>JAODJU010000112.1:1278794-1305987 GCA_026776725.1 Gnathonemus echidnorhynchus
TCTAGTCTAGACTTTTTTCTCGTTATTTAACGACTTTAATCTCGTTATTTAACGACTTTTTTCTCGTTATTTAACGACTTTAATCTCGTTATTTAACGAGTTTAATCTCGTAATTTAACGAGTTTATTCTCAACATTTTATTTCGACTTTTTTCTCGTTATTTAACGAGTTTTTTCTCGTTATTTAACGAGTTTAATCTCGAAATGATTTACATTTTTTATTATTGCTTGGCCCTAATCCTCTTCCGTATGGATGAGATACTAGGGCTATATATTTTTAAAAACAAATTAATTAGTTAAAAGGACAGAATTTTAAATTAAACTAGCAAAATTATGCGGAAAGATTAATATAATGAAAGAATACCCTATAAACATAGTAGTAAATTACAAAAATCCCATCAGTCAAATGCTTTTCGTTATTTCATATTGCATCTATAATAAATCCATATATTGCATTGCTGTTTGCGTAACAATGTGCTTATTCGGTTATTTATAAGAGTGAATTTGGCTGTTGTAGAAATCCAGCGGTGCAAAATATATTTTAGAAATTCTGAAAAATTTATTTACAACGAGAAAATGTATGAGGTCCCACCGAGATTTGAACTCGGATCGCTGGATTCAAAGTCCAGAGTGCTAACCATTACACCATGGGACCAAGCACAACCACATGTTTGAAAACTTATCTGTTATGGTTGTAAGTTGTGTGTGCATACTTATTTTACTTATATTGATTTGTTATTATATATAACGTTGTTTTTTTGTATATATATTTAAGAAACTAAAATGATTTCTGCTTAGAACTGAAGGATTTCCTTTTCCGATATTCGCTTCCTACAAGTAAGAATGTATATATTGGCTGTGCATAAACTCGACAGAATAATTAATCTTAACTGTTAGTTTTTTAAATCATTAAGGAATGTAAGAGGCATGTCATTAAAATTGCAAAGTCACGAATTCTTACCTCTTACATTTAACGTAGTTCAAAGTCCCTACTGTTATATAACTAGTATCATATCATTTAGTGTCATATAATTAGTACGATACTTTTAAACTTCCTGTCCAGCTGTCGATTACGAGTCATTGAGATTTCAATACACAATATGACCGTATGACCGCCACACGTTTATTTTTTGTGCTGCCCGTTGGAAACAGAGGACTGCCATTACAGTGCTGATCGAGCCAATGCGGCAGAAGAAAACCGTGCCGTGCGGCATGGTGACGGTCATCCGCGGGAGAGCGCTTCTCCTCTTGCAAAATTAGTTTGTTCGCTTAACAGAGGACATCACACCACAGCTGAATGTTTCCAGAGGATTCTAATGACACGTCTTGGTGCAATTAACGAATAAAACTATGATTCTTATTTCTCTAGCACTGAGACAGAATGCGTTAGGGAAGCACGGAAGATCTTGATTTCCCCCGACACTTTTCGTGATTTGAACTGCTTCGTGTGTAAATTCATCTAACCACGTCCCCCTAAAACTACAGATGCTTTCCACAAAATGAAATATATGTTCACATACAAACTGCAGTCGCAGATACCACCAAAGACTTACACTAACAGCTAGTGAATAATAAGCTATAAATAAATTGCTAGTACGTGTATTAGGTGCCGCAACGTAAACAATCCAGGTTCGAAGAAAATTGTATTTATTAGAACTTGGCAGCAACAAACAGCACGGCACGCTATATACACCTTTTTTCTGGCTCTTTTCATACTGCTTCATCAAGAACTATGTATACTCAAAACACTGTGATCACTAGCGCCACCTAGCTTATAAACTTCATCCGCTCAGGGTGTTATAAAGTTCATCCATTTCCAAAGGCTCATCTTTAACAGGTTCGCGGGGGAAACGTACATATTTTTTTCCAACCACTTATCCAGCACAGGGTTATAGATAGAGTGAAATTTTAACCCAGAAGTAATCTGGTAGGTGAACACAGTCGAATTTTGTTTTGGCGTGCCCCCCCCCCATCCCAAAAGAAAAACAATATGTATAATAACCAAGGGGATCCTCACCATGTTTAACTGAGGGGATGGCCCTCAAGCACCTGCCCCTTATTAAGCATGCTAGAAACACCAGTCCACCTAAATTTATAGAGTGCCCTTAACAGATTTTTTTCTCAGACTTATGTTTCTCAGATTCATGTTTCAGGTATTGTGGCAGTACATCATAGGGATGATGATTACACACCTTCCGTGCCCCTAGGACACAATTCCTCCACAATGAAATTCTCTGAGCCCATTGAGGAACATCTTTGTTGTTATAATAACTACAGCCATTAGTATGGCATAATGTGGGAGTGATCTCTTTTAATTAGCATTAATAATGTTTTTTTTAAGGTTTGTAACATTAACCTGAGGTCTTTCCCCTGAATGTACTATTTCAGTCCAAAAGAAAAGTATGGGCTTGTTTTCACTGAGGTTAGATATAGATTTCCAAGCTCCGTGAATGATGGCATGTTTGTGCATGAGCTAAAAATATTCTTTATAAAAACTTGAACTATATTTTATCAATTGAGGGTGACACTGTAGTTGCAGACATACAGGAATGGGGATTAGCATCCCACCCGCGCTTGGTATGTTTGCAGTGTGCGCTAAGTCCTACCCATATTTCAGAGGTTTCTTCCAGATACTCAAATTCCCTTCTGCAGTCCAAGAACACATGGGTGAATTGTTTCTAAATTGCCCATAGTGGGTGTTGCCTTTTGATGACCTGGCATCCCAGTTGGGGTGTTCCCTTGCTTTGTGCCTGATGCTGCCTGGGATAGGTCCCAGAATCTCTGCAAACCTGAACTACTGTGCAAGTCCCGAGTAGCAGTGAAATCCCCGCAGACTATGAAGCACGAGCTGCATGGTCACTAATAATGCGGACCTGCTGGAGAATGGGCCTAGCATAGGTACCAGGAGGTTGGGAACAACGAAATGTGACAGACCACTCCATAACTGGGCCAGCGATGTGTACCATGTTGGCCCAGGCAGTCCTCATATCCCCATGTACACAGGAAAGGAGTAGGAAGCCCTCTGGAAGGCCCCAGGGGATTGGTCTTGGTGATAATGCTTCTCTAATCCAGGAATGCTGGTGTGGGCCGGCCCTGGACCTACAATGTGCAAACAAGTTCACTTTGGTAAATCCTGCAGCTAGCCTGGCAGTGACTGGGATTGGACCACAACCCAGGGTCAGTGAGCATGGGTCTACAGTGCTGCTTGAAAGTTTGTGAACCCCTTGAGTAGTTTCGATTTTTCTCTCGTTTTACCGTGATTTTTTCGTTTAATCATCACCAGTTTTTATATATGAAATGTCAGGTTTATGTTTATCAATTCCATGTACCTATTTTGAGGGAACTGTGTAAGTAGCCAACAGACTACGTGAAACATGGAATCAGAGCATGTACAAAAGTTAGTGAAGCGTTGGTAAAGTCAAGTACGTAATAAGTAATAGACTCATGTGAAACACATGTGGGTGCTGAAGTAATCAATTAAGCAGACCAATTAAATGAGACATTGTTAGGAAAGGTTTTGAGCAGCAGTGATTAATTAAAAGAGAGAGGAAACCATCCAAAATGCTGTTGTGCAAAGGCGTAAAGCACACAGATCAACGATGCTGAGAGGAAAGGAGACATCCGAGGACATCAGGAAGAAGGTGGTGACAGCCCATCAGTCTGGGAAAAGCTACAAGACCATTTCCAAAAGATCCCAGCTCCATTCATCCACTATAAGACAAATCATTCACAAATGGAGGGCACTCAGCATCACACTCAGCATCACGCTCAGCATCACGCTCAGTGTAACGCTCAGCATCACCGCAACTCTGCCCAGAAGTGGATGGCCATCAAAATTTTCATCAGGAAGCACCAGAATAATAATAATTCAGGTAAAGGCCAACCTGCACATCACCTCCAGAGAGGTGCAGACCTCTCTGGCAGCATCTGGGATAAATGTACATGCATCTACCATTAGGCGAAAAGTGAATAGACATGGCATTCATTGGAGAGCTGCTAAAATTAAGCCTCTGCTCTCGAGAAAGAACAAAGTTGCCCATTTAAACTTTGCCAGAGAGCACTTGGACAAACCAGAGGCCTTCTGGGAGTCCATTCTCTAGACAGATGGGTCCAAAGTTAAATTATTTGGCCACAATCACAGGCGCCATGTTTGGAGAAAAGTCATCACTGCATATCAAGAAAAGAACCTCCTCCCTACAGTGAAGCATGGTGGTGGAAACATGAAGGTCTGGGCCTGCTTCTCTGCCTCCAGACCTGGACGACTCCATATTATCCAGGGAACCATGAATGTCCAGGCCTATCAACAAATTCTTGACCAGAAATCTCCTGCCATCAGTCAGGGAGTTGAAGCTGGGATGGAAATGGATTATGCAACATGACAGTGATCCAAAGCATTCCGGCAAAACTACAAAGGAATGGCTTAAGAGAGAAGATTCTCACTCTGGACTGGCCCAGTCAAAGTCCGGACCTCAATCCCATAGAAATGCTGAGGCAAGACCTGAAACGGGCGGTACATGCCAGATGTTCCTCCAGCTTCTCTCAACTGGCTGAGTTCTGCAAGCAGGAGTGTGCAAAAATCCCCAAAAGCATATGTGAGACACTGCTTCATGGTTACAGAAGACGTTTCTTTGAAGTAAAGGCTGCAATAGGAGGTGCCACAAGCTACTGACTCAGCTACTTCACATATTTTCGCAAATTTTGGCAGATTTTCTGTTTCTTGAGAGATAAATTACTTTCGTTGAATAAATAATGAAATATATCTTTTTTTTTTTCTGCGTGTCCCTTATTTGGAATGGCTGCTTTACAAATTGGAATTTAAATGTTTCATAAGGTTATTTCAATTTATTTTTAGAAAAAAATGACCATGTTTCAAGCAGCACTGTATCTTACAGGTAAGGGTTGTTCAAGGGACGGCAACACTCCTTTTAAAAGAGGTTCTTGCGTCTGCCTGGCAGATGAGTCACAGTGTACTGCAGTGACAGGGGACAGCCTGGAGCGAGGCAGGATCTCTGCCTTCAGGACATCATAATCTTTAGCCAGTGGCCATGGTAGGAAGTGGTAGACGACCTGTGCCATTCTGTTAAATAGGGAGCCATGATGCCAATCCAGTCTTGGCACAGCAAGAACACTGCCGAATTGTCTTTAGTCCCAGATGAGTGGTGGACTGGATATGCCTAAAGATGATGTAGAGTCCAAATTTCCTGGTCCCTCCACAGGGACACCTGCAACAATTGTTGCAGGACGTTGACAATCCAGGTTCCATTTGGTCCTTATTCATGGATAAGGTCCTTCTTGTTAACTTCAGTGTCAATTTCTACCACATCCTGCACCAGTGCAGCAGGCAGTCCAGAATATAGGCTTCAGTATTCATGAATGCAAATAGCCCTGGAAGGAAGAAAATATATTCTGGTTGTAGTGACAAAAGGGCTGTTGTCACCAAGTCAGGAGGAATTACATTTTCCCCCAAACAGGTGGTCAAGTTTCCTGCAGCACAGATCAGCAGGTAGCAGTCTCATCAGCACAATAGTCCTGTAGGCCAGTGTTTTCCAATCCAGTCCTTGGGGACCCACATTCGGTCCATGTTTTTGCTCCCTCCCAGCTCCCTGCCAGACAGTACATATTTTTGCGGGACCAAAACCTGGAACGTCTGTGAGTCCCCAAGGTCTGGATTGGGATATAGTGCTATAGGCTGTCTAGCTTGGAGGACAAAGATAGCATTAGGAACTTGCTTACTTTCTTCTCCCCAGCACAGTCCTAAGCTATAGTAGGGGAGACAGTCCTGTCCCGTTTGGGGCAATTAGCAGCTGCCAGCAGCATCCTGTTAGCACTCATTGTGGACAACCATAAGGAAACAATGGTTACCATCTGCCTGTATGATTCTTATTGCCCCCTGCTGGTGCACGGTGGATTCCTGGTGGATCATCGCGTTACAATGTGTAAAGAAGCGTGGGAATATTCATCGTAACCAAAATATTGTTTCTCACTGAACTGGCAATTGTTTAACATTGAATTTATTCTATTCCCTCCAATCACTGTCACCATCATTAAATACACTTTACGACTTACTGTTGCTCAAATAGTGCCTATTAGCACAACCGAGATGAAGATTCAAAATGTGTATTGGTCAGTGTTGGACATTTCAGGACCAGAAGCTACAAATCCAGACCAAGATTTTGTTTCTACCAGTCAGTTGAGTCACTGTGAATGTGACTCTTAACGCTCAGCTGGATTTGTAACTTCTCGACTGGAAATGCCCAACACAGGTATCGGTAATAGCTGAGAACAAAGAAAAATGGTAATTTGATGGACTTAATCGGCATTTCAAGTTTTTCAAGTTTTATGGTTACGTGTTCGGAAAAACACAGGGAACAACTTGTGCCGTAGTTGCAGTGAAGGGGACAGTAGTAAAAGGGCAAAACAACAGCACAAAAAAAGACAAGACAGTGCAATATAGGAAGTGGAGTTATAAATATGCAATAAATGCGCAATAAGTAGGAGGTCCATAGGAGAAGGATGTGCAGAACAATAAAGTGCCAAAGTGGAATTGACAATAGTGTGTAATATAGTGCAATGTAGCAGGGACAGATGCTGGTCAATGGTTATTATCAAAATGATGGCTTGAGGAAAAGCTGTCCCTGAAAGTCTACGTGGGCATACAGTGAAATGAAATAACGTTTATCTAAGCTTTCAAAAAGGGCTTTATGCAGAACAGCAGGCTAATAGAAAAACAGCAAAGAATAAATAAATCAATGTACTGCACATAGTGTGCTGTTCAACTAGGGCTGTGCAGTGGGTATTATTGTACATCACCTAAGTTTAGAAATGTTCATGTAAACAGCTTACAGTGAAAGAACAACAATACTTTGATTTATATTGTTTTTTTATTCATTCAATAAATTACTTGTGATGTGTTTGGAAACATGAGTTTTCAAACAAACAAACAAACAAAAGTATAACTCGCCTCATGTTAGAGTGAAAGTGTGAGTGAGTCAGGTGAATGCTATCATTTGTATTGATTTGTTCTACCTGTCCATCATCCCCTATGTCTGTAATTACTGGTGTGATTAGTCTTGCTTTGCTATTGGCATAGTCTGCCGTCAACATGCTTGTATTGCAAGTTGCACTGTCCAGCCTTTTCTCCTGTGTTTGACACACTGAAACAGCAGTCTGACATTTCATACATATGGGACCGTTTCTTTTGTTGCTCCGCTTTTGCCCAGATAAAGCTCTGGTCCATTCTGAATTCCCTGACTCATGTGGTTCTGATAGCTGAGCCGGCTGGATTTTACCCACACAAAATTAACAAACGTTTAAGCTGTCATTGAGCCGTTTCTTTTTTGTGTGTGTGTGTGTATGTGTGTGTGTATTTTTGGAGAACACTGCAGTAAATGTGTATTTTTTTTGGAGAATTTCTACAGTTCATCATTACTGCATGAAAGCGAGAACTTAAACAGCATTATCAAGTGCTGAATTACAAAAGGAAGATATGGCAAGAAAAAGAAGTATATACAGAGATAAAGCTAAAATAAAACACAGAATAGTAATGCAATATTATTAGGATATTTACTGTCATTCCAATATTACTTATATTTCCGTTTTTTTTTTTTAAACACAAGTTATTCATTAGGACAGAATGTTATCAACAGAAAAACACATGATCAGTGAGGCTGAAGTTCAGATAGGGGTACTTTTCCAGTCCTGTGACCCATTCAGCAATGAGAGGTACAGATTTATCAAGTCAAACATTCGTCAGTTCAAAGCAAAAGTGGACTGATGCTTCCGGGCCTTTGATCTGTTTACTTTATATCTGCAACATCCCACCTTAAAATAGAAAACATGGTACATAATCTTACATCTGTACCTAGGCTTTGAGCCAAGGTAGATGGCAACAAAGAAGCAATGAAATACAGGGAGATTAAAACTTCCTGTGTATAATGATTTAATTATTTAAAACAAATAAATGTACATTACAGTTAGATGCTTCCCCTCTTATCTTCCTGTCAGGCTCAAAAAAACACTGCAAAAAGAATTTCCAGAGGGGTATATAATTTGTCTGAACTAAAACACATCAAGCAAACATTTTTTCAAGAATAAAAAAATAGTGTTCAGATGATTCCATTTGAGCAATGTCCTTCCCCCCCCCAACCCCCCACCAAAATTTTTTTTTTTATCTCCCCCTCCCCCTGTTTACCTCTCTAAGGCGAGTCTAGCTGACCAATAGCAGTGCTGCTGAGGACAGGGGGAAGATGAAATTGCGTCCCACTGAGATGTCACAGAAGCAGATTAACACTGTTGCTGCCAAACAGTCAAGCTTCTCGCAGGTGCCAGCTGGTGAAAAATTCACACTATTAACACACTTTTATGTATTATATATTTAATATATTTTTGCAGCTCAATGCATTCTCATTTGCATCATCAAAAGATATACAGTGCCATAGAACATTAGTCACATTAATGTTTGTAATTACTCCTGATCTATAAGAATCCACAGAGAACAAGTACAAAAATTAGTAAGTTTAAGAAAAAAAAATCTCTAGTAAGTAAGTTTAAGATGGGGAGAATGCCTTCTTTGTTTTGATTCAATCAGATTGTCAATGAGTGTTTTCTGACTGTGAGTGTATGTCAGGGAATAATACCAAAATCTGTAAATGATGGCAAAAATGTTTCACGATTGTTTCAATAATGGTGGGTGTAAAACGACCAGGGTGTCATTTTATAATTACATGTAAAATACTTTATGTAACATCCAGGGAATGAATCACATCTGAACTTTCTGTTTTTCAAGTAATCTTTCATTATTGTAGCAGCCATGAGTTGAAAGACATACACAGGATACACACAAACCAAAAAGACTTCACTCACCCAATACCTCACATTCACTTTATTAATTAGTCTGCTCATGTTCTTTTTTACTTTAATGGTGGAAAACCTCAATCATTAATCAGTTTTGTATCAGCGAAAGTTACTACTACCATTCAGTTGATCATTAAACAATTCATCTAGCTAAGCATGGCTAACTCTATTGCCGATATTGTGTTTTTTTCAGTAATTTGTAAAATGCTATTGTAAATACCTCGATTTCATATATCTGACTTTACACACAATCCACAGACTATGAATTTCCAAAACTCAATGACCCATTAATGCAAGTAATGCTAGACTCCTTTAAAAATTACATTTTAAATAAACATATATTATCATATTAATAGCTTTTTTACCAAGAATTTACGCAAAATGGAATAAAGGGAAAATATTTTTAACTGAAAGTTAAATATTACTGTGATTGTACTGTATTTTTTGTTGCTTTAATATTGGTAGTAACTGTCTTATTTGTCTATATAATGCAAACAGATAGAAACACATGGGACCAGGAGGGTGTAGAAGAGATTTAGCGTTTTATTTCTTTGACATTTAATGTCATGTATATATGTCAAAGTTAAACAATCAAAGAAACAAACAAATGCACACACGCATATAATGTAATTTCTATATCTGCCTGGTCCCATGATTTCACTGACTTCCTGTCATTCTTGAGTTAAAAGCAGGGGGGAAATAACTTGCCTGGCCTCTGTCACCTTCTTCACATCTGTCTCCACCCCTTCATTACTATTGACGTGCATCCAGTCCGCTGTGTTTCAGCATGGAATAGTTACTGTCTCTTCTCCTGTTTTAAATGTATTTGCAATGACTGCTTGAAGATCAACAGTAACACAAATAAATGTAACTGTCTCATTTGTCCCTTCCCCTGAATATGGTTGTATATGTATTTTTCAATAAATATATACATGGATTGTCACATATCATTTATTAATCATTTATTTATATACATACATTTTTTGTAATATGTATTTATCTTCTAAGCTGAACTTATGGAGAGTCATATTGATATCTAAGCCTTGTTGCATTTTACCTTCTGCCACTTGTGTGTGGGTTAAAAGGGGGGGGTGGAGCGGTGCTTTTGAGAAAAACAAAACGGCAGGGGGGCCTCTTTCCTGTTCCTCTGTTCCCCTCAGTGTTTGCACAGCAGAAATATCCCCACAGAAACTGCCATGACAGGACACCCCCAGCACACACTGCTATACTCAGTGTCCAGCAGAGCACGATTTACTTTGATTCTCACATTCCTTAAAAATAATTTTGCATTGGTGAACCTACTTCATTGTGTTTTTTTCCACCTGTCTTTCCGGTCACCTTTCATGAGATTCATTCAGAAGACTCACACATCAGTTTCAATGTGTTAATTCAGTCTATACTGTCCTTAAATCCTGACCTCCCCAACATTCCCTTAATTAAATAAATGCACTGTAATACTTACGGAGAAACTGTGTTTGAGTATTCTGAATTTATTTATTTTTGATCTGCAAATTAACTATCCGTTTAAAAACACTGCAAAATGTTCATTGTCTTACACCATGCATGATGATCGAATGCATGGGTCATGTTATCTTTAACCACAGCCATACCATACATACTATACATACTTGCAGAGCAAGATAAACATTCCAGACACTCCTATACTATTTGCAGGCAAAAAAAATCTTTAATTATAATCTAACTAATTTATTACTGTGCTTTTTAAAAATACATATAAGTGTGACATGCGGTTTGAAACGGGTATTGGAATTATAATTATGTATGCATGTAAGCAGTATATCTGTATGCATAGGTAAATTTGTGTAAAATACATATTTTGTGTGTGTGTGGTTTAGCGCGCCCTGAAGTTTTCCTTTAAGGTCTAAATCAATGCTGTCATTTAAACTTCACGAGGGCAGAGTTGTTTACCTCTTCGCTGCGTGTGACGTCACGACACACCCCTAATTCTGGCGTAGGAGGGAGTCGCCCCCCTCATCCTGGCCCCACCCCGCATGTGCCTACGAGCCATTCGCCTCGTTGGAGCGCATCGCGTCCGCGACACGCCGACGGCCAATCGTATTGCAGTGTGGGTCGCCTGTGCTCCTCCGATTGGCTGTCGGCATGTATGATGACGGGCACAGCGGATCCACGCAGTGGGAGGGAGGCGAAGGGGGCGGGTCAAGAGTTCTGCAAAATTATGTTCATGTATTTAGGGGTTTAAGCTGAAGAAATAAGCTCTCCGGCCGAATAAACGTGAGTCTGAGTCGTGTTTCTCTTTTCACCCACCTCTGTTCAGTTACGCTGTTTGGCATGCCATGTCACAGTAAGGCAGCGATCATGAATCTATAGTTTGCGTGTGTACAAATAATAGCAAAAATAATAATACTGATAATACTGAGAGAGATAAAGGAAAGCATAAAATCATCGTACCTTGCAGCTAGCTAGACATCTGGGTCAGTCGAACGACTTAACTGCGTCCAGTCGTGTTATTTAAAAACTGTCGTTTTCCATACTTTCGTTACAAGACGGCCCGAGATAATGCAGATACGGCGGGGTAACGCGCGGCTCAGCTAGCCCGCTTACCAACAGACAGGCTCGATTTAAACAAAAAGATAAAGTTGAAGTCGTAACCCTACGCGGAAAAGAGTCAGCTGGCTCGCGGAGAGGGGAAACCCGGCCAGGCACGTTTTGGCACGGTTCGGGTCGCATAGTCCAGGTGGCCAAGAAGTTAGCAAACAGGAGATGAACCACGTTGTTTTGTTTGGTAACAGGCTTCGGTATATTCTAGCTACGCCGCAGGTTAACTAACCCTGTTTGGCGCAGAAGTTGCGGCCGATCGCCACCCCACCCCCCCGGAATAAAGCAGACGCGCCCACTCGGCGTGACCCGCGGCTCGGTCCCCGGTCACAGTGTGGAGACGGTACCCCGGGACGTTCGCTTTGCCCGTCTTCGCCCATTCATTGACGTGCGCTTTTTGCTGACAGGTGAAACTCGCCAGCACCGGTCCGCTCGGACGGGAGTCATGACTGAGCCGCAGGTGAGCGTTTGTCCTTTGCTTTTGTCCCAACTACTCATGTCCGTAACCAGGTTTACGGCAGTTCGGCCGTAAGTGAACCGTGGCTCGCTGGTTGCGATGTGGTCACATGGGGATCGTCCACCACTTTGGTTGTATGGTTTATTTTAACATAATTTCCCCCCATTTCTGGGAAGATGTAGGTATCCCGTGCACTATTTGTAAACATTTATTCAGCTGCTGAATTATGCGACAAATCTGTGATTTTCCCATTTTCAGAATATCCATTTAGATATATTTTACTATTATGACATATGTTTCGAGAAAAGTGCCGTCATTTTTATTCTGGGTTTCACAGTCTATGAGGTCAAGTTCAAGTACACTTGAACACCTTACACCAATGTTATAAAAAAAAGCAATGTGTTATATTGCTGTTATTTTAATATATAACTTTAAGATCACCAAAGCTTTTGGTGAAATTGATGGGTAGATTATTACTAGACATATATGCATTACTTAAAAAAATGTTATCAATAATACCCTTCATTGCCTTATGTCTTACTAACCGCTTAATTCGGTGATGTTTTTGTTGCAGGTAATTTCTAGGTCCTCCCTAAATCCAAAGCATTTAATGTTATATTAGTTGGCTGTGCTCCAACAACATTACAGTGTTTCCAATTTATATATCGTGATATTACACTGAAACAGTCTGTATCTACCCTGTTTTAAAAGGCTAGACCAGGGGTGGGCAGTCTTATCCAGACTGGGCCGGTGTACATGTGAGTTTTTGCTGCAGCTCCCTAATTAGATTACTACTTAGAGGACTGATTGGCTGAAGAGTCCTCACACCTGGGTTTGGACAGCTGACCTACAGGTTACCCCAAAAACCTGCATACACACCGGCCCAGAGTAGATAAGATTGCTTTCCCCTGGCTCAGAGGCATCATTGGGTGGCTGTCATTTAAGTATGTACAGGGGTGGTGCAATTTATTGACAAGCTATGCTAAAAGCACTTTAACCATTAAATCATTGACAGATAGAATTACTATTTTAGGCCAGCGTCATAACCTGATTTAATTTGGTTGCCTTGGCATGATATTGTCATGGTGACAGTGAGAGGGATGTGACTTAAACATTACTGATGTCCAAACTATGAAACAGTTATGCTGTTGGGTAATTCTAGTTATTTTATTTAAGCTGTTAGATGCTCACAGTCAACATGGTTATTGTATTATAGCTCTTTAATCGATGAAATTGTTTGGGAAGAATCTGAATACATAGCTGAGGAATTAATACAGGGATTTTATCAAACTTCTTTTGTTACTCCCAGGAACAAATTGCACCTTTTAATATGGATTGTAATGTTATTTAAATTGGTGGTTTCACTCTCTCTTGGGAAAATATAATTATCCTGTGAGGTGTCTGAAATTGGATTTGCACACCATTGCTTTCCTTTCTGCCAAGCAGGCTGTCTGTAACGCTTGTCGAAAGAGTGTGATTGCCAGAGCAGCGGGAAGAGCTGAGGAATCTTCAGGGGTGGACACTATCTGACGCTTAGTTTTCCATTCAGCCCGTTTCGTTTGCCTCGTGTCGCATCGGCCGTGTGACCACGTTAGAGGGAGCGCAGCGTGAGGCGAGGCGTTTTAAAGGCACGTGCGTCCTTGATGAGAAGATTTGAGTCGGATATATCTGGCCTTTGGTCAACTCACTGGAGCCCCGAGGCCGGCAGCCTCGCTCTCCGCGTCCTTCGTTCGGTGGCCGTGGAAAGAGAGGCTCGTATTTATACTGACTGTGTCTTTGAAGAGGCCCAGTTTCAGGGGCGTCTGCTGCTGCTGCTCATGGCCGGTTCAGGGAGTCGGTGGGGGCTTTGTCGATGAGAGGGAGGAGGCCCCCCCACACCCCCAGGCCTGGGTGTCACAGTCATCCGCCTGGATATAGCAAGTCCACTGATAATCCGTGTCTGCTCTTTGCAGGGTAGAGGAAGCTGGAGCACTACATTACCAGCTTTGCCCCCTGAACTTCTTTTATTTTTTGTATTTGGAGGCAGCACTGTGTAAATCTGGAGCCAGACACAGTGCTTCACTGTGCTTAGCGGGTCATTTGAGGTCTGCTTGCTGCAGATTTGTTTTATGTCTGTGCTTGTAGCGAATTGGCCAAAGGTATGCAGTAAAACACAGCGTCTGCATTTTCCCTTATGCACCCCCCCCCCCCTCCATTTTCTCTGGAAATCTGGGTGGGAGAAAGCAAGTTTCTGGCAGTTTGAAAAATGATGTGATGCAGTATGTAATGATATGTTTAAACTTTGGTTACGGCTCCCTTTTTTTGTGCTTTTATAAGTATAGGGATGCTTCTGTCGTTCAGTTTAAAAGTTTTAAACGCGTAGCCCGCAGCATGTTGCTCACATTCTTTAAAGCTGCGACGGGTTTTTCCTCAGCCCAAGAATGCATTCGCTGCTAGCGTATACATTTGGTACTTATTTGAAGACGCCCTTTGCGCTGGAGCTCATGTGCAGATGAGGAGCACTCAGGTCCGCACATGGTTTCGGCGTTTCGGGAAGCACGGTGCGGGTTATTTGTTTGTGTGAAAGCAGCTCATGATTCAAAGCCAGGGGTCCTTTTGAGAAGCTTTCAGAAACTTGCTGATCCATGTTGGTGAGGCAACGGGTATAATCGTGTCTTCCAGATGGAAATTAAATGCATCTATCCAGAGCATTGACAGAAGATAGCTTCATTTAGAAACAAAAGCGCACTATAGTGAGGAAGTTCTTAATTGCAGTGGAAATGCATGCATTCTTAGTTAGGGTCTCTTAGAAGAGATGTGATAATGTGCTTTCTGAGCGCGAGCAGCAGTATTTTATCTGGATATTTCCTAATGTTTTATTCTCACATCGCACCGTTTCGTAAGGTTTTCGTGAGGGTTTGTAAATGATGAAAAAGCAAGTGGACTTTGAAAGCCAATGGAGATGCTTTTCCGTAATATCATCACTGTAAATCCGGCAGCATCTCTTGGATTTTCATATCCCTTTTCTGCAGAAAACGTCCAGAATGAGAAGTACATTTTACGTATTATTATAAAAAAAAAAGACGTCTTATTTTTCCAATCGTGTCTGGGACACTTTTTACACGTTTATAGACTGTCTGTAAGTGGATATCATCTCCGGTGCTTGGCCGTTTGATTCATTTTGACATATATTTGTGCAGCATTGACACAGCCTAGTTCAGAGTGGGAGGAGTTTTTGGTTTGCAGTCATGTGTGTTTTGGGGGCGTGACCTGTTAGCTTCAGCACCTTCCGCTTGTCCTCCGCTCTCCATGCGTGTCTGGTGGGTGGCTGGCTGTGACGGTGGGAATGGGGCGTCGACTATCGATAACGAGGGTCACAGAACTGGAACCCAGCCACTGACACTGAAAGGGCATTTCGAAGGTGGCAGTTGCTAAGGTTTTCATGGCTGCCAGTACAGAATGCGTCTATTCCCTGCACACTGGCTTGGTTTTCCTTGATGCTTCTAAGTAGCGCAACTGATTTTCTGCATAGTAAAGATTTTTCAATCACCTTAGAAAATTTCACTTGTGGCACAGTGATTTCACACAAGCACAGCAGAGATGAATCTAACAAAGGAAAAAATGGGGACAGGGCTACTTTAAGGAGTGAAACGTAAACCAGTGCTGTAAACTGACTGAAGAAACACCTACAGCTCAAACAAGTGGAGCAAACAAAAGCCCAGAAGCTTCCGCCAGGCTTCCTCTAACACTTCTTCTGCTTCTCCTCAACTGAGCCTGTGTAAGTCCGTCCCGAACAGAGCCAGCTGAGTTTCAGTGACACACATTTTGTGATCAGTCTCCACAGAAAGGCAAAAGATGACCCAGGCCCGTCTCTGTGCGATGGCTTTGGGTCCTATTTGCTCATTCGATCCAGTACTTAATTTCGTATTTTCGTTTTACATACAGCTTTTTGGTCCGTATTCTTAGAGTGCTTTCTGGGGAAATGGAGTCTGATGCTGTATCTTCCAAAGATGCCTTAAAGGGTGGAGTGTGAAGTTCTTTCACAAGGTCCCTACCAAACGGATTGCTTTCTTTGTACGTAATAGGTCATAGGCCAAGCCAGGAAGATGGTGGGTGGGTAGTGGGGGGAATGTTCTGGCCAGTTGCGGTCTGATGATGGCCGCAGACACGTTGCTTTGTGAGCGGCGGAGGGCTAAGATGTCCAGCTGAGCAAATGCCCTTGAATATATCAACCCCCAAGCCACCCAAAAAAAATAACAGCCGGACAACTGTGTGTTCAGTCTCGCCGAAGGCCAGCGGTTTGTGGAAGGAGCTAAGCTGGATGACGGCTTGCCCCGTCTCAGCCTCCTTCCAGAGAGTTATGAGATGGCTGGTCTTCATGCATGTTCTACCTTAAGCGAAAGTGCCTCCGGTGTTCCTGCCTGGAACTGCAAAACAAACAAAGAAACAGAAGTGGTGTGATGCATGCCGGACAACAAAAAGATGAGTAGCATTCGCTGCCAAACGCTGAGCTGGTCGTTTTCCTGCCTTTCTTTTGGTTAATTGACACCAGAACTGTAGACCAAAGGCGAACTTTTCAAAAATGACGCATCTCTCTGAAGTAATACATACAGAAAGTACTGTAAATATAAATGTAGACACAAACACACAGACATACTATATTGTGTTATATATGTGTATATATTCCCAAAGTTCTCAGTTCTCTTTAAGTTGAATAAAATATCTGTAAAATACTTGGTAGATTTTATTTTTCAGTTTAGTCATCCTCAGTCTTATAGTAATCTGGAATCGCATGTTGATAAGAATAGTCTCACATTGCAAATCACACTTTCAGAAGTGGAAGTCATCTCATATTGATAGTTTAGTTTTTCTTTTATTATTATTATTTCGTATCAAAACCATTAAACCAGACATCATATTACTTAAGCAGACAGTTTATGAGAACTGAGCACATATGTTTGCCTTATAACTGGCTATTATGATTAAACTGCTCGGCTAAACTTCAGTCCCATAAATTACTGGAATTCGGTTCTAGAGGTGAAATATAATGGATAACTGTACCACTGCGCAAAGAGGGTTGGGGAAGAGAGTGGCTAAAGCTGCACAGGCTACTGCAATGCTCAAGTGCGCCCCCTGTCTGTAATGGCAATATTAACACAAAATGGCACCAAAATACCTTCTGTTGTCACCAGTGATGTCTTCTGTTGTCACCAGTTATGACTTAAACCTATAAATGGGACTTATTGTTTATCCATCCATCCATCAATAAGTGATCCTGGAGCCTATCCCAGAATGCACAGGAGACACAGATACTCATAGATACTCAGATACTCGTGGGCAGTGTTGAAACACCAGTCTACCTAACTTTTTACCTACCTAAATTTTTTGACTGCTGGAAGAAAACCTGCATGTTCACAAGGAGAACATGCAAACTGCACATACGCTGAGCCCTGGAGGTTCGAGAGTATAATACTGCCACCTGAAATAAACATCACCACTAAAGAAATTAGGAACAAAGGAAGGGCCGTGAGAAGTCATTGTTTAATAACTAACAATCGTGCAGATTCCAGAATGTCAGGCCGTAGTCTAAATGTTGCGAAATATCAGCCTCCTTGTTGGGGTCTTTCTGGGTGATCGTCAAACACAAAGGAGGATTTCCTGTTGACGTCAATTTATGTATGTTCAGGAAAGATGGAGCTCCAGTGCGGATATGGTTATATGTATTTGTGCGACCTGGAGCTGTTATAAATTAAACATGCAACACATTTATTTATGCATCGATTATGTTTTCAAAATGAATGTACTATGTAATCATACAGAAACCAATGTCCACTGACAGGAAAGTTTTTACTTGAGGCTTCAAATTGGTTACAGGCTTTCGGGAGGCGTGGCCTCCAGGCTTTCGGGAGGCGTGGCTTCCAGGCTTTCGGGAGGCGTGGCCTCCAGGCTTTCGGGAGGCGTGGCCTCCAGGCTTTCGGGAGGCGTGGCTTCCAGGCTTTCGGGAGGTGTGGCCTCCAGGGTTTGCGGTACCAGATGGTGTTGCCTGTCCCTCCTTTCCCTGCATTCTGTGTAAATCACTGCTGTGTTTTGTTTGAACTCCCCCCAAGTAAACTGGTCCATGCCTGACCCCGAGTGCAGTGCCGTGCACATCCCCACCTCATTTTTAATGTTGCTTTACTTCACAGGCATTTCATTCATCTGAGGCTGTTGTCCAAAAGAATTCTGCATGGTTCACAGCTGGATGCCCAGGAAACAACAGCTGCCCTGGGAATAGAATTCTATTCATACTGAGATAATGCATTCTGCTTTGGTTTCTGTGGCTATATTTTAGTGATGAGGACCAGGTATGATTTGTGGCTGTTTCGCCCTTTTCCACTGAGGGCTGCATAAATCACAGAGTGGTGAGCGGCAGGACAGACTCAATTAGTCAGCTGCATTGATCTCTCACTCAAGGCGTGATCGTAGAAGCTTCCCTTATTGGGCACCCAACCATAGATTTTCCTTATTTCTATTGGGTCAAGGAACAGGTGTTGGGGGGGGGGGGAGGGTCGGGATGATGGTCGAGCCCATGTTTGCCACCAGGGTGGCAATGTGCAGGAGCTGTAGTGCCTCACAGGAACGGCCGTGTCCCTAAGCCTGCAGGCCAGAGTACCTCGCTGGGCGCCCTGTCAGGCTCTCGTACTGCCCGAGCCTGTTACTCTCTTACCGTGGTCACTTTGGCGTCTGTTCTGTGGCCGGCATTTACGCGAGCATTCTTCGTCAAAAAACGTTTATTGAAAATTAACCTTGGACATAGTGCTCCAGTGGTTTAGTTTTAACTCTTGTATTACTTTAATGAGCTGAAAACAAACTTTTCAGGATCTCAGTTATGTACAGTTCTAATGATAATCGTTATCATCATTATCATTTACGAATAAAATTTTTAAAAATAAATAAAACAAATAAATGCGGTCCACTGATATATAAAATTCTTATAAATGTTTTAAATACTTGAAATTTACCAGACTCTATGTCAGTTCCCCCTCAAGCCTCCTTTCTGCTGTCACGTGTGGCCCCCAGCAGTTTTCTCAATGGCCTGTTTTCGGACTCCCCCATCTGCCACCAACATAGCATCCGCATCAAAACACAGCGGACATTGTTGTCCCAAATGCCGCCTTTCATGCAGCAGCGACGTCATCTTCTCGCACAAGTGGATCACTATTATGTGCCCCGGCCTCCCCGCAGTTTTGGCTGCACGGTTCTGGTGATTTTTTTCCTTTTTGCCAAGATAAGCAGAAGATAATAAGGAGAGAATCAGCAAACACAAGCCTGCCCATGAACAAACTGATTATTGTCACATCTTCGGCTCCGCCTGTCGGCTTCATGGCCCGGTCGCTGCACAGAGCTGCGGCGTGTTCGGACTCCCATCTTTAATGCCCCCTCCCTCGGCGGCACTTCGCCGTGGTTTCGGAAAACTGTAAAGCTGCGGTGGGCCAAATCTGAATTTCATGTTTGAGGAATAGATCGGCAAACATGGAAAGTAAACAGTTCTAATTTAGTGTCGGGTAGGAACACACTCTGCACTCAGAAGATCCTGCCGGCACCGGCTAATTTAGGATTTGGAGCTAATCGGGTTTGGAGAAGCGAACCTCGTCAAGGACTTTTTTCGATTTAAAGCCCCTTCTCTGCTATGTGACTGCAATCCAAAGGATAAAAGGACTGTGTAGCGTATTCTGATTCTGCCTTTTTGTTTAGCAGAAATATGAGTTATGAAAAACACAGTCAGTATAGTTGGATTATTTACAGTGACTCAGTTTTATGAGTCCATTTTGCAGTAAAAGCAATACAAATTCTTGTTGCCTTGCGTTTTCCAATCTTGTTTCAGTAAATCCAACAGTTGTGTTTCATTTTACTAAAAAGAGAATTGTTTACAAGCTGTGAAGAGGAAAATTGAGCATTGTACATAATTGTAGATAGATTTTCCTGGGGAGGTGCAATTTCGGCATTCGGTATAAAAATGATGAAAGCTGAACTTAATTTTTGGTTCAGAATGAGATACATTTAAGCTAATATACAACTGAATTGACAAAACACACAAAAATTCCATAAAAATAAGAATGTAGAGAATATGGTCTTGCTTGTTAGACGGGGCCATTTTGTACTCATTAATGTATTGGAGATTCTCCATTCAGGATTTGATTGTTGTAATGGTATTAAAGTACTTTTATTTGGTAGAGGCAGTGCGAGTTCGGTACGCTGTTCACCGCTGGCACCTGGAAAGCGCCGTCACCCAGTTTTACCTCATTTTACACTGCCTGCTCTCCAGTCCACCCTGTGTTGGGTGTGGAGCAGGCGGCCGCTGAACTGGCTCCCCCTCAGAAGATGGTGCCTCAATGGACCCCCCCGTGTCACCAAGTGGGTTGACCAACCCTGTCTGACTTGCCCACTATGACCTACTGTGGGTTAAACATTAATTCCACAAAGTGCTAGACCTGTCTTTTCCTCACACTATGGTGCGAATGTACGGGACTGTGACACTGTTGCGCCTAATTCCTGTGTCTGCCTACTTGGAAACATGAGTGGAAATGGGTCACTCTCTGTGAGCATGAGTCATTTTATACTTCAGACACTGGGTTAAACCTGCTTAAACAGTCTTTTCTCAGGCCCAGTGGTAGTAACAAGTCAATCCGCTGCCTCTCTTCTAGGCTGGATTCATTCCTGCTGTTTGTTGGTGCCAAGTTACCGCTTTGCCACAGGGGTAGGACACAGGCACTAGATAGGTGTTTATTGCAAAAAAATAAATACAGCAGCAGTTGGGTCCATTTCCCCTTTAAATTTAAACTCTGATGAGTGAAAAGCGATCAAAAACTCCAAAACTGAGACATGCCAAAGGAGCCGCTAACGTTCAAACCGCTGTGACCACAACACACCTCATAAGGCAGCGTTTCCCTTAAACCCACCCGGCTGACCCTGTTTAAACCATAATAAGGCAATTAGTCTACATAGGCCCAGCTGGGTTTCATTAAGTGCGGAATCTGTAGCAGGAGGCTAGTGAGCGATCACCATGGTAATGCGAGAGATCACCCAAATACAGACCGGTGACCTTGCTCAGCCCCTTGCTCACTCTTAATTTGTTGTTTTTATTTATTTCTTTGTTTTGCTGTATCGGGCCCTCCGACTGCACCTCATAGAATACCTGTACCTTAACACTGATGCATTCTTTCAGTTTCTTTAATTTTTGTGTAGGTTTAAACACTGTCAGACTTAACCGAGGAAACTGGTATTGTTGGTCATCTCCCATTTGATCGTTTTTTTGTTCCTGTATTTAAAATAAATAATTACATTTTAATAAATGTGTCCTGCTATTGTCATGTGGTGGGTGTGGTGGCCAGTTACATTTGTAATTAATTCACACTTATATATTAACATTGCTTGGATACTTCAGAGGTGAGTGAAGTCTTCCTCATCTCTGTGAATGTGGTCAGCTTAATGTCAAACCTGTGAGTGAGCACCTGAGCGGTCACATTTACTCAAATATGGAAAGGTTGTCACGTTATGCTACATGCTATGCATGTTAGTACATATTGGCACATTTTGCAGATGGGGTTGAACTTTGACCTACTCTGCTCTGTGCATTAAACAGCTAGAAACCACTCAGACAGTTTTGGCAAATATGAGGATTTTTTGAGCGACTGGAACTGAACTTTCCAGTTTTTTTCGCCCAAGTTGTATTTGAGTGAAAAGGAAGAGGCTAATATGGGCTCATCCATTTATGCATTTATATTTGTTGATTACATATACTCCAAAAAAGAATTACTTGAAAACAGTTAACTGAATTGGTTAACCTAGATAGGCTGAGCTCAGTACTTTTTAAACATGGTCACAGGAATGGATCTGAAGTGTTTTTTGCCTGTCCTCGTCTCTGTCCTTGTCTCTGTGAGTACCCAAAGGGGACTTTACGTTTTCCAGATTGTCTCATAATTTGCAGCACTTGTGTAGTTTAATTATGACATTTGTGTTCCACGGTACATGATTTCAGATTGTTTCCAAGATTTTAACGATAAATATTTGTAGGGAAGCTGTAACACATATCAAAATGTACAAGAGCTCCACTTTATTCTAGCTTTAACTTAGGAGAGCTTTTCCTTTTGTAGCTGTACACAACAGAAGGCAAACTGAACAGGTCCAACAGATATCCAGATAACCCTACAGATAGTAAGCTTTCTTTCCGTGGGATGCAGATTGTGGCTCAAGTGGGCTAATCCTCTGCACCCACTCTGGAAGGTTGCTGGTTTAAATCTCATGCTTGGTAGAAGAGTGGTATCACTGCTGGGCCCATGAGCATGGTCTTTAACCCTTGGGGCAATGGATAAATGACTGATTCTGCCCTCAAATCCCAAGCTTCACTCTCACCTACATATGTGCATGTGTCTTAAAAGGAAAGCAAGACAGGATATGCAAAACTAAGGAATTCCAATATGCCTATATTTGTTCAATTGTATTATAATGCAAGTTTCCTTTTATTGTATGCACAGAGCCGGTATAGTCCAGCATATGCAGCCTTTTCTTCTTGAGAAACTTATGCATATTTTTTTCACTGCTGGCACGACATTCCCAAGAATGAAGGTGTCTCTATGGGTTAATTCAAAATTATTTTGGATGTATTGAATAAAACCTTTTGCCTAGCAGCCCGTCTGTTCTTCATTCTGGATTATACTTGGCAGATCTAGCCCATTCCAGTTTCTGCATTTAATTTTAGCACGCTTAACCACATTTTAAGGGTATTGTAATCACTTTGAAGCACAAATATAATACGCATAGCATTGCTGTTGCCTTAAATTTGACATATTTTACATATTAGAGAGAATTATGGTTGACAGTATGATTGTTCCAACAGTGTGGTTCAAATGTGCCCTGAACAGTCATGTATCTTCTTTTCTGGAGAAACTGGCCACTCACAGTGGGACTGTGTGGTCCTTGATTTTGTCCAAGTTTGGTTTCCACTTGCCACTTCAGTGAAGGTGTCAGGGTTGAGGAGGAGAGTTCAGAAGTGGATGGAGATAAAGATGGGGGGGTGTTGGACAGTGGAAGAGGGAAGGCTCCTTGATCAAAGGTGCAGCTGTTCCTTGCGTGTGAGATAGAACTTGTAGGGGATTTGAAGGGAGAGGTTTGATGCACTGGGCATTGGGGCGAAGCGGGTATACTGCAGCTCTTCCTCCAGCTGGATGCTTGAAGCCCTTATATCTGATGGGCTGTGCGCCATCCTCTGTGAAAGAACTTGAGGAAGTTCCTGTGAGGGCCTTGTGGACAATGGAGAACAATGTGGAAGAGTCTAGCCAGCTGAGTGATAGCATCAATTGAGAGTGGAAAGACCATAAAAAGCTGAGAAATTCTCTGTGATGGAGTCATTGATGTCAATAGGTATTATAAAGATTTATGGCTATTTCAAAATATGGGATTTTAAGATGTTTTTGTTCATGAGCAATTAACATTCTTCAGTTCGGTTTGTATTTGCCACCTGATTTCTAGAGTCATTAATGCCGTGCACTGCATGAGCAGTTTGAAAAGGGTTAGACAGATGGGACAGGCGGGCACTTGAAGCATGGCTATATTACTTTATCCAGCTGGATATCTTTTACAGTAGGGAAATTCAGCACAGCAGTTACTTTGCTGCTTCTGAGTCCATGTCACTGAACATTATGCTAATTGATAACAAGTCCTAATTTTTGTTTGTCTGACTTGTATTAAGAGGGATCTGCGTTAGTAATTTACTTTACCGACGGTTAATCTAGACATTTTACCATAGCGTATTGCATTAGCCCTTGGGTCTCCAGTTCCAGTCCTGGAGAGCTGCTATCTGGTAGGTTTTCTATCCTACCTGGTTTCTGATGAGCCGCACCTGTTCCTGGTATTTACCTTCGAAGAGGTGTGGCTCATCAGAAGCCGGGTAGGATGGAAAACCTTGAAAACAGGTCTCAGAACCCAGTACGGCCTCTGCCAAGCCCAGCTCCTTCTCTCCCCACAGTGATGGAGGCCACGACGGTGAGCACCTCAGCTGCCGGCTCGGAGGAGTCAGACAAAAACGTGCCACGAATATGTGGCGTCTGTGGGGACAAGGCCACCGGCTTCCACTTCAACGCGATGACCTGCGAGGGCTGCAAGGGCTTCTTCAGGTGAACCAAGGCATCTGCGACAGGGGCAGCGTCAGACCTGTGCCTCCTTAATATCTGGAAACGGTGTGCAGTGGATGTACAAAGTCCGATTAAAGTCTTACTGTCCCCTTACTGAAGTTTGTAGGTGTTTGTGATGTAAAACCAGAAAGCAAGATGAGAAATGTCAGGCATTTTTATATCTCTAGTGTGACCTTGCAAACAACAAAATACATGAGAAATATTAATTGATCATTTCTAGGACAAATAATTGAATGTAAAACATCCTGACCCCCCCCCCCCCAGCTAACGTGGAAGCACCTTTTAAATGTATAACAGTAGTCGTTTTTTCTAAATGCTTCTATCAGCTTTGCACACCTTGACTTCTCAATTTCATCCCACTCTTCCTTGAAAAAAATTTGTGCAGGCTTCTTCAGATTATCAGGGGATCTCCAGTTCACAGCGTCTTTAAGTCATTCCACAGGTCTTCTCCGGGATTGAGGTTTGGGCTCTGACGGAACAAATCCATGCTTTTGATCTTCCTTTGCTGAAGCTATTCCTTGGTTGACTTGGATGCATGCTTTGGGTCATTATCCTGTCAGAAGGTGAAATTTCTCTTCATCTTCAGCTTTTTGACAGAGGCCAGAAATATCTTGACATTTGGAGCTAGACATTATCCCACTCGTCTTCACTAGAGCCCCTTTCCCAGCTGAAGAGAAGGAGCTCCAAAGCATGATGGTACCACCACCATACTTCACAGTAGGTATGGTGTTCTTTGGATGATGAGATGTGTTGTCTTTGTGCCAAACGTATCTCTTAGAAATACGGTTAGAAAATTCAGCCTTGTGTCCCATTTTCCCAAATGGTTTGGTGTGATTGATTATATTTTTGCAAGATTTATACAGCCCTGGATATTTTTCCACCCTACCCCACAGGACAGACATATAAAGAGTATTGGAGATTATTGTCACATGCAAGAAGTGATCAGTACCTGAGAGAAGTTCCTTCAGCTCCCTTAATGTTGGTGAGGGCCTCTTGGTAGCCTCCCAGATAAGTTTTCTGCATGTCTCATCATCTGTGGAGGCTTGTTCTTATCTTGGCAATGCCCGGTGGTGCCACAGTTTCCACACTTATTGATGATAGTTCTCACAGCGTTCCACACTCACATCCAGTGCCTTTCATAAGTGTTGTATATTCCTCTCTTGATTGGTACACTTCGACTGTAATACCCCATAGATGTTTTGTCAGGTCATTGGAGACTATGGTTCTCCCATTTGGATGCAATCATGAAAATACAGGACAGACATGACATGGTTTGATTGTTACTTCTGAATACTTCTACAGCCCCTCTGATTTACAGGCTCTCTGATTTACATTATATATCTTACAGATTATCACTTTGTGTTCCTCTTGAATTTCGTTTTGTTTGCAATGTTACATGGAAAAGATGGAAAAAATGTCTTGATTTAAAGTCACAAAACCTGCAATTTCAAAAAGGATATGTAGGCTTTTCATATGCAGTGTAGCCACAAAATGAGGTATTTTGGATTCCATGTCATGGCCATGACTTCTTTTTATAGTCGCATACACATCAACCATAACTTTAAAACCAGCTCGGATCAGGTTGGGGAGCATGTGCTGATGCAGCCTGTTACCGGACCCACCACATGGTGGAACTCCTCAGGATCCCTGCTGGCGACCTCTCCAGGCAGACACACAGTTCAGTCCCACCCTCCGGAAATGGCCGTCTACCTGCCGTAGCCAGGTGTTACGTGGGCGTCCCCTCGGCCTGGTCCGGCCGCTCGGGTCCTCGGCAATGAGGATCCTTCGAGCCGGATCACCCTCAGGTCACATGGCTGTAGTGCCGTAACTGACGCTCCCTCACAATGCAGGTAATGTACCTCATTCAGGACTCCTCTAGCAACTGCTCATTCGACACAATCAAACCAGCGGTATCCAAGGATTCTCCAAAGAGGCACAGTACCGAAGGAGTCCAGTCTTCGTCTCAGTTCAATGGATAGCGTCCATGTCACAGCCATACAGCAAAACAGGGAGCAGCAGGACTCTGAAGACTTGGACCTTTGTCTGCTTGCAAAGATATTGGGAGCACCACATACCCCTTTCCAGCGACCTCATCCTCCCCATGCTCTTCCAATCTGTCTGCTGACTTCATAGGAAGAGTCACCAGAGACATGAATGTCGCTGCCGAGGTAAGTGAATCTCTCGACAAGGTCGACATTCTCCCCACAGACAGACACACTACTCATGACTGTGCCTAAGAGGTCTTCAAAGGCCTGGATCTTGGTTTTTATCCAAGATACTCACAATCCCAGACACTCAGACTCCTCACTCAGTCTCTCGAGAGCCCCGATCCGAGCCTGCATTGACTCTGCGAAGATCATGTCATTGTCGGTGAAGTCAAGATCAGTAAGTCTTTCTTCACCAACAGATGCTCCACAACCGCTGGAGCTCACACCCATGCCCAACACCCAGTCCATACAATCATTGGACAGAGCAGGAGCAAGAACACACCCCTGGAAAACCCCAGAATCAACTGGGAAGAACACGGAGGTTCTCCCTCCGCTCTGCACAGCACTCGCAGTACCAGTTTACAGGCCAGCCATGATGTCCAGCAACTTCGGGGGGATCCCACAAAGTGTCAGGATGTCCCACAGGGCAACTCGATCAACTGTGTCAAACGCTTTACGAATATTGGCAAAGATTGCAAAGAACCTCTGCCGATATTCGCGCTTGCACTCGATGAGAACCCTCAGTGCCAGGATATGGTCGATGGTAGACTTCTTGGGTAAAACCAGACTGCTCTGGTCGCTGGTAGACGAGCAAGTGATCATGAATCCTATTAAGGATGACCCTAGTAAGGACCTTTCCTGGCACTGAGAGCAGTGTTATCCCCCTGTAGTTGCTGCAATCCAGGAAACCACCCTTCCCTTTCCAGATAGGGACTACAAGTCCCATTTTCCAGTCAGCTGACGCTTCCAGCAAAGATGGAAGCAGATGGTGCGTTCGATTATTTCTCTCCAAGTCAGAACTCGGATGGAAACGAAACGTCACAAAAAACGTCACTTCCCGTCGGAAACACGCCTCTTTTATGACGTTGAAGTTGGACAAGATTTTGTTGTCCGAGTTGCCCCTGTGACGTAATTTCAACATGGCGACTTGGTTTGTTTGTAGTTTGTTTG
>JAODJU010000112.1:1306087-1329847 GCA_026776725.1 Gnathonemus echidnorhynchus
GTGGGTAGCTCGAACGGGAGATTGTCGGACATGATGTCACTCAACTCGGAATTTCCGAGTTCCGAGAGAAAAACGAATGCACCAAAAGATCACCCACAATGCCAGGAGGACAGCCTTACCACCAGCCTGAAGATGTTTATTCTGGATACCATAGATCCCCGAGGCCTTCCCTACACCCAGCTGATTCACCAACCATGCAATCTCAGTAAGATTGGGTGGTTCACAGCTGATTGGAGGATCAGCCTCAAGAACCTTGGACCCAGAGATGTCCAACATCCTAGCCAAAGGATCAGCTTTGAAGAACTGTTCAAAATAGCTGGCCCAGCCAGTCACAACTGCAGTGTCACCTGTAAGGACCATTCCATCACCTGCCCTGATGCTTGTCTCTGAGGAACAGATTCAGAAGTATGTAATGCTTCGATTCCTTTGTAAGCAGGACGTGGGTGACTAGACCACAGATGGCATGTCACCTGTCCATATGATGTAACAGAAGACGTGAGACCAGGTCACCTTCTTCCATTGCTCTATATTTCCGCTCTGATGCTCATTTGCCCATTGTAGGCGCTTTCAGCGGTGGACAGGAGTCAGTATAAGTACTGACTGGTCTGAGGCTACGGAGCTCCATACGCTGAAGCACCATTAACTTTTTCAGCACCTTGTACTGCAGTATCTGTCCAGTGGGCTCAGACCAGACAGACTAGCCTTCGCTCCAGTGAGCCTCAGGCACCCATGACTCCATTGCTGGTTCACCAGTTGGCCTTCCTTAGACCAGCCCTTGTCAAAATTGGTCAGATCCTTACTCTTACATTTTTCCTGCTTCCAACACATCAAATTCAAAAGCTGACTCTGTTCACTTGCCTGATATATTATGGTACCCTTGAAGCCACCTGTCCGTGGTTTTAATGTTATGTGTTATGTGTAGAATTGAATTTGTGTCAATTCTAAAATAGGCTTTAGAGTAAACTTTTACTTTAGCTCACTGCTGGCTTTCCTCTGTAATAGCCTGTGTCACATTTCTCTTCTGTCCCTTTTTTCTATGGTGACAGGTTAACTGGGAGGAGGGTGGGCATGTTGGGGCATGTGTGAAGGGGCATGAGGGTTTGGTCCTGATAAGAGAGCGGAAGATGCTATCGATGGCCATGCCATCAGCCAGCGTCTGCTTCCTGTTCACATCCCTCCCGTCTGGCTGTCTCTGCCCTCCACAGGCGCAGCATGAAGCGCAAGGCCAACTTCACGTGTCCCTTCAGCGGCAGCTGCAAAATCACCAAAGACAACCGGCGGCACTGCCAGGCCTGCCGGCTGAAGCGCTGCGTGGACATTGGCATGATGAAGGAATGTGAGTGACACGGCCTGGCGCCACGGGCACATGAGTGCTGGGCACATTACTGGGCAGCCATACTTTTAAAAAGTGACTGAAACAGAAGGATGTGGCACAGTGGAGCTCTGCCTGTGATCGGAGGATTTCCAGTTCAAATGCTGTGGCTGGCAGAATGATGTCATTGTTGGGCCCTTGAGCAAAGTCCTTATCCTCATTTAGCCCAGAGTGGCTGACCAGGTCTGCTCTGTAATTCTTTCTTTTACGTCACTTTGGGTAAAAACATTTGCTAAATAAACAAACATCAATACTTCTTAAATGGATGCAGAGAGAAAAGATTAGAGAAGCACTAAATACTTCATAATAAACATTATATGATGAATGAATAATAACCTTTAATAATATCGCAACTAATAATTTTAACTAATAATACTACAGAAGTGTAATATACTATAATATATACTAAACAATATAAAGTACAATATAAATATCACTGTTATACAAAAATGTTAAAAGAACTGCTAAAAACTATGATGGAAATGCAAAAATATGAGCATTTTTAAATGTCTTATTGGAATTCTGAGTAGTGCCATCCATCCATTTTCGATACCCGCTTGTCTTATGCAGGGTTGTGGGGGTCCAGAGCTTATTCAAGAAGCTTTGGGCACAAGGGAGGGAATTTTTAGAAATGCTCTTTAAAAAAACTTTTAAAATCAACAACTAGTAAATATCAGTGATTTTGCAAGTACATTACCGGTTTACTGCGTTTACACTTAATTTATCCAGTGATTATTTTTGTATATTGTCTGTGTTTCTTACTTTACTAGCACAATGTTTGGGCCTTTCCCTGTTCAGCGTGTCAGTGTTTGACTCACGTTCTTTGCAGCCAGCCCTGGCTTTTGTCTGCTGATGCATTCAGTGGCTTCAGGTTGCTGGCCCCCGGCTTAGTGTCCGCCCACCATTAACAGCCGTCCCCTCTCTGAATATGCGAGAAGAGTGAGGAAAACTCCACTGGCCAAGTCTCTCAGACAACAGCAATGCAGAGTGGGGAACGTTCTTCAAAGGGCTGTGAACTGTGGCAGTTTGCTGGGGTCCTCACTACACCTCCAGTCTATATTTGGCAGGTGTTTGTATCTTTGCTGTGTGAGAAACCATCTGCAGTTCCGCATCAAAAGTGCCCTCAACCTCCTGTGACTTTCAAAGGGGATTCCATTCCCTCTGCGATGGAAATCCTTCAAATTTACCTGATCCTATTAACTTTTATGTCTGTCTGTCAGTCAGTCATTGCATACACAGTGGAAAATTAACGTAGTCAGTCCTTTTTCTTTTTCTAAAGATCTGAGTATGTACATTATTAGGAGATGTTGATTTTCAATGTTAATGGAAAGTAAAATGTATGCATTTCCAGTGTAGCAAAACATTTAGCACAAGTGCTCTGAGGAGGGTGTTTTCTCTGCTGCCTAAGCGGACGACGTGCCTGAAGCAGACGTGGTCCTCTGGATGTAGCCGTTGTGCTCATCCAAGCCAGGGTGACCATTTGCCCTGTTCTCCCCTAGTCATCCTCACGGATGAGGAGGTCCAGAGGAAGAAGGACCTGATTCAGAAGCGAAAGGCAGAGGAGGCGGAGAGGGAAGCCCAAAAGCCACGGTTAACGGAGGATCAGAGCAAGGTCATCGCAACACTGGTGGAGGCTCACCACAAGACCTACGACGACTCCTACTCAGACTTCTCCCGTTTCCGGGTTAGTGTTGTGGCTGCATAAGGAATGAACGTGTGTATTGGCCAGGTACAACAAAGCATGATTTTACTATTGTCTTATAGGCATGTATGAACATACAGTGTATGTTGTATTAGGGTGACCAGATAATCTGTGTTTGACTAAATAGTTTCCTGGTTTGTTTACTTGATTGAAATACTCATCCAGCTGTTTCACATTAACATTAGTGACAGATGCATGATTATAGGAGACACACAGCAAGAACTCAATGCTTAAGTGAAATCCAGGTACTTTTGTCTGAAATGATATTTTGCTAATCCAGTCCTAGCTCAAAGCATCTTCCCTGACATGGATTATCTGGTGACTCTAGCTCATGTACGGTTATATGTATACAATTGTGAGCGAACAGTGGTGCATTGGTTAGCATTGTTGACTCACACCTCTGGGACTAGGATTGAAGTCTCTGTTGTGGCTTCATGTGGGTAGAGTTTGCATGTTCTTCCCATTTTATCTTGAGGTTTCCTCTGGTTTCTCCCCAAAACATGCTGGAGTGAATTGGAGTGATCAAAATTGCCCGTAGGTGTGCATGTGTGAGTGAATGGTGTATGCGTGTGCCTTTTGATGGTTTGGCACCCCATGAATTCTCAGTACACGGGACACTAAATTGTTTAATGTTTCAAGAGGGAAAATTCTCAGAAATGATGACAGCATATGCCAAATATGGAGAAACTGCAGGGGCTATGAGGAGATGTGGTGGGAAGATCAGGAACAGACTAGTAAATTACCCCAGGATTTAATCAGCATCTCTATGACGATAAAAACCGGTCAGTTGCTCAGGAACCACTCCAATGCCGATGCACAAACAGGGTATCCTGCCGTTAGGAGCCAGTGGGAAGAAGTAATATGGTCTGATGAGTTGTCTTTTACACTTTTTCCTGCACCCAGACAGGGTTAGAACTGGAGAACGCCACAGGATGCTGCCAACATACAACACACAGCTTCCGTTATCTGCTCTATCGACACTATATGGACAGAAGTATTGGGACACCTGGCCTTTACACCTACAGGAACTTGTATGACATCACATTCTAAATCCATAGGCGTCACTGTGGTCCCCCTTTGCAGCTGCAGCAGCTGCCACTTTACTGGGACGACGATTCTGGAGTCTGTCGGAATCATTCATCCAAATGAGCATTTGTGAGGTCAGGTACTGACGTGAAGGCCTGGCTTGCAATCTCCATTCTAGTTCATCCCAAAGGTCTTTGGTGGGGATGAGGTCAGGGTTGTGTGTGGGCCAGTCGAGTTCTTCCACACCAGACTTACCCATCCAAGTCTTTATGGACTTTGCTTTATGCACTGGTTCACGGTCATGCTGGAACAGAAAAGGGCCATCCCAAAACTGTTTCCACAAAGCTGGAAGTATAGACTTGTCCAAAATGTCTTGGTATGCTAAAGCATTAAGAGTTTCCTTCACTGGAACTAAGGAGCCCAGCCCAACCCCTAAAAAACAACCATACCATAATCCCTCCTCCACCTTTACAGTTGGCACAGTGCAGTCAGACAGGTAACGTTATCTTGGCACCCGCCAAACCCAGACCATCAGACTGCCAGACAGGGAAGCGTGATTCGTCACTCCACAGAACATGTTTCCACTGCTCCAGAGTCCAGTGGCAGTGTGCTTTACACCACTGCATACAACGCTTAGCATTGTGCTTGGTGATGCCAGGCTTGTATGCAGCTGCTTGTCCATAGAAGCCCATTCCATGAAGCTCCCAGTTCACAGTTTTTGTGCTGGAGTTAATGCCAGAGGAAGTTTAGAATCCTGCAGTTACTGAGTCAGCAGAGCGTTGGCGACTTTTACACACTATGCTCCTCAGCACTCGGTGACCCGCTCTGTTACTTTACATGGTCTCCCACTTCATGGTTGAGTTTCTGTTGTTCCTCAACACTTCCACTTTGCAATAGTACAACTTACAGTTGACCATGGAATATCTAACAGGGAAGAAATTTCACAAACTGATATGTTGCAAAGGTGGCATCCTATGACAGCACCACGCTGGAATTCACTGAGCTCTTCAGAACGACCCATTCTTTCACAAATGTTTGTAAACCTGACTGCATGGCTTGGTGCTTGATTTTATAAACCAGTGGCAATGGGTCTGAATGAAACATTTGAACTCAATGATTAGAAGATGTCTTTTGTCTATATAGTATGGATATGTGGAACCATTTCGTAGGAGTTCTTAGCTCTGAAGATTCTTCTGCGTGGTTATATGATGACCATGGAACATGCCGACATTTTACATATTCACTCACCCTATGGTGCAAACACATGTTTCTTCATGATATTCCATATTCCAAGATGAAAATGATCTCTTACACACTGCTTCATATACTTGAGTGGTTTTATGATCACCAGCATCTTCCATGGCCTCCACAAACAACGTTCTGGAGCTCAGGGTGCAAAATGGATCCTAGTCCTTCCTCAGTCACAGAACCAGAGGTGTTTTTATGCACAGTTCAGGACTTTCTTGATGGCTTTTCAAGAAGGACTGAAGCCGTCCTGAAGACTCAGCATAGTCCTACCACTTGGTCCTTGATATTAATATATCGTTAAGTAGTTTCCTCTTACTTTGTCCACCCCTGTATACATGCATGATTGTGTTTGTCTGTATATCTAGATGCAGATATTTATTGTTTCTACGTAGTCAATAAGCCCATTAGATACAGCTGTATACAGATTGTGCTGCGTATAATTAATTTTATTAATCTTTAAAATAACTTCTTGCATTTTTTTCCCACTTTGTGTATGTGTTACATGTGTCTAAGTCATTTAATGCCAAGTGATGAAGCGCTTACCAGTTGTATCCTCGAGACAGCACCACAGTGAAGTTTGTCTCCATTCTGTTTTCCGGCATGGCACGACAGCCCCCGGTGCGCCAGGGCCCTGTGACTCGCAGCGCCAGCCGGGCCGCCTCCCTCCAGTCATTGTCCGACACCTCCTCTGACTCTGTCAATCATTCTCCAGGTGAGACTCCAGGCCTGGGTCTCAGAGACCGCAAGGTTAACATCATGCTCTCGCAGAAGTACTGGATAAACAGAGTAACTCATTTCCACCCCATGCTGGAAGATGTACCATTAAACACTACATCTTCTAAGCACGACATTTGGTCATCCTAGTGCAAGACGCCCTGACTATAAGCAAATGAGCCACAACGTCATTTGGGTCTCTCTGATCAGAGACACGGAAATGGTGCTGAAAGTGTTCTCCGGTGTTCCTTATACAGTGACATTTTGTGGGAAAAAAAGTGCTGAATATTTCAGATGTGTCTGCTAGTCTTGCGCAAATCTCCTATTTTTAGTATGTAGATAACTGAAGCTGATTACGCAGCAGAAATAGTTACTTAAGTTAATTGCTTTTTGAGAAAACTAGTTGCATAACTGGTTGTCCTTACTTTTGCTTCCTGAAAATGTATTTTTATGTGTTTCTTATTTTTTTTACGCTGGAACGAGGCCTTCTATAAGTACGCCTGTAATTCACAAGGGTGTATAGTCAGTTTACAGTGTGTTAGAAAAGGGTAGAGACTTGGAGTTATGGCTCACAATGACAGAATTCTCCATTTAATTCTCATTTTGTATGTGGTTTGGTTCACCTGCCTATAATATCTAGAGTATGGGAGTAAAGTTTTCCTTTTCCAGTGACCTGTGTCTTTTGGGTCTGTTTGGCACCCAAAAGAGTTTGATGTTTTCTTACACCATACACTAATATGCAAAAAGTTTCTGAAGGTGAGAATTTAAAAGGACAAATTAATGCACTTGACCTTGCCAAAGGATCATCGAATGAAAACCTATATTGGGAAATATTGGGGTATTTTTGTTTTTGGACATGCTCTCTTGTTCACCTAACACAAATTTCCACTGGCTCCTCCATTAAATTGAGGATTTGCCAGCCCTATTGTTTGCAATGCAGTGCACGACTGCAAACAGATAAATTCTTTAACAAAGATGTCAGTCAACTAATAGTTGACTGCTGATGAGCACTTGGATCTAGTGGTAATTAGCAAGCATTCTAAAATGTTAGCGTACAAAGAGTGAATTAATTTAGCATCTCTAATTATCAACTGCGCACAGAAACAATCACTAAAGTTCAATTTTACAGATCATACAGCAGTACATGGCCAATCAGATGCACATAGACAGTAGCTTACATACTGCTTTAAAAGGCTTAAAGTTGTCTACATGATAATTATTAGCTGTAATTATGCGTAAGTAAGGTTGATTGCTATTATCATGAAGCATTGATCTGGAAGAATCTACAGCGATTTGGGCTTTTTTTCCCCACTCTTTTTGCCATGGCGACTTTAGTCAGTCATTCGTCTCTCCTTTCAGTGTTCTCAAGTGTGTATAGACAGGCACACTTAAATCCTCAAACACACTCTGGCCATTTTATAAAGTTGGCAACATTCGCCATGCTTATTATACCCGAACACTTAAAGAGCTCTAATGTGCTGTTGAAATATCTTCACACCTGCCATATTTAAACGAAATGGAGGCTAAGGGGAAAAATCGATCTCTCGTCTCGGACGTGGTGGACCGGGTGCACCCAGGAGTCAGCTGAAAGGCTTCCCTCCCCCCGCCCCAGAGTCCACGGACATGAAGCCGATGAACTTCGCCAGCATGATGATGATGTACCAGGACCATAACAGCAGCCCTGAGTCCAATGAAGAAGGCGCCGGAGGTCTCTCCATGCTGCCGCACCTGGCTGACCTGGTCAGCTACAGCATCCAGAAGGTCATCGGTTTCGCCAAGATGATTCCAGGCTTCAGGTGTGAATCGGACCCTGGGCTTTGTGTTACACTGTGTTGACATGTCCACATTGTTATGCACCTTCAGTTGGAGTCAGACATATCATCGGGTGGCACGGTGGCTCAGGGTTCGGGTTCGAGTTCCACCAACACCTCGATGTGTGGAGATTGCATGTTCTCCTTCTGTTTGCATGGATTTCTTCCAGGTTCTCCAGCTTCCCCCTACAGTCCAGAAACATGTAGTTGAGTGTAACGGTGTCTCTAAAAAGGGCGTGAGAGAGACCCTGCAATGGACCGACATTCCTTAGAAGATGTTCCTGTACCGTTTGTCCTGGGATAGGCCCCAGACTCACCGCTATCCTTTACTGGAATAACAGTTATGGAAGACAAATGGATGATACAATATATTGATAGAATATGATACGTTAGGCTAGGTCATTTTGCATATGTGCTGCTGTCCTTCAGTACTCCAGTTATTGATATCAGTGAGCCAGTCAGTCGACTGCTCTCCATTGTCTTTGTGATAGTGGGGAACCATGAGCCCTCTATACCGTTTGTTCTCATACCGCCGACGGATTGCTAAGAAAACAATAGTGTCTCTGATGTAAACACCTCTGGCTGGTATTAAACAAAGTCTAAGAGGTTATTTATCAATGATCTGAAGCTGCTTTTTGTAGTTGAAACATCATGTACAAATGTGGCTGTTCTTCATACCTCCATAGCTGCCTGTAATAACTTGTCTTAAATTTAGTTTTTGAAGTTGTGTGGTGTGTCAATGTTTGGTTAGAAAAACCATTTCAGGGTTGTAAACTCATATCATCCCCCTCACAATGTACAGGGAGCTGACAGCAGAGGACCAAATTGCACTGCTGAAGTCCAGTGTGATCGAGGTCATCATGTTGCGCTCAAACCAGTCCTTCAACCTGGAGGACATGTCCTGGAGCTGTGGCAGTCCTGACTACAAGTACTGCATCAATGACGTCACTAAGGGTGAGAATCACAATGCAGAAACCTTTAGTATTGCTCATGCTTACGGCCCCCTTGATAAACTACTTCATGGTTAGGTTCCTCTTTGTAAGATCCTTCTGTTAACCTCCTTCATGGTTAAGTTCCTTTTATTAAGGTTCCTCGTGGTTAGGTTCATAATAACCTGCCTTATACTTGGGTTTCTCACGTTTGGCTTGCAAACGTTCCATTTATTGACCATCTCATACTTAGTATCCTCTGGTTAACTTAAGTTCCTTGTCTTAAATTCCTGTTATTCCATCATGCTTAAGTACCTTTTATTCCCTCATGTTTAGGTTCTCCACCTTAAACTCCACTTATTAACCTGTTCTGCATCAGTTTCTCATGTTAAGTTCCTCTGACTGAATTCTCTCATGTTGAGGACTCTAACATTAAGCTCCTTTAACCCTCTGGGGTCTAGGGGTAGGGGACACACTTTCACTGACTGGGGCATGATCACACATTTCTTTCAGTATCGTAAATTTAATTAGCAACTTTCATGTGTATGAATGAGCCATTGACACCTGGCCACACCCCCCCCCCTTTATGGCGCTGATGGGGATGTATCTGGATCGCATTTCACTGCTGCGTTATTCATCAAATTATACCATGCGAATGCGATTTGAATACGCAGTAATGCGGCTATTTAGAATGCGAATAGCGATCTTCAAGGTGAGGGCGGCACTACACGCCCCCGATGCAGGTAAAACAAAGAAAGGTGACACGGTTTACTTTTTTGCCGATTTAACCTAATTTTAAAAGCTTTAATACTTCCGACAATGGACGTTTTGAAAAGAAGACAGATTACGGATTTAGTCAGCATTTCTTTCAGGATTCTACATAAAGATTTAGGCGAGTTATAAACTGAAATAGACGTGTAAAATACACTGCATCGCCAACGATGCGCTTCTTCCTAGAGGGTTAAGCTGCTGCTGCATTCCTCGGGCTGCTTGGTTCTAACGTCAGTCTGATTCTTTTTGCCTCAGCCGGTCACACGCTGGAGCTGCTGGAACCTCTGGTCAAATTTCAGGTGGGACTGAAGAAACTGAACCTCCACGAGGAGGAGCACGTGCTGCTCATGGCCATCTGCCTCTTGTCTCCTGGTACGAACTTGGATCTGGGACACTACCATGTTCTAAACAGACAGGGAAGCTCTTTGTTTAGCTACTTTCTCTTCCCCTTGCTCGCAGACCGCCCTGGAGTCCAGGACCACGCCCGTGTGGAGGCGCTGCAGGACCGCCTCTCTGAGGTCTTGCAGGCCTACATCCGCATCAATCACCCCGGCGGACAGCTGCTGTACGCCAAGATGATCCAGAAGCTGGCAGACCTGCGGAGCCTGAACGAGGAGCACTCCAAGCAGTACCGCTCGCTGTCCTTCCAGCCCGAGCACAGCATGCAGCTCACGCCACTCGTGCTGGAAGTGTTCGGCAGCGAGGCCTCCTAAGGTCACCCGGGTCACGTGATCGCGAATCGCTTGGGCTGCTGCTTGGGGTGTCGGGGGTGGGAGTAGAAGGCGACAGTAGGAATGGCTGCGGGGGACTGGGGGATAGTTTTATAAATAAAGGGAGATATAGAGTATTTATATTTAAGAAGAAGTTTCTATTCAAAGAAATGAGTAATCAGTCGTATTATCCGATAATGTACGTTCGGGTGGCTTTTGCAGTGCATTCTGCAGTTCCGCTAGCACGCATGCTGCAAACACGCTGTCATGAAGACGCTCACAGATACTGCTGCCTCTAGTGAAAGCTGCCTTCTGATTCACACGAGGACAAAGACATAACTATGACCACTTCTTAGCTAGGACATCAGGGTCTGATGGAGGGCGTGCTTTAGATTGGTGTCCCTGCTTTACGTTACATGTCATGGTTGCTTTTTGGCGAACCCCACTGTAGTGTTTACACGTTGCTCAGATACTTTCCGGCACGGCCATGCAGCTGAAAAGTCTGTTGGAGCTCCATGCTCTCCAAGCTTCTGCTGCTCTCCTGAGTTTACTCCTTGTTTGTTGTACACCCTCAGATACTGCTTTTACTGGTTTTATACTGGTTTTAGATTCAAATGCCTTATCACACATTTCTACCTGCCTTACCACTGTACAACACAAATTGGAAGATGGATAAAATATTTTGAAAGGAGCTTGCAAGTAAGGATTTTCTCTGTTAATAGCTCTTTATACAGTTGTAATAATGCATTAGATGCCTTATGCTTAGTCTTAAGTAGCTAGTCATGATTAGCGTGTGTGATATACAGTACAACCTATAGACCAAATGTAATTTCACTGATGGATTTTGTTACTATTTATCCACTAAAAAGTTTGGTTGTTAGCGTGCACTCACATTTTTTTTAGCTATCTTATTCAATGGATTTTTTTGTACCATTGGCGAGAGGTGCAGAACTAAGCCAGTAATTTCATCCCGAAGCCCCTACAGATTGATGTCTACACGGTGATTATGTAAGGATATACCCGGGGATTATTGCATCAGTGTGCACTGTTCACACTAATGCTGGGGCATTACTTTGTTTTTAAAATTCAGTTTTTTGTATCAGATCATTCATCGATCAATTAAACAGTAACACCTTTTATTCATTTACATCACAAATGTTTATAGCAGTTTGATTACACGACCTTGCCTCCATCAGACTCTGAACTGGACGTAAAATTAGCGCTGGATTTTAAGGTGCCGGTCTTCCTTTGCGTTCTTTGCTGATGTTGTGCCCCCTTGTGGTTGCATAATGTAAATAGCTCTTCGTTTGTTCTTTGCTGTATACAGGGCTAAATAGTTTATACTAAGATAATTAAATATTCTCAATATATATGCAAATATAGCTACTTTAAATAATTTCTTTTACAAATAATTGAGCTTTAGTTTATTTATTCTTTACTTGGCTCGTGAATTTCCAATACTATCATTGATGCAGGACAGTATTTTTAAATGCCATTTTTATATTTTTTCTTACTTTGAGTTTAGCAAATGAGAATGATTAAAATGCTAAACGTGATGCTGCTTACTAATAAAGCCATAAATCATGCATTAAAAAAATAAAGATAAAAGCATGATCAAACCGCAGAACCGAATGCCAATCAAAAATCCAACCGAATGTTTTCAATGTAGGAATCATAGCTCTGCAGTTGAAGCTAGCTAGCTTGATGCTCATGCTAATGCCAAGGAACATCAAACTACAGTCTGCAGCATCTTTTAAGAAGGTCAGTTAGGACAGAAGCCTGAAGCTGCTGCTCTCAGTAGTGACTCTGACACCTAACAGACTCTTGTCTTCCCTGACAAGTAACAGAAGTAACTCGGACTAGAGGATGTATGGAAACAGGGAACAACAGACACCACGAATGAGCAGTCAGGGGAACTCTTCTCATAAATTGTATTTTGGGCAGGAGTGTCGGAGTATGTATGTAGTGCTGAGCAGTGTAGATTTCAGGGGTATTTTGGCGATGATCAGGCCAGAGGATGAGTGATCCTCCCCGTAGACCTGGCATGAGTACAGTGGGTACTTATACAAGGACTAGCTTGAGTAAAATATGTCTGTTGGTCAGTTCTACCTTCTGTAGGAAAGCATTTTTTATTGTTGATTTTATGATTTGATTTTGATGGCTTCTGCATAGGGCTCCTTTACCATAAGTGCCAACGGAGTAGTTACCACGACAAGAATTTTTCAAGAACTGGCCTCCTGGTCTTACGTACCAGGCAGTTATGGTATAGAACTGGACAGGTCTCCCTCGTTTGCTGCGTGTTGGGATACGATGACAGAGGGGAGGTTGTGGTCAGCTGAGAGAGCCGCTTTCCCCCTGACCCATGGCACCGACAACTTTGAGGTGAATGAGATTCTGATTAATGTCTGCCTTTCGATGATCAAGAAGTGACGATCTGGACTGATTAAATGGTCATTTCTAAATGTATGTATTCGCAGCTGTCGTGGTGGATTCTGGAGGGTACGGTATCACGGCATGATCTGATTTCTGTGAACTTTCAGATTTTTCGTTTGTATTTCGTTTCTTAGCTTTCCTTTTATTCTTGAGCTCCGTAATAGGTTTAAGTAGTTGGCTGCACGTTCTCTCCTAGTGCACGTTCTCTCCTAGTGCACGTTCTCTCCTAGTGCACGACAGGGTATGTGGAACCAAATTAAACTACCTCTCCACTCACTACATATTTTTTTTTACAGGATTTTTTTCCTTGTAGTCTTATTTGTATTTATTACTATCCAGTTTTTGGACAATTACCTCAGTACATCGCATCAGCTAGTTGTCACATAGCATCCACCTTGCCTGTTTGACCGCTGGCAAAGGCTCGTTTCATACAGTGTTCTTTGCCTATATCCGCAGAACAACGCGATCCTCGCCGGTTCCCTGTTCCTTCTTGCTGACAGTGTTGGTTATCACCACAGCTCACGTTATGCTACGCGTTTGGTTATACGTGTGATTACAGATAAATGAATAAAAAATAGTTGATCCTCCTTGCTACATGTATTAAAAATAAAGATTTTCTTTCTGACAGAGTCAAACGCTTTCAGTCTGAGTATAAGCTACATTCGAAAGGTGTCTTTTAATTGTTATGTGTGACTTATCGGAGCAGTCTGCTGGTTTTTGTGGCCTCATTGTCTCACTCTTGTAACGGTCATATGGTTGAAACTGTACTGTGTAAGGGCGTGAGGAGCGAGATGGCGTATATGAGCCTGGACAACCCTGCCCTCAACAACTTGCACGACAGAGTATCTGGTGAAAGCAAAGATGACAATAAAATATGCTGCTACTACTGCTGCTGTCCGCTGAGCGCGCGTGTCGTGGCGCCCATCGTCGTCTCGTGTGGGCATCGTTATTATGGCAACACACGGTCTGTCTTCTTTCCGAATGTTGACAAGGTGTGGTGGGGGTGTACGTGTCCCACCACCCAGCAGGCCGGGCCTTCTGCACACCAAACAGTTTTCCAGTTTTCCAAACTGTCGTTCTGCCGTTCGCTTCAGTGTGACTTTTTCTCGTACACTGTGAACCTTATACCGTTACACCATTAGTAGTGTGAGACAGGCCCAGATTGCTGCTGAGGAACATTTTAGGGCAGATCAGGAATGATACGAGAGACAGGTAATTAATTTTATAGGCAAAAAAATTATAAAACTATAACTGCTCACAAAAGCTGCATGAAATCGATGTATTATGTGCAGTGAAAGAAATGTACATAACCTGAACATAAATATCTAGTAGATGCATGTCCACAATAGATATATAAAATAACCTGGATGTTGTCTTTGCTCAATAATCCATAAATAGGAGTTAAAAATTCTTTAGTAAGTATACATGGATACATCTCTGTGCCTATAACTGTATGCCTTATAACCAAGAGAATCTAGCCAGCTGGTTACCCATAGCAACATAAGTTATTCATTCACAGGCTTTTTACTAGCGGCCTTTGAAGTCAGTGGGACAGGTGATTTGAGTCCCTCTTCAGCGTGTGTGCAGCAGACCATTGTAACACGCTTATATGTCCTGCACGTAACAAATGTGAGCAAGATTTGCGATATCAAAGATGCGAATGCCTTAAGTAAAAGTGAATCTTTCACCATCTGGGCTGGAGGTGCAGTGCACTGCGTGGCGTGGGCACACTGCACCTCCTGATCTACATTCTGCCTCCTCAGCAAATAGGGTGTTTTTTTTTTTTTTTCTTTTGTCCAGTGCGTGTGTGCATGTCCCAGACGACGTTGTCCACGGCGTTGCGGGGTGAACAGTCCTTTTCATGAGGCTGATAAATTACTCATATGAGCAAGTTCTGTGGACCCTGCAGTTTGTTTGTTTGGCCTTTAGTCGTACGGCGTTATGAAGCCGTCCTCCTTATTGCTTTTATTACATCTCATGTTCTGTTAGCAGTGCTGCAGTTTTGACTGTCCTTTGTTTTATTAGTCTCTTTTTTAATGTTAGTTCATCATGTAATGTGTGTATATATATATGTGTATATATATATATATATATATCACGTATGTTTGGAAAATCAAATAAAGTACTGATTATGGTGCTGCAGATGTTGTTTGGCTGTATTTGTTTATGTTTTTGTTTGTTTCTTTGTTTTTGTTTGGTGGGCTTCTCTGCATGCAGAGATAACCGCTTTATATGTTGCTTTGTGACTCTCAACACAACCTGCTGTCCTGTATCTTGGATCACGAGGATGAAGAACACGGCTGAGAAGGTTTCCAGTTCATTCCAGCTGATTGTACTGTTATATAAAAAGTTTTGAATTCCATCCCATTGTTCCTCCCCTTATGTAAAAAAAGTTCCACCTGTTCCTGCTGTTGTACATTCCCTTTCATCAGTATATGCGTCCGATGGATGTGAAAAAAACACATCAGTCATGTTAGGTTCATGGCAAAAATTCTGTTGATTTGGGTTCAAGTCGCTTCGGAATAATAATGATGATGATGATAATGAAGTTTGCATGATTTCTCTTTGTTGTGCAGATTTCCTCTTGCAGTCCAAAGATATCCAGTTAGGCTAGTGGTGTCTCAGTTGATCTAATTGTGTTTGTGCCCCAAGATGGGCTGGCATCCGGTCTACGGTGTAGACCAGCCTTCTACCCTTTGCTATCTGGGATAGGCTCTAGGCCTCTTGGAGACCAAGATAAACAGTTATGAGGTTTGATGGATTTTTATTGCTATTTGCGAAGCTACCACAGGATGGCGATACATTTTTGCAAAGTTTTGATTGCGTTAAAAATGTTTTTGGAGTATCTTATGATATTGTGTGTTGCTGTATTTGTTTCATGCTTACAGCATGTACCAGGAGTACCTGAGTATTTGAATTTTTCCGTGTCCCGGCGGTGTCCCAGTTTCTGAATCTACAGGATGTGTGAGATCACAAACATGTATGGTGCACGCATGACGTATTTTATGCAGAAGCTGAATGCTTGGACTGAATACTTCCCCTGAACTCAATCCTGTATAGAAACGCCTTTGATGGCATATGTCGTCTTTTGGGTTGATCTGTGCCGACTACGTTCACTGGGCTGCGGCAGATCTATGCCGTTTCTCCTTGGCATATTTGACCAAGCCACCTGAAGCTGCCATTTCTGAGTAGGATTCAACGTGGGCTGTACAAATGCACAGTACAAATTTTGCTTTTTACTGCCATCCAAAGCCTTGCTTAAAACTCGCTGCTTCTACTTCCTGCCATAGATTTTCCCCCTCCATTAATGTTTGTTTGCATTGTTCAAGTCAGTTGGCCCAAGTACTATATAATACTTGGCCCCATTTAAACCAAATTGGTATGAATGCTATTATAATTATATAATAGCTCAAAGTCTGATGTCAGCAGTTTAATATTATTTTTCCTTCAGTTACCTATTTAATTAGACCTCGAAACCAATGTTTGGTCACTGGAATAGAACAGAACATGTCTTTAATATGTAAAATATGAGGAGATTAAAGTCTGACAAAATAACACCCGTGAATTAAGGTTGCTATTATTAGTTGTATGAGTAACATTCAAATGTGATGGGATAACAAACATTCCCTTTGGGGGAATGAAAAGGAAACGGTAAAAGCCAGAGTGGTGACGGAACAGGAAGCTCCGTTGTTGTCGTCGTCATTATTTTTACTATTATTCTTGTTATTATTGCTTTCACATTCATTTCAATAAATTATATTGAATTAACAAAAATTGCTCAAAAGGACCTTCACTTTCAATAAAAACATCTACATAATAAGGGTCAAAAAAAATAGCCAAGTTTTGATATTGATTAATTTACCTGCTTGAGTGCCAATGTTAGAAAAGCTACATTTATAAATAGCTACACATAATTATTCTTAAAAGCAACCTTCCGAGAAATCCGGTCAAAAACAATTCAATGCATACTATTCTGCAAATGCTTCAAAATATGGCTCAAGTATTTATTATAGAATCAAGGAAGGCATGTTACTTTAGTTTGTTGATGTCTTCAGGAAAAATATTTCACAACACAGAAAAAGCCTCTCGCTGACATTGTTATCTCGGTATAAACTTCTTAAAGATTTGAATTTCTTTCGTCAGGTCCGCAGGCATGAAGATGGAAAAAAAAAGATTTATCTGTGCATCCAGTCACTCGGAGACAGTTAATTGTCAGTGTTCATCCACAGGAGAGACACTTGTGTATGGAGATAAGAGGTCTTCTCTGCTGGCTTTCTGAGAGGCCGTTACCCTGCAAGGTTAAGATGGGGAGAAGGGGGACAGGAGCAAGAGAGGAGGCTACGGGGTTGAACCGCCGTCGACTGCCATCAGGGAAACTGCCGTTAAACAGCCCAGTGTAGCTAACTGTCTAAAAGGGTGTGTCCCTGCAGTGTTCAAGTTACTTAAAAAATGCAGTGTGTTTAGAGGACTCTGGATTTTAGTAGCTAGTGTAGTGCTCATGTCACCCCAACCCTAAGGTTTGGCTTAGGCGTGTCCGGTGCAGTAGCTAAACATTCTGGGCTCCCTGACAAAATGTCACCTTGGGGCTCTCCGCCCCCGTTCAACTATATAATTTTATAATTTTATGTGTCCAAGGGCCCCTGAAAAGTGCTGGGCCCGCTGAATCTGTCAGGGTATCCATGCACCCCGACACCCCTGGGCGTGTCCACTGTGCTTTTCAGTATGTTTTTCGACTCATCGTCCATTTCAGGGGATTATTGATTGATTTTAGTTTAAGCTCTAGTGCTTTTTTTTGGCTAAAATTTCACTGGTGGAATTTCGCAGTACTTAATTTTTCAATATTGTAGTGCTTCTAAGCTCATGTATAGACTTTCCATAGTCATTCGCCAGCATGTGAACAAACAATCACCTTCACTGCAAACCATAATTCATTTAATATTCAACATGTGCATATCAGTAGTAAAATGACCTTCTAAGAAACACCAGCTTTTGTGTTGGTATGCAGGAGTAACACATTCTGTCATCCATCAAAATTCTTGCCCACAGACATACAGGTGATAAACTGCTCAGTAGGCTAAGCCTTTGCCTGTGATTGGAGGGTCACCACTTCAAGCCCCAGCCCAGACAGAACAGTCGCCATGTCTGGGGGCCCTTGAGTAAGGCTGGTGACCCCCCCAGCTCCAGGGGCACTGCATCTTAGCTGACCCTGTGCTCTGACCCCAAAGTTTTGGAGAGCAAGATGGGGTTGGTGAACAGAAGCATTTCCAATGTACCTGTACTTTTACGTGCAAATGGCAAATAAAGCATGTTTGTTTTTAACTACTAGCCAAGACCAGGGCTTGGGAAGCCCTAATATAAATGATAAGCTGTGTGGATACAGGGGGACAGTTAAAGGAAGCATAGGGAAGCCTGGAGAATGGCCTCGGGCAGGGCTCTTCAAGTCTGGACCTCGATTCCAAATCCAGGCCTTGTTCTCCCAGGTAGTTAGTTTAATAGTTACTTATTCTGATTGGTCAGAGGCTTCACACCTGACTGGTAAAGGAAGGCTGGAAAACCAGCAGTGCTCGGACCTCGAGGACCATGATTTGAATAACCCTGGCCTAGGGTTTGGCCCAAGTCATCGTTTTAGGAGGTTACGGTGTGTTACCATGTTTCGGTTTGTGGTTGTGAAAAGGCCTCATCCCCATTTTATGTTTCTATGTACTGCAAGCTTATTTAATGTCTGCCGTCCCGAGGCTTCGACCATCTCCATGGTGGCTCCTGCCTGATATCCTGCCGCGTTTCTCGGCTGAGGTGTTACCTTGGCCTGTGTGATAGATTGAGGAAACGCAGGCGATGTGGCTGTAAGTTCTCGTGGTACACTCTAGCTTGCTTGTCCCCTAGCCTGATGCCCTCAAAGGCAGCGCCAACCGCGACACTCACTGAATCTGACTTCACCTCCCCACGTTTGACCTTGGGCCATTCCAGTGCTGTATTCATGTGTTTTACTGACAAATAAAGGGGAAGTTATATAAGCATGTTTGATATCAGGTGGTAAGCAGATGTAGGAGTTTATTTCTGTCCTGTTGTATTAATAGTATAGGAGTAGGATGGGTCACACCTGTGTTGCATATGCAACTGACTGATACAGCTTATCTTCCTCCATATGTCTGCGTTTTTCTAATTGAAACGCAGGCGTACATTTTTCTAGGAACCTTGGGGGCGTCGTGCAAACTGTCACAGTCCTGGTGTCCCAGTTGAAAGTGGTCACGTGAAACCCCTCTGTCTGTATCCGATTGTAACACATTCGGTAATGTGTTAAAATAAACTAAAGTTCAGTTTTCATTCTGAATGACCAAGCGCAGGGTTGGTTGGTGGGGGAATGTGATGTGCTTATTTTAAGTTGAGGACAGAAGGAAAATGAAAACATTTAAACGGTGTCTTACGTGAACTGCAAGCAATACATTGTGGAGCGTGCAGTGGTGGTGTTCAAACTGTGAATGAGTGTGTGTGTGTGTGTGTGCATGTATGTATACATGGCCATATGTCATGTGCTTTGAGTATTTGTGTGGTACATTTGGACCAGGTCATGGGTTAACCAGCATCGTCATGGAGACTCGAATGCATGTGCACAGTGTTCTCCCCGTCCACGTGTTTGCGTGTGCATGCGCACATCTCGTGTTTATCATCAATCTGTTTCTCTCGTCCTGCCTTGCAAATTTAATCTGGGGTTTCACAACGGTTCAGCCAAAGTTCTCAAGGAAGCAACGCTGAGGGGAATGTTTGGCGCCTTTGATGCAAGTCATCCATAAGTCATTATTGCAACCCCACCATGTGATTCAAAGAATTTCTCAAGTGTATTATGGGCTGGCATTACAGGGGGAAAAAAACGAAGTTAGAATCATACTCTGGCCTAGTCGAGGGAATCACAGAATATTTGTATCTGTAATTTTTCTCCTTGTCTAGTTAAATCAGGCATATATAAAATGTTTAATGTACACAAATACCAAGGCATAGGTTTACTATAGTATGATTAAATATGTCGTGTTCTCCTTCTGTTTAATAACCAGTGGTTTGCATGGATACCAGTTCAAGCAGAATAATTGTTAGCGATTTCACATTTGTAATCAGTGCATACTCCTTATCTCACATTTGTCTTTCTAAATGTGTAATTCCCTGCATCAGTACTCATAAGATGAAACAGCTCGCTTGTAATGGGACTGAGAATAGAAAGTTGATCATAGATAGACCCTTTATACTGGATGAGGTCTAAATGAAAAGTATGGCTGCCAATCCCCCCATGACAGCTATTGCTTCGATTACCTCACTTCCTGTTTTGAAGTGACACAGGCAAGCAGGTGGCTATGAGTGCGGTTTGTCTCTAATGCTGGCAGCCCTTGAATTTGATGTTTTACAGATAGCAGCTTGGTTTGTGGACTCAGAGCACAGTGTGTACATTACCCACCTCTTTCAGTTATGTACTTACAGCACGGCTATATCTGGAGGTAATTGTGGTCCAGCTGGGGTCACTCACTGGATGTATGGCCACAGCAGGAAAACAAAACAAGAAAAGAGGAAAGAAAAAAAATCTGTCCTCTATTTCATGACACAAATCAGTCATACCAAAAGCAGGTATTACTCATAAACCTTTAATCATGACCTTTTCAGATGCAGAGCAGCAGGGAATCGGCAATCCCCTTCATGATGCGATGTGTGTCCTGAGAGCATCCTGAAGTGCACACTTTCGCCGCGGTAACATTTTTAGTCATAAATTCTCTATATGAACAAGCATGTTTTTATATTTTAAAAACTAAGCAGATGGAGAGAAAGTCTCTGTTGTTCTATCTTAGTGGATGGATGGATGGATGGATGGATGGATGGATGGATGGAAAAGATTGAAAACATGAAAGTGTCCAGCTTACCAGACTTTTTCCTGCATATTGTTTAAAAGAACGGAAAGGAAAACAACTTGGTTTCCTATTTCCTGCCTGGTTACTTTCCATGCAAGAAGCAGTGGATAGCAAGAACTGCAAGTGTGTGTGTGTGTGTCTGTGTGTGTGTGTGGGGGGGGGGCAAGAAAACAAACCTTTTTGTCACAATTCAATTATGACAAGGAAATCACTGGTCATATTTTTTTATATGAAAACTTGCTTAGCCGACCTGCCACATCATTCAGTTTTATTGGACGTACCATCAGGAACCTAGAGCGGGGGGCAGGCTTCACTCCAGCTGTGCAGTGTCAGCAAGTGAAAGAATGGATGATTGTTTTATATTTTTGGTAGTCATGCACGTATGGATTAATGGGCTGGTCACCTGATTTTGCCCTGACTGAGGACATCCATGCACCCCCCACCGCACCCCACCCCATTGAAATGTATTTGGCTTCAGGAGCAAAGCTTCAGTCCAAAGAACAACAACTTTATCTTAATCTACAATACAGCAAGCGGCAGTTTGTGATAAACCTGTTATTTTGACGTTGTGGGGACAACCTTTTCAGTCCCCACAAGAGAAAATTCAGTTTTATCAAAATTTGTGACGGCAATCAAAAACCTAAAAGACTTGTATTTTGTCTGGTTACTTACAGTATGGTTAAGGTCGTCATTGTTGGGATTAAGGTTATGCCCGAGTGTGGATGGTCCCCACAAAGATGTGAATACAAACATGTGTGTGTATGCGTGCTGGGTAACTCTCAGAGTGGCAGGCAAACCCCCTGGGTTTGGAGGCCTCGATAAGGCCCAGCTGGCGGTTCCTGTGGGCTAAAATGTGAGCAGCGTGGGGTTGCAAAGCTGTGCCCTCGCTTGCACAATCAGGCAGGATGTTGCCTTTGTTCAGCTCCAGCCTCCATCTCGCACACCCCTTGTGAATATCACTATGTCTTTAACCTGTAATCTCATCAGTCTCTCCCTCTCTGCTGTTTGCGTCCTACGCTTCAGCTTTTGGACCAATCCACAACTGCAATGAGATAAGCACTGTTATTCTAATCTGCTAGTCAGGCTTACTTTACCATAATAAGTACAGTATGTATTTGCAGCCCTGTAGGTAATAATAGAATGCCTGCTTAGTGTATATGGAATTTCACTTTGCATATATTGACTTTTACACAATGTATCTAGCTGCAGAACAAATAAAAAGAAAAATCTTATTTTCTGTTAGCAGTTTCCTGGGCACACAGGTGTGTTATTAAAATGTGACAAAGCTGTGTGAGACCTTCCGTAGAATGTATTTAAATGTAGTGGAATATTTTGCCTGTATAGCGGACTTGACTGCTGACTTTGGTGTGAAGGTGTCGTCGTGTTACTCCCAAAATCCACAAACAGGTTAATGATGGATTAGTTCACTCTGCTGGCATTGGGGATTTGAGAGCCAGCTAAGGTCAGATTAACTAGCTACTGCTGGTGCTCTTTGCTGGTTACAGATACCTGGGCTAATCGTTGGTGGGACTTAAACAGTTACACGTGCAACGTCGTGTGTGCTGAGAGTGGGGTGAGAGAGAGAGCGTGATAGAGGACAAAGACGGGTGTGGGCTGTTTTGAATCCCCTGTTCTTTTAGCATCCAGGAGAGCATGTTTAAGTTGGAAGCTGCTGGTTCATTGAATGGGCCGGTTCCCCTTGAGGGTGGTTGAGCGACTTGGCGGAGATCCTCACCTTCTACGGGCTGCGCAGTACAAATGGGAATCATGCCCCCTCGCACATATGCTGAACCCGTGTAGGTTTAGCCCGTGGTCCACATTCAAGGGGGGGTCCCCACCATCTTAACGCTGTCACGTGGCTGTGTATCTCCTCATGAACTGTGTATTTGTTCACCAGGATTGCCAACTTTCACACGTCTGGCGTGACACTCACGCTTTCTGACTCTCAGGCTTGCACAAAAAAATCTCACAGCAAATATATATCATTCCATTTTGACCCTAAAATTAACTACATCAAATGTCTTCGGGTAGCTTGCAAACCCTACAGACTATTTACAAGTTAATAAAACTGTTACATACATGTTAATGCGTGTGCCTATGTTTACAGACTTGTCTCAAATTGAAAATCTCACTTCAGCCAGCTGCAAGTTAGCGACCCTGCTGTACGTGTTTGCCACCATGTGTGTGAGTCACATGGAACACGGCAGGTTTTCCGGTCGTCCTGCTCCTGTCCTGCTGCTGTGTGTGCGTGTGCCCGGGGTGTGTGTCTGTGCCCACTGGATCCGTGCGCCTGTAGAGCTCGGAACTCAGAAAATCTCCCTTTTGCTGCGTGTGCGTGTGTGAGAACGCGTGTGTCTTTGTATTCATGTTGGATATGCTCCACAAGCTGGTATTTATAACCTTGCTGTCAAATAGGCTACAGTGAGGCCGTGGGAATGTGCTAAGGGATTTCACTATTATTTTTCATGTTTGTTATTAAATATTCCCATACGGGACTGTACCCACGCCGTCTGAAGCCCAGCTTGCCACCTTTCCTCCACTGCGCCCGTCCTGCCCACCTCCCTTTTAAAACATTGTCTTTTGTCAGGGGAGGAAAGTGCCACAGAATCTATTAACAGTGTTTGCTTGTGTTACTGAGGGAGCAAGTGGGGAGGCTGGACAGCTGCACATCCAGCATCCCGTACTGCCACAGTCAGCAGGCAGATGTATGGGTGAAGGACACAGCGCTCATTCGATTGGCCGCACATGTGTCTGGAGGGTGGGATACTGGACAATGAGGATAGCTCCATTTTTTTCTTTTTATCTGCGCCTTTCACTGTCTGTGCTTTTTGGCCCTGAACTGCATCCTGTAGTTTTGCCTGGGTTTCAAACCCAGATCCATGCTTATCGGTACACTGCTTCAGTTATACTGAACTTAAAGCCCCATAATATTTTAAATCCATGAAACAATGAAGACAGTTGCCACTGGTAAGAGTTATGTTAAACACTATTTGTCTTCTTACTAGTCCTGAAATATGTATACAAACAAAAAACATGTTTCTGTGTTGAAGGGTAATTTCTGATCTTTTGGGCTTGTCCAACAGGGCTCTTCGCAATGTGCACTCAGCCCCTTTTTAACCACCCCCAACCGCCCCCCCACCCCCCAACCCCCAACC
>JAODJU010000112.1:1351495-1379100 GCA_026776725.1 Gnathonemus echidnorhynchus
CTCACACCTGGGTTTGAACAGCTGACCTACAGGTTATCCCAAAAACCTGCACACACACCGGCCCTTTGCGGGTAAGACTGGCCACCCCTGATTTAAGCAGTAAAACACTAGTTCTTGCATTAGCATGAATGCAGATGATTTTTTTTACTTCCAGAGAGATTAAGTTCTGTGTGGCATTTAGTGTTGTTAGCAAGTTAAGCTGGTACTGTATAGCCTCACTAACAGCTACACCTCATCACAAGCTTTTCTATCAGGGGATCAAGGAATGTGATCTGTTTCCAGACAAAAATCAGCTAACTGGTCGAAGTAGCAACCTTAGGACCTTCTTGTGATGATACTGTTGCTACAAGTCTCACCTTTGTTGTGAAATGTGTCCTTTGACAGCAACAGGTGGCCAGACAATCAACACGATTTAGCCGTAGCTGTCATTGCAGTGGTAGGGGGGCATTTCTGTTAAACTGGCACAGGAAAATGAGATTGGCTAACAGGGCCGGCCATGGATATTCTAGCACCCTAAGCAAGATTCCGCTGAGCCCTCACCCCTAGAGCAACAGAAAACAAATTTTGTCAATTAATTTATATTAAAAACATTTCTGTAGCACCGGCTATCTGACTGCTAACTAGCTAGCTCAAATTTATTTAAACCAGTGTAATTGCCTAATATCATCTAATGCAACTAGAGGTATTTGTTTTTTCACTTGCCTTTCTTGCGCCCCCTAATAAAATGGCACCCTAGGTGACCGCCTATGTCACCTATCAGGTAGGCTGGCCCTGTTGGCTAGGGTCTGTGGGGATGTACCACCCTGCAGAGCGTAGGGGCCGCCCTGATTGGCACACCTGATACAGAAAGCAGGCCCATCGGACCGCATTGCTGGCTCTAGTGCTGAGATGCTACTGAAGGAGCTGTCTCTGTATCAGGTGTGTTACATTAGGGCTGCACCTAAGCTCTGCTGGGTGGTAGGTCTCCAGGAGCAGGATTGGGTAGCCTTGATGCAGCTACTGAATTCTATAAGAAGCTAGTTTAACTGATGTGAATTCTCACAACGCACCTGCTGTCAAGACATCTTTGCTGTAAAATCGTGGCTAATGCACTATGCATGTTGTGGTATACTGAGAATATCATTAGAGATGGGATCAGAATACTGTGGCTTTTATACTGTGCCCTGTGATGTTTGTTAGTGAGGAGTGTCTCTGTCTAATCACTTTGCTGATGGATTAAGAGCCCTTGATTAGCTCCCCCTACTTGGTAAACACGTTAAGAAATCTAACTGCAAAGTGACCATTCAAAGTCTATATACCCCAATACTTTGCGCTTACCGTGCAAGTTAACAAACCTGCAATACCAGAAAGATTATTTAATAAGTATTTTATTCTTTTTTGTCATTTAGTTCACAGTAAAAAAAATCAGCAGCTGGCCGACACTCCACCTTGTGACCAAATGCGCGCACTGCATTTACTCACTATAGACGAAATCTTGTAAAGAAAGAGTTGAACTATATGATAACCACTAAGTTTTGTGGTAATGATGCGCTGAAGATGTAAATTCAGGTCTAATAATCGCATTGATTTCCCATTTACTCTGGAGTAAGTATTTGGGATACAAACGTATCCTTTAAGTATTGAAATTCAGTTCTGCCGGTGTTATCAAGTGCGTGGCGATACTATAAATCTTGTAAATATAAAGTCCCACATGCCTTTTCCCCCAGACGACACAGTGTTTTAAGATCGATGTTAACCTTGTTTTCTTCCACATCTTTGACAATTAACTTGGCGATTCATAAACGGGACAGCTGGCTTGGTAACATGCTAAGTTTTTATGTTGAAATGTTTCATTTACAACGTACACATGGGCCAATTCAACCACTAAATAAACTTAAAAGGTTGCTAAACAATCTAAGTAAATAATGCATAAAAACAAAGATAATTACTGTTTGGCTTCAAAAAAGAAATGATCTTCTCGATTCAGCTAGGAGGCCACCTACTTTTCGGTCCCCATCTGACATAAGGAGCTCTCCGTTTAGATGACGCAGTACCCGATGTTTGGTTCTTTCTGTTTATATTCTGTTTGCTGGTCACACCCAACTATATTCCTTCGTCGTTATAGATAATATAGATAAACTTTCCCGTGGCCGCTGGGATAGTCTTCAGGTGGCCTCATCAGTAAATGTGTACAACACCGATAGACTAGCAAATTTCACTCCATATGGAAATACTAGTACAGGAGCCTCAACCGCACTGGATCCGCATACGTACATTAATATTTTCTTCGGATTACTTTGCTTATGAGTGGACGTGCCGTCGGGACTTGCATATATTAATGGTAAACTCATTTTGCAGCTGAGGTCTCAGATGGACAGTCTGTTTCCATCTTTAAAATAAGTCCTGTCAGAAGGCAATCATCAGTTTTTGAGCATAACGACTTTGTATATTAGAAGGACAGATTTCGGTTTTCAAATGCGTTTACGGCTGCCGTTCCGTCGTTTCGAGAAAAACATCCAAATGAATCATGCGACTTGGGGGATTCTAGCAGATTCCATCGCCGCGCAGAATGGGGAGGTTAAAAAGTGGAAAATGTGACTTATTTTTGTTATTTTCGTGCAAATTGTGGTTTGTCCGGTACACTGCGGGGCTGTCCGTCCGAGTGTGAAGCGCCTGCACAAGTGGAGCCATGGAGAGAGGAGGACGAGACCTGACTCACCGCCCGAGAAAGGGAATCCCGAGGAGGGCAGGGAGTCGGAGCCGGCCGCTTGTCATCCTCCGCTTTCTCCCTTCGTCCCCCACTTCATTGATCTTGTTGTTTTTGAAACGAGTGGGAGTTAGGTGTCACTTTTTCGGTTTTGAAGTGTTCTATTTAGAGCTGCGGTTACCATTTAATCTGTCGAAATTTCCCGGGATTACTTACAGCTAACAATTTGGTTGTGCCGCAGATGTGCAATGCGAAATGTAGGTGTTGGGGAAAAACAATCGTACGTTAAAAAAGTGAAAGTGTTTAAGATATAAATTGCTGCCTCACCCGGCTCAAGTCTCCTTCCACGTTCGTTGGTGTAAGCATGCTGCTCAGGCCGATGTACCCGGCTATTTACTGGGAGCTGGAGGCCAATGTAGGCCTAATGTCAATTAGGGGGCGTAGGAACATGGGGGGGGAATATACCTCCTCCAAATAGTTTATTTATGCCTCGCCCCCTATAAAAATATGAACCTTTTTATATTGATCATTTTTGTCTCTCACCAACCCCCCATACGCACCCACACATAATATTCCAATATAAAAGTCTGTCTTATGCTATTATGGTCCGGCACTTTTATGGCTGCCGGGATTCATGCGTAAGTCGGTATGTGTGTTTCAGTGAGTTTATCTGCCTGTGACGAGAAGGAAAGATGACAGCAGAAAAATGAGATATTGTACGAAATATTTATTGTTCACTTGGCTTGATTAGGTGATATCGCATTGGTAAGATCCAGTGAAAATGGTGAGATGGGTGATAATGTATCATTTGGTAAAAATAGTGAGCTGTCAAAAAAAAAAAAAAAACTGAATCTCTTTAAACTTCCCAGCCAGGGGGCGACGGTGCAACCTGCTGCCCGCTTTGACCTTCCATTCCCGGCCGTTCTGCTTCATTTTGTTCTTGGTTTTAGTGCATGGCGGTCCGTGAGATTTACATATCACACCTGTCTGTGTTGATGGCAACATGGGCTGAAAAAAGTGACTTACGGCTAAACCGAGATACTTGACACCTTTGGATATAGGAAATCGGGCAGGAAGCGTTTAAATCCATGAATTAGACTCTTCAGCCTCACTCACAGCCTTTGAGGCACCCATCACAAGTATAAAGGATAGCCTCAGGCAGGGGTCTAAGAACAGGGTCCAAGCACTGTGGCCTGAATAGATGCTTTGGGTATTTAACATCAAAATGTTCTATTAGAATGTCTGTAAATGAATATATATTAAATATGGAAGCACTTTGTGTATGTATGGCTTTCTGATATCTACATTGCTGTATAAGGGCCAATGGACAATGGGTGCTATAACACCACTTTAATACCAAGCTGCCCCCGGCAGCCTGACCTGGGTGGCAGAAGGAATGTTGAACCATTGCATACAAGGGCAATTATAGCCAGCTGAAATCTGATTGGCTATTGTGAGACATATTTAATGAGTAGATGAACTTTTATTCAATGATTAGTTGGGACATCTGACCATGAATACGTATACAAAATTTAATCTGCGTCAGGTGGTTCCTGACCAATAAGACATTTTGAGTTGTAGTGCCTCCTACTGTGTTATTTTTATGAAATTTGGGGAGTGGCTTCAGAATGAAGGTAAATACAGCAAGTTCGGTGAGGATCTGATGTTCTGTTGATGAGAAATTGGTCATTAAGTGCAAAAATGACACACACAAGAAATTCCTTTGTTGCCTGATCAAAATCCTACACACAACTTTTTTTCTGCATGGGCTCAAGGTGGTATAGTTCAAATTTTGTGTAATTCAGATGGACAGTCTAGGATAAGAAGATGTAGATTTTTCACATTATGCAAACTAGCTGAAAATCTAGCTGGAGCTTCATAGTCCCAATTTGATATTTTTTGACATGAGCCAGGGCATGTCTGGAAAAAAGAACTCACGATTCCGGAGATATAGGCCAAAACGTAGAACATTGTGCTATAGAGCCACCATCAGGCCAATGGGTATGATTTTACGTGCCTGAGTTGTGGGGGGAATTGCACACCACTCTGCCAAATTTGGTGTTTCTACACCCTACAGCAGGCCTATTCAAATCACGGTCCTCAAGGGACGAGTCCTGCTGATTTTCCAGCCTTCCTTTACCTGTGAGCCAGGTGTGAAGCCTCTGACCAATCAGAATCAGTCATTATTAAACAAACTACCTGGGAGAACTGAAAACAAGGCCTGGATTTGAAGAGTCCTGCCGTAGTCTCTGCGCCTCATATTTTGATGCAGAAGAAGGATATTAATAATAAGAAAAATCCTAACAAACACAATAAGGTTCCAGCACTGCATGCCGGCATTAACATGTAGAGCAGGAACTCAATGGTATGGCAAGGATCTTTCTTGCTGAAACTGCTGTTTCCTAACTGTTGCCTGGTTGAAGTTGTGCGGAAACATTGCTGCAAAACCAGCCTTGTACATCAATCCCAGACCTCTCTTTTGTAATTTTCTTACACTTATTTTGTCACCCATAATCATCCTGGCTGTTGTCAGCATGATGCGGTCATGGTATAAATGTACAAAATGGCAAATATCTAATTTGAGATGTTTCACCAGATGCGTGACAGTTATGTTTGTGTATATTTAAATGAATACACATAAATGCTCTGGATTCTCAGAGAGGGAGTCTTTTCTTGTCTGAGAGTAGTTATCTTGGAGTCTCAGAGAGGGAGTCTTTTCTGGTCTGGGAGTAGTTATCTTGGAGTCTCAGAGCCAAACTACAACAGCACTGCACCACACCCTCTCTCCACCAACTTTTTTCTATACTGCCTCTTACTTTTTCTTTTGGCTCTTCTCTTCATTGCTCTCTCTACCCTGCTGCCCCCACCCATCCCTGCCCCGCCCTCTCACACCACCTCCCTGTCTGGCCCCAGCCATCTGTATTGGTTGGAGCTGCTGCCTCTGCCGGCATTCCTGGCATTCCGGATGGCTTCCTGAGAGAGGGATCCCACGGGCAGGCAACCCGCATCCTTGCCCCATTCTCCCTGCCGCTTGCTCCCTCACGTTTTCTCTCCATCACATTCCAGAACATTCCATCCCCGCTTTCGTTCTTGACCTCACTTTCTCAAGCACTGCAGAAATAACGGCATTAATCATGTGCTATATATCCAGTGTAATAGATGTTTGGAGATTTTATGGAGAATCAAAGCATTTTATGAAAGGGTGTAGGATTGAAAGATGGAAGGAATACAAAGAAAACTACCAATATGTTACAGATTCTTGTTGTATTGAAGGCAGCAGAAGGAAGGACAATGTAAAAAAACATGAGAAGTGGGTAGCAATGACATTCACATACATATCATATTTATCTGTCCATTCATCTTCCATACCACTTATCCGGTACAGGGTTGCGGTGATCCTGACGCCTGTCCTAGGAATCTCAGGACATAAGGTAGGGGACACCCTGGATGGGATGCCAGTCCATCTCAGTGCACATATCATATTTATCAGCAGTTATATGCAGAAGAGCACGTGTCTTGTACAATTTCCCCTCTCTGCTTCTCAGATGACTTGGTTTTTGAAGGTTTTAAGATACCTTACAAGCTAGAGGTATTGACCCTCACAAACCAGATGACGTGAGGTTGTCATTGTAAATAAGATACTGCCACCCTGTACTGGATAAGCAGTTGGACGGATGGACTGCAGATGTTCACCTTTGTCCCTTGAGTATAAAGCAGTAAACAAATAATTAAGGTATTAAGAGACAGATGAATCTGGAACCAAACACAGTAAAGAAACACATTCATTTAGTCTATGTGCACAGCTGATGACAGTGGCTGATGAAAAAGCAAATTTCTGTCTGTGTATATCCATCCCCTTCACAGCCAACCACAGAACCTGGTTGCTTTGTGGAGGGAAAAAAAGACTGGAAAATCAAGAGAGAGTTTATTGGCGAATATAGTTCTTGGCTCACTTTGTACATATTAGAGCTTGGCACCTGATAACTCCAACCCTTTGTACCATCTGAGTTCCAGAAAGTTCTTTTTTTATTTTAAAAACCCCCCACTAAATTCACTGAGGATTTCTTTCCATTTTAGTGTCCTTTAGTTAAAGGGGCGGTACGGTGGGTTCCAGTCTCTGCCAGGGGTCCATGTTTCTATGTTCTCCATGTGTTGTCATGGGGTTTCCTCAAGGTACTCTGGTTTCCCCCCACTGTCCAGAAACATGCTGAGGTTACTTGGAGTTGCCAAATTGCCTGTGTGGGTGTGGCCTGTGATGGGTTGGTGCCCCATCCTGGGTCGTTCCCTGCCTTGTGCCCATATCTTCCAGAATAGATTCCAGACCCCCCTGCAACCCTGAATAGGTCAAGTGGTCACAGAAATTGGATGGATGTCCTTCAGTCATACAAGTTGCTTGCATTCATTTGGGAATCAAGCCACAAGGACTTTCTATACTTGATTGGAATGTAGTGAAAGTGAAGTACAGTGCTTTTCGTGACATGGTAGTAAGGTTATGTTTTTGTTGAAAATTCATTAGGATTTGAATATGTTGGCCTATTTAGGTATGCTCTATGCTCTGTCAGAAAAAAAGGGTACAGCCTTGTATAATTTTGTTATCCAAGGTGCAGCAACATTACCCCAATGGTACAAAAATGTCCATCAGAGTCCATTTCTGTACCTTAAATTAAACTAAAAGGTAAATTTACCTACAACTATGGTACAACTGGCAGTCCCTTGAGGGTACAGCCCCAGTAACAAGTAATTTCTACCTTCAAAGGCACAAATTGGTACTTTTTCTCTGACAGTGTGCCTCAGGGCCTTCCCCATAGCTGTTTTTCAGTCCTGACTAAGTCAGCGAGAACCCTGCTAGCGGAGCTGTTTCTTCGACTCACGCTTATCTTTTGATGTCTGAGGATGCATGGCGGTTCGCCGTGAAAACCCGCGGGTGCTTCAACAGGTGGAGCCACAGAGCCGCGAAAGGTCTCAGCAGCGCAGGGAAGATTGAGAGAGCAGAGTCGGGTTGGGCGCATAGTTCGCCAATAGACTGCCCCGCCGTGAAAACAATGAGATACAGAAGTCGTGTTGATGTCAAGGCTATTTTTGGTGCTGCCCGCCTATTCTCGTTTCCTGTGGGGCTGGACTCGCTTGTTTTCGCCGCTCGGTCTCCCTGCGCTGCTCCGCTCGCTGTGCGTCCCTCGTCTCTTAAGCTCCAGCGCTTCTCCGCATATTTAAGAAGCGGTTTAGTTAAATCAGGGAAGAGGATGAAACAAGACACTTACCTCAGCGACGTGTCCGGCTCTAAATTAATACCATATTATTATACTTTTCCTGGTTTGTTAACGCTGAAAGTGCAGCACAGTTAGAATCTTGCTTAGAAATATATCCGCACACGTACAAATTTGAAGCGTATATCTCAAGTCTTATCAGGGATCTTGCTGGTAGGGTAATTGAAAATCTCATTTAAACACAAGGAATTTATTTCCGAAAGAAATAATACAATTTATAAATACTGATATCGTACAGTTAGTGTGAAGTCTTCGGTCAGTTGGCATGGTTTTTCAGAAGAAGTGAGTCTTTTGATTTTTTTTTTTCTACATATAAATGTATTTTGCGAAACGACTCTTACAGGACAACATTTATGATACATCTTGACATATAAATGTGCGACAAACGTAGGTGTTCGATGAAACAAAACAGGTTTGTGACACTCCAATAACATTTTGAAAACGCTTTCAGTAGCTTGTGTAATCTGGATTGCAAATGTATTAAAACGCGTCTTTGAATGCATGCTTGAGACAGAAGGAGGCTGCAGGAATAATCGTTCTATTGATGAATTAAAACATCACCCTCACCTTGTTTTATTGTCCTCACAGGTGGAAATACGGCTTTAGGTCCGACTATAGAAACGCAGAAACGGGACAGGTCTTTTGCGGTACAAACTGGTAAGTCGTTTTAATTTTTCATGTATCGCCTGTAATGCAGTGATATATCAGCAGAATCAGGCAGTGAATCGCACAACATCCATTAAGAGCTGTGACCCGGTATATGGTAGTTGTAAAACCTTGTTTTTGCTTATAAAAAAGCTCGAATATCGACATAAACCAATAATCGTTAAACTTACGTGAGAAAAATTAAATATAATCTATTTCTCTACGTTCAATTAGGATAGTTATTGGGATTGTCGTGGCATTTCATAGTAAGCTATATAGGGACGCCCGGCAAACAGTTTTTTCAATATTGTGTCATAAATTAGGTTTATATGGATGTCGATATACTAGGAGGTAAACTTGTTTTCGCAGTGGTATTATCTTCAATGGGCTAAATCGTGTCTGTGGCTTATTTAGCTACATATGTAGATGTAATTACTGCAATCTTGCTTTTCCTTCTTGATAAGACATTTCCCTCTCCACCCCTGGGTCTGTGTTTAAATTTTTACGGAACATTTTGTTAATTAAATTTAAAAAGTGACTGTCGTTTTTTTTCTTTTTTTTTTTTCTTTTTTTTTTTGGTATTTAAGAAAACTATTCAGTATGTGGTCTGCGTTCATGTGTCGAGGACCTGCTCTTACTAGTATCTGTCAACCAGCATTTATCAATGTTTTAAGTAAATACCAGGAGGAGAAGAGTGCTAGTTTAGTAGAATCAGGTGAAAAACGGCGTGTTAAATCTGGACGTGCACGGCGCTCGCCGAACAGAATTACTTCGATCATTAATGTTTGGCCGAATTGCATGCGAATTCCCTGAGCTTAAATGCGGGCTTAGTTTTAATTTACATTGACTAGTGAATCACCTTACATGACGACATGTGGATTGAATGGGGTTGGGGCGGGAGACCGTGCTCTACCTGCCGTCGCTGTACCCGCTTTTATACTTAAACGGATTAGTCGCACCGGTCTGGGATCGGGTAACCTGTTACCACACAGGTAAGGCGATCCTTTCCCCTCTGTCTTCATTGCCAGAGCACAGCTGGAGCTCAAATGCAAAACCTACATAAAAAGAATATCGCAAATCCTTGTTTTGTTCGCCGTACCACTAATGAAATGCATTAATGTAGGGAGGGACACTGAAGGGCGAAAACAGTCCACGCGGTCATACTATACCTGTCCGCTCAGGAACGGCGGAATTGCGCGTCTTTCACGCAGTTTCAACCAATATTTCAATATATATATATTTGTAGGCGTTCAGATGACTACCATTAACCGACCGTAGTTCCATAGCACGCAGTGAATTGAGATGTACCTGTGCCCCCAAGGTTATAATTTTGATAGCACTCGATGGATTATGGCGCTGTTGATTGTTACTGTAACTAACAGTAAATGAATCGGTTATTTATTTGGTCATGGCTGGTGTATGAATTCGCTAGCTGGAAGCCGAACGCTGGTCCACGCTGTTCTTGGCTACATTTGACAGTTTGCTCACTTTCAGAAGCGGTATGTAAATAAAACTTTACGGGATTATGGAAGAAACTCTCTACACTCATTATGGAGTAGAAGAGTTGAGGGAATTATTGGGACTAAAGATATTTTAGGTCGCCATGTAGTTGAAAAAAACAAACGCAACATCCCCACTAATATGGCGTAATGAATTACTGTAATTTTAAAGCATAACAGCGTATTAAGATAAATAACAACAGAAACTGGTTTTAGTATTAGAAAATGTATATGAAAATATATAAGTATCACTTAAATCTATTGCAGTGTAACTGGACAACTTGTGAGTTTACTGTGGTTGAAATTAAGGAATGTCTTTATTTACTTTGTGATTAATAGTAGTTGTTTGACAAAGCCTTGGAAATTATGGGCTGTAGACTGTAAACACAAACACTTTAAATACTTTGGTTTGCCTGGGAGGAGTTCTTGTTAAAAGATGGATAAAGTGTCGGGCTTGTTTATTTATTGCTCCATTGTTTCACTTTAGCAATATTTACCGAAAACCACTGTCCTTAAGAATTTAATGGGCGTCCATCAATCCCTCAATTTCTGTACTGATTTTCAAGTACAAGATTACAGTGAACCTGGGGCCCGGAACACAGGGCCCTAGATTAAGGAAACCTTGAATGAGATGTCTGTCCATCACAGGTCCCACGCACACAATCACGTGTCATGGGCCCTTTAAAGACAGTAGATCACCTGACACCACTGCACAGTCCCTCCATATGACTTGCCTAGAGCATATGACCCTGTTTGATGACCTCATCTACTGAGTTGTCCAGTGTTTTCCCTGCAGTTAATGGGGAGAATAAGGATCTGTATATCTCTTCATTGTTGCAGTGTGGAGGATATCAAATTACTATAATCAAAAACCTGCAGAGATGATCATTTAACACTTAACATTTAACACTCTCGGTGTTGGTTTAACACTGAAACCCTGAGAGAGATGCTTAGATGCTTACTAGTAATTTAGTGATTCCTCCATTTATCCATCTTCCATTATTGCTTATCTAGTACAGGGTTACATTTAGTTGCATTAAGGGAACAAAGGAAATGTGCTGCAACAAGGGGCAAAAAAGTATAATGCAAACCTCTTTGAGCCGTTTTTAGCAGCTCTGCTTATCTTTCGGGATTTCCCCCTGTGTGTTCCCTTGCATTTAATTAGATAGATAGAATGGATGGTTTTAGAAAGAGGTAGCAATTGAGAGGAGGAAGCTTCAGTAAGGAAGTGAGCTGTTGTGGTCATAAAAGTTTCCTTCAAAAGGCTGTTTATTTTTTTTAATCACTAATAGCTTAAAAACCGTAAAATGTATTCCGACCGGGCCTGTATTTGCTTGAAGTACACCCTTGTTGACTTTGTCATAGATCTAACACACGTGCTTGTGCTGTGTAAATCTTGATCCTGAAGCTCAGCACTGTGAAAGCACTTCATTAAGGATTTAGACTTTACAAAAGCTGACCCTGAACCCAGAGGTTAACTGTAGTTTTACTGATTTTTATATGCAGTGTATTGCATGATTGATCGCAGTGCTGAAACACCCTCAGACATTCACATTGGTAAATCTGGTGGAGCAGAATGCAGTGTGAATTTGGAACTAAAAGACTGGAATAAAAAGGTTACTCCATACCTGATTCTATGCTTTGCTGTGTGTCTCAGGTTAATTTTTGGTTTAATTTAATATGGATGTATAACCGTTATTAGTTAGTAAAAATGATACTCTTTATCAAATTAAGATTGTTTATGGATATCGGATCGGCAGTATTTTAAAATATATAACACTGTAAAAACACTGCCCTGGATAAGTAGTTGAAATATAGTTGAGTAATTTTAATTATGCCATTCTAAAAATAAATCTTAAAAGTCAGACTTTGTAAGGAGCAGTTTGAAACTTTTATTTGGGTGTCCTTCTTCCTGCATTTTTAGTTACATGTATTATAAAAATCCCCAAAATCACCCTATTTGTGTAAGCCCCACAGAGAAATCCTGTTAGCAGCAGTGATTCAGACATACTTACAGTAAAAAGCCACATGACAACACTGGATTTTTGGGAAGACGGTGAGGTATCTTTGGGAGGGAGCTGGCTGGACCTCGAGTCCGTATTGCTGAGGACCCAGAAAGGCCACATTCTGTCCACTGGGTAACAGCTTCCTCAGGTCGTGTGGCCACACTGTGCAGAATGACAGACACACGACTTGCGCACACACAGACGCACACAAGAGCGCAAAGGCAGCGGCTATAAATACACGCGCGTGTTTTAATGCAAACCTTTAGTGAGGCCGTTTCGGAGACGGAGGGCCCAAATGCTCCTGACAGCTGTGGATTCCGCCGCCGCCTCCTCGCCCCGGCAGAGGGGCAACGGGGGGGGGGGGAAGCACCGTAACCCTGCCGCAACCTCAGCACATGCCAGCGAGGAGGGAAGTCCGTGTTCGACATGGCAGCTGTACCTTTAGCAAACACGCCTTGAGCATTACTGCTGGGGGATGAAATGCTGAAACGCAAAAGGAAGCTGGAAGCTTCTCTCGTCCTTCTTAAGCAGACGATGGGATTCCTGTGACATCGTCACTAAACGGTCACAGGAAAGCCGTTTAACGTTAAATCTGTGTGTTTTTCTGTTTTTCTGCTCCCCGAGGACATTTGGCGGGGGGGAGGTTACTAAATTTTGTCAGCTGTTACTGTTCCGCTGCTCACCAGCGTCCCATGGGCCCTGCCGCAAAACCGTGGCTCTGGACAACCCTGGTGTTCAACGGACTGCATCTGTCTGACACTGCTGTGCTGTGTTTGGGGTCTGCGCATGGTAAACGGCGGGAGGCCTTGCCTCTCCATGGACGCGGCCCAGTCTTTGCAGTGGGGTCAAGGCAGGGGACGGGGGAACGCGGAACAGTCGTCTCTCCACTTTCACCACGGCTGCGTTGGATGTGAACAGCAGCCGACCTCAGAGCATATCAGAGACAAGGGAAAGTTCCCCTGAGCCCTGAATGCTGACTGGTTTACGTCCAAGTAAACCAATATTGTTAATGAATCTAGAAAGATATTTATTTCTGTGTTGCCACTCCAGGTGCTTTTACTTTATAATCTGCCTTCTAGGTTAAGTGATTTGCACTTTGTATAACAGGTTTTCAGTGTCTCTTATTGTAATTACCGTTCTCTACCGGATTGAAATACCAAAGCCTATGTGTATGTTTAGTAAAGTACGTCTTCATCTTTTAATAAAAGGCAGAGACAGTGGAGAATGAAGGGTGGGTATTATGTGTGAGTGTGCGTGTGCATTATTTTGAGAGTTTATTGCGAAGATTCCACCCATTGTTTGTTTATGGAGTTTCCAGAGCTCTAGATGGGAGGTGAACTTAGCAATGGCGATAATCAGGATACACAGGAAGAGGAGACAGGAAAAATAATTAAAAGGTTAACCTTGTTCAGTCGTTACGGATAACACTAATTGACCAGCATTAATTAAACAGCTTCTCAGTTTGAACTATTTCCCACTGCTGTGGCTGTAATTGTGTCCCTGTGTTCCGCACTTCCCAAACGAATAAATAACAAGAATAGTTAGTACTGACTTAACTCTCTGGGTTTATTAATTCTTAATGATTTAAAGGAACGCCTTACCGCTGTGGGTAAAACGTTTTTGCAAGGAGTCGACTGTTTCATTCGAGTATTAAATATTTAGCTGAATACCTGCCAGCTTAATTTGAAACCGCAGCCTCAGACGATATTAATTGCTGCGGGATAAAAGTTTAATTTGTGAGTCATGTGGATGACCCTGTGAAGCGATACTGGAAACAGGATCAGCCGCAGCGTCGCAGCTCCGCGCTGGAAATCCAACCTTCCCGGGGCTGTTTGATGCGCCGTTCTCATGCCGTTCCCCCATTGTCACACCGCCATTCTGCCATTGTAGTCCCGCCGCCCTCCGATTGTCGTCTCGCCCTTGTCAGTTGCCTCTGCGTCGTCCTCATGTCCTTCCGTCTTATTATTGTCCGCTAAGCTGGAGCTCGTGCAGAGTCAGAAAATTCCGGTCAGGAGTTAAATTTGACATTTTTGGCGTCTGCTTTCTTTAACAGTTATGTATGTCATTTTCTAAAAATCAATTTCAAGTCCATTTATGTGTTTCAGTAGCTATTGTAGCTGTATTTCTGAACTTTAAAGATTATATCACAGGGTGTTTAGTAATTAGTACGTTGGTACGTAATTACTAATTGCTAGTTGCTAACATTTAGTAATTAATTCGTGATTGTTGATAATTAAAGTGCTATAGCTCTACGATGGACTGAAATCCTGTCTAAGGCACCTCGCTCCCTGTTGCTTCCAGGGATGGGCAACAGGTTCACCGTGTCTATCCCGGATATGCAGCTATTATTGGATGGAGGGATGTGTGGGTGGATGAATACATTAGTCTTTTATTTTTATTCAGTGAGTTTTCTCCAAAGAGAATGTCCACACTTTTTTGTATGTCCTTGGGATTTGGTTAATTGGGGTTTCCCATATGGAAGCTTTTCAGAAGTGCGTGGAGATAAAGATTTCAGAAGCCCAATGCCTACTCACCCAGGGAAAAAGCAAGGGCAAGAAACCATGCTGTTTGTATAATCGCACCTTTTTATCCGGTCAGCCTCTGAAACGTCTCTTTATACTGACTTAAGGCCATGTTTTTGTTTTCTGTGTTTATAAACATGAGCTCATTTACCAAAATTTGGTTGGACATAAATCAGTTATATGGACCCCAAATGCACCTATGTGGCACTTGTTGAAGAAACCCGGCTTTTCATGTCTCACATCACATCTCATTCTCTCCTTTGTTGCTCATCTAGCCATTCAGTCTTTTTGTTTTGTGGTTACTACAGTATTGAAAGCTTTTAATCTGGAAAGTGCAATCATTTTCTAACACTGTAAATTCCAACACTGACTAAAGTGTTGTCATCTTTAGTAAGTGGAAAATGGTACAAATACTTTCACCAGTGACTTCTTGCTCTAATCAGCAAGAACTACATTTTTACCTCTTTACTGGTATTTCCAGAGCGGGTTGGAAAATGGATGGATGGTATTTCCAGCAGATCCTGGAGTGCTGAAGGCATGTCATTGAAAAATACATCCAGTTTGGTAGAGGCCTGCTTCTAAACGAAGCTGGCAGCTGGGAAAGGAAGACAGTGGTGTTGTAGAACATGTTTGCTTAAGGTATTGCTCATGTAATACTTTAATACCCACCTGTGTAGTTCTGGATTGTAGAGAGCACAGGGGCTGTGAGAGGGAGCCCAGGAACACCCCCTAAGGAAGGAGTGGGCGATCTTATCTGCCAAGGGCCGGTGTCTGTGTAGGTTTTTGGGGCAACCTTTAGGACGGCTGTTCAAACCCAGGCATGACGACTCTGCAGCCAATTAGTCCTCTCACTAGTAATCTAATTAGTGAGTTGCAGCGAAAACCTTATGCTTCGCGGGTAAGATTGTCCTCCCCTGCTCTAAGGGATTTGCAGCCACCACTGTTCATACATTCACTCGATCACATGCTAAAGGAAATAAGGTTTGTATTTCTACATCAAATTCTAGTAAATGAATGTTTTCTATGCTCATAGGTGTGTCTGTGTGTGTGTGCGCTCCCTGTGACTACACAGATGTATAACCCAGATAGTTAGTTACTGTTTTCTCTGCTTTAAGTGGGTTTGCAATGGACACTGTATTAAGGTTCAAACTGTATGATGCAAAGTGTGAAATGTGGCAGTTTATTTCGCTATAAGCTGGGCAGCGTTTTGTCATGAAGGACAGAAACTATGTGTGTTTTTATGTTGTCGTGTTCAGAAAATTTGGAATGACTGCAGAGCAAAAAATTGTTTTTTAAAAAGTGTTTTTTCAAAGTTTTGTTTGACTTTAATGACTTCTGGTTGCTTCAGTGGTTTAGGAGTAAGGGGTGGTTTTATAAATGAGAACAGGAGACAGTGTGTCTGTCTGCCTGTCAGTCAGTCAGTCAAATCACCAACTAGTTTACTAACATGCCCTGTTGTTGACGTCTTATTACCCAAAGTGGGCACACAACTTGCATGAACGTCCCGGGCCTGTGGGTCAGTTGTCTGCATACTGAGGCCTGCTCCCTGCATATGGAGGCCTGCTCCCTGCATACGGAGGCATACTACCTCTATACTGAGGCCTGCTCCCTGCATACTGAGGCCTGCTACCGCCATACTGAGGCCTGCTGCACTCAGATGCTCGTTGAGGGGACGGCTGAGGTCTTGCATTGTGAATGGAAAACCACAGCATCACAAAACAGACAAAAAATGCATATAAGAAAGGTTCAAACCTCAGTGGGCAAAAAGACAGATATGAAAACCATTTGAGGTCTGAAGAAAGTTTAAACATGTCTTTGTAATGAATCTCCTGTTTTGTTTTTTTTGCACTCTTCAGAATTGGAATCTCAGAAGGTATTCAGTGCTAATAATAGAAAATAATTAGAATGGTTTCAGTCACTTTTTCTTTTAATAGCAGCTTTGAACAAGGATTAATGATTTATTATTAATAAATAAGTGTATAGCTCTTTCAAATTACTGGGGGCATGAAAAACAGAGCACAAGGAGCGATTCGGTGGGAAGTCGTGTTTTTCAAGTGGCCCGGCCGTTGCAGTGGGAATCGAGCGTCGTGCCTCCCACAGCTCTCTCTCTCTCAGCATTTCTTATTGTTTGTGAGGAATTTCCACCGAGCCAGAGGAAGGAACTTGATTAATGCACCGGATCCTCACCCCCGCCAAAACCCAGCACCGATATGAGCTAGATATGCCGTCCCCATGTCCAAGATGGACCTGGAGGCGAGTGCGTGGGCCATCGGACCTCTGTGGACTGTATCTGTTTGGCTGTCCGCTTTGTAACAGCTTCTGTCACCCTTCCCTTGTTTTCCTTTGGATGTCTTTGCAGGAATTGATCCCAGATCAGAGAATCAGCGTTGCTCATTCTTACATCTGCACCAGTGGTGCGTTTTCTCGGAATCGGGACTCATTTTTATGAATGATGTGCTGAGAAAAGCTCAGTGCTGCTGTTTTAAGACTCTCGTGGTTCACAGCTGGGAATGAGTCAATTATTTAAAAAAGCCCACGTCTGGTTTTTTATTCAGCTCCAAAGTATTTATCCTTTTTCTCTCTATCCTTCCTTCCCTCTCTCCTGTATGCAGTAAAGCCACATAAACTCTGGCATATGCATTTTTGTTTAATTATCCAGAGGTTTGGCTGGAATGAGAAGGACCTCCTTTCAGGTGCCGATGACTGTGCTGTAGGGATGAGTCGTCCTGCAGGTTAAACCTGTACGAGACTCTGAGCAAAACACCAAGACGCTTTTCACCCAGTAAAAACACTTTTAGCACCAGACACGCCAGAATTATACATTTGACTTATATATTGTGTATGATCCGGGTGCAGAAATACACAAACACACCTGTTGATCTGCTGATTAGTCACCGTTTTGACTAACCAATCAGGTCCTGCTTTGCACTAGTCTGCAGACATACCTGTGAGTCATTTATTATAAAATTAGGTGTTTCTGTCTTTCAGGCCTTTGAACTACAGATGTGCATTCCTGACAAAGCTGGTTTCTATAGGAGCCAGAGAGCTAAAGCCCTGAAGTGTCGCTAGACACTCTCAGCGTTTAGACACTCTCAGCGTTTAGACACTCTCAGCGTTTAGACACTCCCTCTGTCCATGTCACCTTGAGGGGTTAATTCCTTCTATATACACCAGAATTGCTCTGTGGCTTAGTGATATATTCTAAATTACATTTAAAAGTAAACGAAGCCTCTGATGCTGTAAATGCTTATTGTAAATGAACATAGACCCAATGATAGTGTCACTCCTCTTACACCATGAAATCTAATTATATGGGAGTATTTTTATTTTTTTCTCTTCTGTATTACATTGACATTGATTTGTCCTTTGTTTAACTGTTTGGTTAATGTGCATGCGGGTTTAATGCCTTATCTAATAATATTTTATTTTTGAGTTATAGTTTACTTGTGAAGACACACCGTTGATTTTTCATTCAAATTACAGGGAAAAAAAGTTAAATATTTATAGTCTGTGAGACAGACTGTTGTAATTACTGGTTTAATTTGATTTGAATTTTGTACAAGCAGTACAGTCCCTCACCTGCACAACATTCTGTGACTTGTTTTTAATGTATGTTTTGGGGCTGAAGTTTTAGCATTTACACTTTGTTTTGGTAGATATTGCATTTCTTCCAGAGCTGGGACTGGTTTTTCAAAGCGGTCCTGGGAATATCCCAAGATGACTCCATGTCCTTAACCGCTACGCCACCATCGGCCCCATATGTGCCATTACATTTAGGGGATGGCCTGAACCTCAAAGCCCCTGATATGGTTGAGTGCTGTGGATCCCATTTCTTGCCTTCAGCCGCTTCATACTTCACTCCCCCCACCAGGGGCATCACTATGACTGTTTTAGGGGGGCATCAGCCTACAACGTGTGTTCATTAAAATCAGACCCCTCCTAGTAAAGGCTGAGCCCATAAATCTCTAGTGATGCTTCTGCCCATTGGCCCACCCGGCTATTTCCTTTAGTGTGTAATTTTCCAGTTCATTTTATGAATTAAATTTGTCTCTTAAATTTGCTGGATGGGGGGGGGGGTACATATAAAACACACTGAAAAATATGACTGCATGTGTAGTGAAGTGAAGACGCACACAGTGATTCTTCCTGGATGTTCTAATGCCTTTTCATGGGCCCTCATCCCCTGTGTGGCACTGTGAGTCCCAGGGCACTGTCAGTGTGAACATCCTTTAGTAGAGCTTTAGTCCTCAGTCTGTGACCTGGGCATCTGGCCCGGAGGCTGTGATTGGACGAGCGGCTGACACGGCTGGGTCAGGGGGGGCTGAGGTGAAGTACTGTAAAGGTCATGTAAGGTCACGTTTCGTTTATGGAGACGTCGAGATGTTTGCACCCCCAGTCCATCCCAGGAAGGGATGTCGGTAATCCCCCGTGAGCTGCCCAGATGGAGTATAAACGGCCTACACCAATAATAACAATTATGGGATTGTTTTTTTTATGAAGGATGTTTGAGAGCAGAGTGCTGTGGCTGTCGCTGGCTGCGGGTTTATGCTGACGGGATCTGTCAGACACCCTCAAGCCATCCACTCTCCTCAATCCCCGCTTATGGCACTTCACCACAAAAACATCCCTAAAATGCCCCCTTCCCGAGTTTCAAGCAGGGGGCCGGGGGGGGGGGGGCAACAGAAGACGGTGACGCATTCTGTGTTTCATCTGTGTTCTCTGAGGGCGTAAATACCTGGTCTGTGTTCCCGGTTCTCGCATGCATGCTGCCTCTGCTTCTCTCCACACTTTCCTGCTTGTTTACAAATTTTGCGCTCAGAGAAGAGACAGACCACTGGGGTTATTTATTTGATTTTTTTCCCCCAGCTGGACTTCAGTCCTCCCAGGGCCGAATTGCCCATTTTTTCTCTCTCTGTATCTCCCCAGTAGATGTGAGCGCCGCCCTGGTGCCCTACAGCGCCCTCGGTCCCGCTTACTGCTCCCATGGACCTGCGAGTCAGCCAGAGGTCCGGCCGTCCTGGCTCCATCCCCACTACCGTCAACCAGCAGCCTGTCTACTTAGACCACTTCCCGCTTCAGCAGTGCGGCTGGGTCTCCAAGCAGCAGCTGCAGCGGCACGTCCGGGTTCGAGACTCCGCCCTGCCGATATTCCGTCTCCTGCGGGCTCCCCGCTCCTGCTCATGGTGTCGATTTCTGCTTTCAGTTCAACAGGGACCCATGTGAGGAGGAAGAGACGGAGAAGGCAAAGCAGCAGTTGCAGCAGCTGCGACACAAGGTCAAGAGCCAGCAGAGTGAGTGACTGCGGCGCCCCCTGTCCACGCTTAAGGCATCGCGCTCTCATTCTCCGTAAACTGTCCCCCTTGTCATCGCCACCTAGAAATGCACTTAAAGGCTGAGGAGGTACCGCTAGAGTGGATTTCCGATCATGGGTCTTTCTGTTCTTGGTGCGTCTGAGCAGTATTGGCACGAGTCTGCCGGGCATTCATGGATGTGTTCATCTGCAAAAAATTGTTGGCAAAATGACACCCCAACCGTGCATCATGTTTCCAGCTTAGAAATGTGTGATTTTACTGCAGACCTACAAACCTGTCAGCCAGAACATAAGCAGCGTTACATCTAACTTTCCTGGTCCTGTGTCAAAACCTGTTAAGCAGTCTAAAGTTTCATACGTAAGACTTCTAAAAAATATGGCAGAGAAATATTGATTAAGGAACACAAAGAACCCTTAACTGGGGGGCATAAGTTGTACGGTGTCAGAGCATGTAGAGATCTGAGGTCAAATTTTAAAATAACTGAGCTGACACAGAGACTTTGAGACCCGCGTGCGGGGAAGGTCAGTCATAAGGTTTCAATATGAGAAGGAATCGACTCGACTGCTTGTGAATTTCCCATGGGATGGTCACCAGTGTCAGAGATGCATAGGAAGTACAGAGAGGAAAACCATAAAAATACAGGCCAGGAAGCAGCAGGAATGACACTGGTGACGACGACTTTCCTGCTTGTCCTTGTTGTCTCTGCACTCCATCTGGTGATCTAGCGCCTCCGAGTCCGGAACCGAAACCAGTTTCCGAAAGACCAGAGACTCGTTTGTCTCTGTTCCGTCATTACGGCTGTTTTTCCTTCTGTGTTGGACCGTGAGAAGCTTGTAAAGCTTTGTGATATCCCTGTCTGGCAGAGCGAGTTGAAAGCAGTTACATCACATCTCGTCACGTTACAGGATGCGTTCCCCTGCTCTGAGTAGGTGGCCTTGGCCAGCCACCTCAGTGTGCTCACTGGGGACGTGTGGAAAACCACACATTGTGCCCAAGCCCCAACTCCCAGCATCAGGACGTAGACAGTTCTCACCCTTTCATATTGTAGACCTTTATTCTGAACCATCTGCTCTCTCTGCTGTTTATGTTTTGATCAATGATTTGGCAAAGTCACAGAAGAGGCTTGGTCTCCGACACATCGATAACCATGCTTTCCTCATTTATGTGGGAGGTGGTTTAGGACTCCTGTAACCGGAAGGTTGCTATTTCGAATCCTGAAGCATGGCCCTTAGCCCGCAACCTTCCGCTCACTTGTATATGTGTCTGTGTCTCACGGAGAGGCAAGACAGGATAGGTGAAAGGGCAGTAAAGATCCCTGCTGGGATCAGTAAAGTATCACTAATCTCCATTATGGCAAATGCCTGTGAGTTGCTCCAAGCTGAGTCATTCGGGTAGAGCGATAAACATCGCAAGTGGGGGTGAAGCTTTCCCAGAATAACTTGGTAACCTTTGACTCACAGGTGCCATAGCTAGTTCTGCGGTAAAGAAGAAACTCCAAGAAGTGATTCTGAAGAAACGGCAACAGGCTGCCCAGGAACGGATTAAGTCCAACCCCACAAGCAGCTCCCCGGGGAGATGTCGGTAAGCGGGCTAGATCGCTGGCACTAAACCTGCCCGTCTGGCTCGAGTGCCGCTCCGCTATCCTGCCAGATCCTGTCTGGCGCGTTTGGCCTCCCATGAACCGTGGGATGCCTGTGCTAACACAGGGAGCTGCCGCTCGAGCCTGACGCTGCCCCGGAGTCCTATCTGCTGAGCCCGCCTGCACAGCCCCCCAGCGAGGCCCCGAAACACCCACTGCTGAGAAGGACAGGTGAGCCGTCCCCCCATGATGCCCCACGTGCCCCCCGGGAGAGTGAAAGTGGTAAAAGGAGCATGATCTGTCAGCCACAGACTCCTTCAAAGCAGAAGCGGCTTAACCCCTAATGTGTCTTGTACTGTAACTGTTCTTTTTGTGATTGTGATGATCGATGGTCTCCTTTACTGTCCCAAAGTGAGATCAAACAAGCAGGCCTTGTATTTCGACACTGCTCTTCTCTTTTGAACATATAGCACAGATTCTGTGCTGTTAACCTGTACCAGCCCTCGGGTAGCCTACACCAGCTCTGCGCTGTGTTCACCTGTGTTGACCCCGCGTTGAATCCGACTGCTCGCACGCTGTGCACTCTTGGTTGTACTCAGCCAGGACTGAGCACAGCCCAGGCAGGCTGCCCCACCCTGGGACCTGCTAATCTGAGCAGGTGCTCCAAAAAAAAAAATTAAAAAAAACTCACACGGCAACAAAAGTCAAGGAAAGCGCTTACGTAAGGCTTAGCGCTCTGAATGTGGGTCACGAGTCAGCCCGAGATTAAGGAGACGAGGAAAATACATCAGAATGTCATTGTTTACCTGTGCAGCTCCAGTCATTTCTCAGCAGGGAGTGCACTCCCTTCCCTGGGAGCCGACGTTCCCCGATTGTGTTTAAATACTGTAACAATGAAGTTTTATTAAATGCATCATTCGTTGAGGTTACGTCACCTTGGAAAGATTGACTCTTAGTAGAAGTGTTTTTTTATTTAAAGAGGTTTCCAAAATAATAATAATAAAAGTATTTGGCTCCTTATCGTATCTTCAAACGTAAGTGAAAGGATTATATATGGTCTGTATTAAAAAGTCAAAAATATCCGCCCCACCCAGGTATTTATTTCGTCCTTTTGTGTTTGCCTTGACGTTATTTGTACAAGCTCACGATTCTTGCATTTCAGCCTTTATTTTACACTTGGTAAAATGTTTAATCGCTGGGCTTTAGCCTGACCCCTGCGGTTCGGTCATTTCCCAGTCAACCTGCGGCTCAAGCAGCGTGCAGCCTGTACACACACACACACACACACACACACAGGTTTGTAATTATATCTTTGTGGGGACTCTCTATTCACTTCTATGGGGAAAACACTAATCACATAATGATTACTTACCTTAACCCTTACCCAGCCCTAACATTAACCATAAGTAACCAAACAAAAAGACTTTTGGCATTTTTAGTTTTTTGATTGCATACACAGATGTTTGTGGGGACCTGAAACATGGTCCCCACAATGTCAAAATAAGTTTTTATTACATTGTGGGGAACATTTGGTCCTGAGAACGTAATATAAACATAACACACACACGCACGCATACACACACATAAGCACACTTGCACGCACGTGTTTTCAAATGTGAAATGAACAAGATTTGATTTCTGAAGCTGGCAGTTTCTTTGCTCTGCTCTCAGCTTCAGAGCCCAGTCTGAAGTTCAGGCCGAAGAAGCACCTTGCCAGGATGAGCCCGCTGGCCCGGAAGGACAGCGCCCCGGGCCCCGTCAAGCACGCCACTTCTGAACCTCTCGGTACCACCTGAGTTCCTCTCTCGGCTTTCACCATCTGTACACACCACCCTCTAATGCCCCAGTGCTTGCCGCCGTCCTTTGTGGTCCTGCCAGGCCACCATTACCTCTACCGTCCAACCCCCCCCTCCCCCAAGCTCAATTGTCCATCTTCACCTTTCCAAGCTGCATCTCTGTTCTCACATTAAGACACAGCACTTAACTGCTAGTGCTGTTGGATAATATCCTGTATCTGTGGGTGATGACAGAACAGAGCCATGAATTCTGTGGCAGGACTTTCTATGCTTTACATGCTTGCCCATCTGACTAGACTAATGCTGGGGGTGGGGGTGGGGGTGGTGAAATAATCCTTTAATTATCTCTTCAGACGTAAGTCATCAAGATGACCTGTGTCTGAAGAACAGGAGGTTGCATGCGAAGCTAATCAGAATTGCAGTGTATCACCCGGCTTTTATTTTGACATGTGGTAATCGGACACCCCTTTCTTCTAGACTCTTCCGCAAGCAGCAGCAGCACGCCTGTTTCTGGCTCCAGCTCTCCCAATGACAGCCTGGCTCCGGACAGCGGAGTGCTGCCCCCTACTGTCACACTCGCTCATGAGGTGAGCCACCTGGAATGGAGGGGGGGGTTAGCAGTAATTTGGTCAACTGCCTCGGGTTCAGTTTCCAGGAACAGGATCGCCCCGACACGCGAAACCAACACCCCGTGAAGCTTTGACTAGGGCTGAGGCGGCAGGGATGAGTGAGCGGCGGGGATGAGTGAGGCGGCTGGGATGAGTGAGGCCCTTTAATGCCCGAAAACTGCTACTACCAAGTGAATGTGACATGTGTAGCCCTGGCTGTAATTTACAGTTCTCCTGTCTATGTTGCCTTTTCATTGTTCATTTTCCATTGTTTAACTGAATTTACACCCTCTTTTTGGACCTATGGGTTGATAACGTTCAGATGATTATCAGCGTACCTCAGAGCGGGGCACACGCAAGTGAATTTTCATGTCACTTCACATCATATACGGCAAAGAGATGATTAACTTCCTCAGTCAAAGGTTGATGCCATTTTGCACCATTTGGGTCACTGGCCTGGTGGTCTTGGGCTTGCACAGCTGGTCCATGGATCAGTCTCAGTCATTATGTTTGGGTCAAGCTATTTCTCTCAGAGCCCTCGGAATACATCCCTGAGTAGAGATGAACATCAGGCTGATGCGGCAGCGGGGGGAAGCCGTCCAAAGGCTGTCCCCAGGTCTTCCAGGCTAGGGACGGCCACACCGGAGGGTCTGGGGACAAAGCAGACCGCAACCTTCTCCTCTGAGAGCCATGTCCTCATTCCCCCCCAAACGCTGCCCCCCTGCCCCTGGAGAGCTTGTTTAGAGGGCCGGGTTTCTTTCCGAGAACTCGCAGAGAAGACCTTCTGCTAATCCCGATTTGTTTGCACCACTGTAATAAAATGACTTAAACAGCGACAACCGAGGAAGACAAGCTGGCAGCTGTAGGCTGCAGCCATGACACTCGATACCTTTTATTATTAATATTGTTTTTTATTAAATCTTTTTTTTTTTTATCTGTTACCCCCCCCCCCCATCTTTTCTAAATTCATTAGAACCGGCTTTTCTCATGCATGTACATTTTGTCTTCCACATTGGCATGGAAACATCACTGGGTAGAAATGCCGTCTGTCTCTCTCTCTCTCTCTCACACACACACACACACACACACACACACATACATACACGCATACACATACACACACATATACACACACATACACACAATAACACTTTGTTTCACTATTTTGTACAAGTTTAGGTACATGGATATTTTTTACTTTAATCTCCCACGACGTCATGCGTACACAGATGAAGATGAAGATGAAGCTTGCTGTCAGGGAGCACAGTTACCTGCTTTTCCTCCTGCAGCTCTTTCTGTGGTTAAGGGCCCCGCAGTGATGTAAGGGCCCCGCAGTGATATGAGGGCTCCGCAGTGATATAAGGGCTCCGCAGTGATATGATTACTCTGCCTGCTACGGGATTCGATTCCTGTGTCATGAGGGGGTATCAGATATTTAAATAGACTTTTATATTTGTCTTTTCTGACTCGGGCTGTTGCTCCAGGACGATGCTTCATCCCGTTTCAGAGTCCGCACCCCGTGCACCATGCCCACCATCTCCCTGGGGCGGCCAGCTAACTCGAAGGTAACTGACTGAATTACACACTGTAGCAACACTGTCCAATGAAAACTGTGTATAGCCACTTTTTAACCAATGGAAACCGCGTATAGCCACTTTTTAACCAATGAAAAGATGTTGCATGAAGTCATTTATTTAAGTAGTATTTATGCTTGTACTATTATGTTTGTTCATTTGTATTCCTGAGGGTTGTTAATATGTTACTTTATAACACTAATTTTAACAGCTTAACGTTGATAGCTATATAGTTAGTTAACATCATTGTTAATTGTAAATATAAAATGAGATTTAGATTGTGACACTGATATATTTGCCTTACTTACAACACGGTATGTAAATCCTTCCCAAAACATGAAACCTTTCACTGACGGCTGTGTAAGGAGCTTTCTGTTTGTTTCATTACGTTGTTTTAGTTTTATTTTGCAACGCAGTTTCTGAGAATATGTTTTGTCATAGTTCAGATATAACGTGTTTTCATTGGATGGCGATGCTATGCATGTATGTACATATGGGGGTGGAAGTGATGTCGACATTTCTGTATTTACATTCGGGCAAGTTCAGCATTACGAATGTGACATTTAGTCTCATACTGGCAAACAAAATGCCTCAGATCGTGGACAACCTTAATATCAGTGCTTCATATTTGCATATTTTTTCTTGTAACCTTTTTGGCTGAACATAGGGAAATGCTCAAAATCCATATATGGTGTTGCGGAAGTTACTCACAAAAGTAAAGCCATTGCAGACCTGGGTGGAAAGTTCAGGTCCAGAAAGTACAAAATCCAGACCAAGGTTTTGTTTCAACCAACCAGGTGAGAATAAAGAATCACAGTCAGGGGTTAAGAGTCAGCTGGTTGGATTTTCACCTCTGTCTGTATTGCATTACTTTTGTGAGTAGCTTCCCCAACACTGTGCATATATTAATTTACAGGTTACAGTTACATAGCATTTTACCAGCATTATGGATGACATCAGACGAGCCTTTGCATGGTGTTGCCCATTCACATTGCCCTGACCTTGCCTTCTTTTACCTTCTCTCGCAGAGTGACCACGCCACCATGTTGCCCGGAGCCCCGCAGGTCTATGTCCCGCTGGGTGTGGAGGAGGTCCCTGTCCAGACGTCCTCAGGGCTCCAGCCGATGGTCATCCTGAAGCAGTCTGGCTTGCTCCACACTCAGCTGCTGACAGGTATGGGGTGGGGGGGACATACTGACCCCTTCAATCTCTCCACCATTGTTTTGTTCCCGCCCCTCCTTCTGAGTTTCTGTTAAACGTCTGCCCCGTTCAGTCACGGTGTTTACATAGCGACAACGTTATACATTTTTCATGTGCTTACGTGTGCCCGCCTTCTGCTGTCCAAAGTTTATCTGCCGGGTGATTGTGAGATACAATGCTATGGCCGTAGAAGGAGAGAGATGTCTTTTACATGAACGGAGGGCTTGATGGATTGGAAGCGTGCTTCGGAACCTACGATGTTGAGGGTGCTGCCATCTACTGCTGGAACTGTGAATTGCACCTCATTTCCCAGGCTGAGGGATATTCACAATTAACATGCTTATTGCAGTGTCAGGTGCAAATGCTAATCTGTAATTGATAACCCTGAAATTAGAAAGTAAGCGAATCTGTTGTGGGATACATAAAAGCTGCGAACTGAATCACTTTATGTGGCTGTATTTGTGCTACTGAGTGAAGATGTAGAGAAAGCTGTACTGACTGCCACAGAAGAGAACACCTTCACAGGTCTGCGTCTCTGTTTCCGGTGTGGTGGAGATGTGGTCAGCTTCTAAAGTACATTTTCTGTGAAGTGTAGGCGTACACACGGCAAGGAAGAGAGCCGTCGCGGCGCCCATGCATCCTGCTGACTCGGCTCTTCTCTCCCCCCCCCGCCTTCCAGTGCATGGTCCGGTCCCCTGCCTCGCTGACGTGCCCCTGCAGTTCGGCTCGCAGGCAGAGTTCCTGGTGCCACAGGGCCAGCACAAGCTTCTGAGCCGGACCCGGTCGGAACCGCTGCCCCAGAGCCCACAGTCCGTGCACACACAGCTGCTGCAGGCACACCTGAGCAAGGTGACACTGCCCCGCCGCCCCCTTTGCCACCATACACTGTCGGGAACCTACTACCACCTGAGCAA
>JAODJU010000112.1:1380663-1401949 GCA_026776725.1 Gnathonemus echidnorhynchus
AATGTAAGTTGATGAAAATAAGGTCTATTTAGCCCAGACTACCTTAAATCTGGCAAGTTACCTGGCTAAGCAAGTAATCCTGCTTTGTGAAACAGGCCCCAGTTGTACAATGGGATCCTGTTTCTAGTGAGAGGTCCGCTACACTACTTTCTGATTTCACATCATTTTCACATTAAGCTTAAGGAGTACGTGATCTTTTGTTAAAACAACATTTAAACCATCTTTAATTATCTTTTATTTATGACATGGAAATATATTAAACCTCAATGGAATTTTTGGTTAAGTTTATTGACTGTTTATCCCTGTGGTTGTTGGTGTGGTATCAGTCCTACCAGTAGAGGGTGCCATAGCACCACATTTATGGGCACGTGCTTTGGGTACTGCATCATAGGATCACATGAAAGAGCCAGCTCAGCCAGCCTTCCAGAATACCTCTTTTCATTCACAATTCCCTGCATTCCACCCTGATCAATCCTCTATCTTTCACCCCTCACCCATCTTATTTTTCCATTTAAGTCATTGCTGTGGGAGCAACTGAGACATCATTCACAGAGGCAGGCAATCCATCTGGAGGCCGGGCCCATTCCCGTGGTGCTCCGGGGCCCCCACCGCACCTTGTCCCGCACCCAGTCTTCACCAGCTTCCACCTCTCTCTCGCTGCCAGATAAGGCCCTGTCTCTGCCAACTCCAGAGAGCCCCAGCAAGCCGCGCTTCACCACAGGTACAGGGCAGAATCACCTTGCGGAAAGCATTTGGAACTGATAACTGGGCAGAAGGAAATGTGGAAGCAGTGAGACATTTTCTTGGTGCTAAGATTAAGTTTTGATAAACCGATAAACTAAAATATCTTTAACAGTGACATGGTGTGCGTGTGCGTGTGCGTGTGCGTGCAGGTCTCATGTATGACTCCCAAATGCTGAAGCACCAGTGTAACTGCGGGGACAACAGCAGCCACCCAGAGCATGCTGGGAGGATCCAGAGCATCCTGTCGCGACTGCAGGAGCGCGGCCTGCGGAGTCAGTGCGAGGTGCTTGGCCCCCTCTTCCAGCCTCCTGCTCACTGGGTTGATCTCCTCCTTGCCCTCTCCCCATGGGCGGCTCCTCTGACCCCCGCTGTCCCCTCAGATCATCCAGGGGAAGAAAGCCAGTCTGGAGGAGCTGCAGTTGGTGCACTCTGAGAAGCACGTGCTGCTATACGGAACCAACCCACTGAACCGCCTGAAGCTGGACCCCCACAAGCTGAGTGGTGAGCTGCAGATAGTGTACACACACACGGAGGCAGACACACGGAGGCAGACACACGGAGGCAGACACACACACACACAGAGGCAGACACACAGAGGCAAACACACACGCACACAGAGGCAGACACACAGGGGCAGACAGACAGACAGACAGACAGACACACACACAGAGGCAGACACACAGAGGCAGACACACAGAGGGAGACAGACAGACAGACAGACAGACACACACACAGAGGGAGACACACAGAGGGAGACAGACAGACAGACAGACAGACACACACACAGAGGGAGACACACAGAGGCAGACAGACAGACAGACAGACAGACAGACACACACACGGAGGCAGACACACAGAGGGAGACAGACAGACAGACAGACAGACAGACACACACACGGAGGCAGACACACAGAGGCAAACACACACACACGGAGGCCGGCGGACACACAGACATATGCACAAACACACACATACATGGAGGCAGACAGACAGAGGCAGACAGACATGGAGGCAGACAGACACACACAGATTTACACAGAGGCAGACACACTAATGTAGATGTACGCCAATGACGTATTAATGTACAACTACACTAATGCATACATTGCATTTCTCTGGATCAGCATCAGAATATTCCTGACCATTCTGGAATGTGCTCAGATAAACATTTTATAGGGTATTTAACGAGTGATTGGTTTAAAGTGCCCATTTGTTTCTCTCTGTCCTACAGGAATCCTGTCTGAGAGGATGTTTGTCATGCTGCCATGTGGGGGCGTTGGGGTGAGTAATGGCCGAAGCTCTGGGACCCTCTCGCATGCACACACACTGACACGACACCCCAGGCAGCAGCTTTGCACACCTTCGGCTGGCTGGACCAATCAGATTAGAGCGAGAGCTGCTTTGCCAATCGAAATCAAGGGGCTCATTTGCAGATACGGTTCTTATCAGTCCTTCTGCCTGCATGTTTCCTGTTACAGTCAGATAATGAATCTGGAGAGAGAGCGAGTAACTCATGCCTGACCGCTGGTGCGGCTCCATTAATCGCTAGGTGCCGGAGAAGCTTGCGAGACCTTCACACGGGTCCGGATGCTTCTGGGATGCAGTCAGGAATTCGTGCCGTTCCTTTTTACTTCTTCCCCCGAAGACGAACCCCCCACTCCTGCCGGTGCCCCCGTTCCCCCCGCCTTCCCATCAGATGTATGCGGTCTGACATAACGTTCGATCGCGCACATGACAAATCGGTCGGCTGGGAGAAGCAGCGTTCTGCTGGCGGCGTCAGCTTGGCGCTGATCTCCTCTGGTGACCAGGGTCTCCTGAGAACGTTAGTGGTTTGGAACAGTGACTTGTGTGTGTGTTTTTTTTTTTGATCAGCTCTGTTTTTAAACCGTGCCGACGATCCAGAAAATATTTCTCTAATGGACCTTTCCCTCCTTTTTCTCCCTAAATTAGTTCTCCTACTATTTGCTTACATATATACGGCGGTACGTGCTTATTTCAGGGATTTTTAATGTAGTCTGCGCTCCATAGCTCAGTTTGAATTCAGGGGCTGCAACCTTGGCAGGATACAGTCTAGGCCACCGTACGTCCTTCCAAGGTCCAACAAAAGGCACTGTCAAATGGGACAGTTCGGCAGTCACCAGCTATTCCCGCCCCTACCCTTGAGCCAGGACACACCCATTTTACCACTGCACAATGAATCTTGGGATATGGAAGGATCAATGGGGAGCATCCTTTGCAGAGCGGGAAATGGGAATCGGAGCCTTCCAAAGAGAGTCCTGGCACTCCGCTTCGAATGCAGCAGCCCTGATTTCAGACAAGGTCTTTGTGTCATGTTCTGTCTTCAAAAATATGTAGCGAGGCTGGATTGCCCCCCCCCCCCCCCCCCCCCCAAAATAAGGACTCTGAGCTTCAAGTTTGTGTCCTGATTTGGCAGGTGGACAACGACACAATCTGGAATGAGATGTACACATCGACAGCATCACGTGTGGCCGCGGGGGGCGTAACAGAGTTGGCCTTCAAGGTGGCAACGGGCGAGTTAAAGGTGGGCCTGTAAAACCCTACACACCCCTTCCTGAAAGAATCCGACGCAAAATTTCTGTTTATCCTGCACTAGGGCTGGGAATCAGAAACTCCTACAAAGTCAGGAAATAAATGTACTTCCTGCTCTCTTTTCCCATCCATCCATCAACATTCCACAAGCACTCATCCTGTGCAGAGTCACGTGAGTCTGGAACCTGTCCCAGGAAATGTAGGGCGTGTGGCAGAGCAGTCAATACTTAGGATGACAGTCCATTGCAAACCATGCAGTCACACACTTTAGAGACACCTGTTCACCTAACCACATGTTTTTGGGCTGTGGCTGGAAGTGTACATGAGCAGAGAGTAAGCAGAGAGTAAGCATGCAAACTCCACAAGCAGCCAGGGGTAGCAGTCAGAGCTACAGCCATGAAGGAGAAAGGTGAATGCTTCCCTATCACTGATACGATTTCTGTTATTTCTCTCATTAAAACAACATTAATGTTATAAGTCTTGTGAAATTTCTATGAACTGATTTGCTGTTACTGCAGTGAGAAATATTCCCAGTAATACTGTTACTACACCTACTGTCAACACTAAAATGAAGCTTGGCTTTTTCAAGCCAAATGAAGTTTGTCTTCAAAATTTTCTTTGTAGTTTCTAGAGTGAAAGTTCCAAGTCGTCTGGCAGCGGATCAGTGGAGGCAGATTTATGGATTTTTGTCTCATTATGGATTATTATTTTCTTTTTGTTCGTGAGAAAGACGTCTAGAAGAAGAGCGGGGATTGTCTTTCCAAATGAAGACAATGTTGGCACTCCATAGCTCTTTCCAGCAGATGTTGTAGGATTAGCGGGATTAGCGTACCAATGCCTGTTGCAGATAAAAAATGGTAATTGTGTGGCTTGTCTCTCTTCCAGAACGGCTTTGCGGTGGTGAGACCCCCCGGACATCATGCTACCCACTCAGCCCCCATGTAAGTGCCCCATAGCTCCCCCCATAGTTATTCAGCGGCTGTTGACGGGTCTCGGAGCTTCAGGAACGACGTTCCAAGCAGACGGGGAGTTGAACAATGGGTTCACAGTGAATTTAAAGGACGTCCTTGAAGCTGCTGTCAGTGCCTTAAAACACAGCCATGTGTTGGCATGGACTCTGATGGCTGTTTCACTTCGCGTTATGCACACATATGTATGAAGAACACCGCTGTTTATGTGTGTGTGTGTGTGTGTTCTAGATCCTTTGTGTGTCGCCTGTGTTGGGGAGCCAAAGTAGTCTGTGTGTTTCTGTATTTGCTACCATCCCAGAGATTTGGTGCATGTGCAGAAACATTAGTTAGTTATTACCTCTGATCTGACCTTGCCGTTCCTCGCAAAGTCCGCCGCCCCATTTGCAGTTAATCCCCCTCCCTGCCAATACCCCATCTTCGTCCTCCCCAGGGGCTTCTGCTTCTTCAACTCCGTGGCGATCGCTGCCAAGCAACTGCAACACAAGCTGAACGCCAGCAAGATCCTCATAGTAGACTGGGTGAGAGTGCGTAGCCAGATGCTCCTTTCGCCTGCCATGTCGTCTGAGATGCACATGCTTTCATGTGACAGACATCCTACATTAATAGTTCGCATGTTTTGTCAGCAACATTTCTTCGGAGCAGTTCGCGGAGAGAGATTCTAATAATTTCTTTGGGAGATGTCTGTCTTTTGGGGAAACTGTCAAAATATCCCTAATTTGGGTTTCCTCGTCCCCTAGGATGTTCACCACGGAAACGGTACCCAGGAGGCATTCTACAGTGACCCCAGCGTGCTCTTCATCTCCTTGCATCGATATGATGATGGCAACTTCTTCCCAGGCAGCGGGGGTCCTACTGAGGTGGGTACCTCTCTTTCAATGACTGTTTCGTGGCGTTAGGAACAGTCATGGGATCCAAGGGTTCAAGGGCCATCCTCCTACAGATGATGTTCCTCAACCAACAGCTGTCTTTTCCCGCACTGTGTAATTCACAAGCCTTTTTGCATCGTTAAACTGGATGTAGACAACCGAAGCAGGGCATGAAATCCTTTTCTTTGGTCTCCTTTGATCCATTTTCCCTTTAACGGTGGCTGTTTTGAATTTTCTCATTTCTTATAACGAGTCCAAAATATATAATTTTTTGTTCCAAAATTTTATGCAATTGTTCCTGTTTTTCTTTTCTTTGCATTTTTTATGTCTGGCTTTGTTTTTCCCTCCATTATTCAGACAGTTATTCCTCTATATCCACAGCTCAGAAGCCTCTGGAGATGTGACTGCATTGTTTTGCTCAAACATGCCAGAGCAATGTGCACTTTCTTACGGTTTTCTAGCCAAGTCCACCAGCATCAGGGTTATGCTGTCTAACCTACTCCTATGACATGACTTGTCCCAGTATTTTGGCGTATTACAAATCCTTACATTTGGCTTTAATAAATTTGGCTGGGAACTTCATTTCTCTTCATAATGAGTCCACTATTTTTAACTAATTTATCCTGTTAAATTTAGGATATTTCTATCCAGGATAAACCATGTCTTATATGTGGTTAAGTTAAATTTGTAACTCAAACCTGTACAGAAGCCTAGAGGTGAGGTCATCTGAGCTGAGAACACGCTGAATATTTGTTGGATGATGCTGATTTAAAGTTCACGTGTGAAAGACTGAAGCCAGTTTTAACCTTTGGCTCCAAGACAAATTTGACTAGACACACGTGCAGACACACACACACAAAATCATTGCTGTCAGTTCTGTGATGGTTAATTCTTCCCAGTAGTATCTTAAAAGACATATCGACCTTTTTAATGTCACTTTTAGGGTCAAGCTTATAAGTTACTCATTCCCTTCCCATTTATTACCAAACGGTGTAAGACACCGGGGATTCGATCCTCTGCCTGGTTGGCTGCGTATCTTTACCCCCCACTCACACACAAAAACACAGATGGGAAATAACTCCAGAGGTCTCAAATCTAAGCCCTAATAGCCGTTGCCCTTCCAACGATGTTGGCTGTTGTGCAGCTGAGAAGATGCAGCATACTGTACTTCTTAAAGATTCTACCACCTTCTCCTGCTTCTTGGAGGACGTTGGGATGTAACTCTATGAGTGGAATCAGCAACCTGAATTTCTTAATTGTCTCCACTGACTTTAATCTTAGCATATAGGGGGTTTAATCTTAGCATATAGGGGGTTTAATCTTAGCATATAGGGGGTTTAATCTTAGCCGTGGCTTCATAGACTCAAAACCCATAGATGTGGTTCTCTGCTGGAATTAAAAACTTTGGAAGAAGGTACCATTTCTGTGTTGTGAAAATTCCCAGAATTCTCTCTGTCCAGTGTTGGAGGTGTCTGTGGGCCATCGTATATCACCCTGCCATTGTGCTGTCTCATGGGAGATGTTCGTACGTGAGGGCCAGGGCTAGTTGGAGCAGCTGCCTTGAGACAGTATTCCTGGATGTGTGTGTACGTTTCAGGTGGGCTCAGGCACAGGCGAAGGTTTCAACGTCAACGTGGCATGGACGGGTGGCCTGGACCCCCCCATGGGAGATGCGGAGTACCTAGCTGCATTCAGGTAAGACATTTTGCTGACCAACTCGCTTCGCGTGGAAGTCAGTGGAGCTGATTTAAGCCTAAAAAGCATTCTCACTGCAAATATGTCGATAAATCAGCCTCAGCATCTGACTCAAACGTTCACGCTCGATCGTGCTCTGATACCAAGCACCCTGAGGGTTTCAAGTCATGAGTTTACAAACTCAGTCCTGCTTCTTCCGCTTCCCTTGGTTCCTGCGTCTGAATGTGCGCAACTCATTCCGAAAAAGGTGCAAAGTAAAAGAAGGATGGAATCCAGGTCTAATGAGATTTTTCCTGTCCTTTGTGTTTTCTCAAGCTTTTCCTCCTTTGATCAGTCCTTTATTTCTGCTTCACAGTGCCACTTCCGCGGTTTAATTTATTAACGGTGGTTGGGTTTGGTATTGGTGGTTTAATTTGGCTCGCGCTGCAGGTTTCCAGCTCCACGTCCCCCCGTCCTTGTACCAGTTGGGAGGTAAAAACAAGCAGGCCCCCCCTCCATTGCAGGATTGTGGTATGGCGGTATGACTCTGTCGTGATTTTCAGGCGCCGTTTTCCCGCGGTAGTAAAATGGGTCCCCGACTCACTTGTTCGTTCATTTGGATGGATGATCAAAATCAAGATAGAGATCAAATAGCCAAGCCCTGTGTCACAAGGGAAACAAGATTGTTATTAGAGTAATTAAATACAGATGGATTTTATTACAGTAATACAATAAAATAAGTACTGACTGAATGAGGTAGTACAGGTTCAACCTGAAATGTTTTGACATTTGCGTGGTTTGTAATATCATATCGCCATTTCATATAAAGATAACAATTTAATTGGATCACCTTGAATTCTTTGATATTGTGTGTTTAACATTGCAATTACTTAAATGCATTTAGGTCAACCTGGATTTCAGTGTGATTCAATCATCATCATCCTTAGGTCTGGGGGGAAAAAAGTTAATAAAACATTGTTTTGTGAATTACGAGCATTTGCTGAAATCTCTGTTCTCCCGATAGCCAGTTAGGATTAGGACAGGGGACCCAAATGATCGGTAAACAATGACCAACCTTTATTGTTCCAGTCTGCTCCTTTTTAAATGGGGTCTTTAATGCGTTATCACAATTTCCCTAATCCAGTCTGGACTTCAGTCATGTATCTCATCGGGGTGCGTGATGTTCTGTTGGTTAAGAAAGAAGTGGAGTGGTTGTATGCAGGAATTCACAGGCAGGGGAATATGAGGGAGAGGGTCTGCATGTGTGTGTGTGTGGGGGGGGGGGCAGGGGGTGTAGGTTGAAGATAATTATCCCGAATGGATCCCAGATGGGGGCTGTCAATGACGTGAGAAGAACGCCGCACCCCAAATGGGAACCAGACGCTGGGAGGGTGCCTTTGAACTCGGGCGGCGAAGAGGCTAACGTGCACAGCGCCATCGCTAAATCACCGGCAACAGCTTGGTGGACGTGGGCCACCAAAAACAAACCCAGCACGCGCCGCCAGTTACCCCCACTCTACCCCATCGTGTGCCACACCCAGGTCTATATACCCCCATCACACAAAGGCCACGTGCCTCCACTGACCCCTCCTTTGTCCTGTTCGCTGTGCAAATGAGCAGGATGCAAGGGACTGACCGGTAATCAGGAGTCATTTTTAATGTTGGCAAAGTGGCACTAAGTGGATCTTTGTCATGGGTTGGATGCTTGTTAATCATTATGGGGGGGACCTGAGAGGGCCCATTATGGGTGGAGCATTTGGCCCCCAACAGATTGAGCATGTGACCCTTGTTTGATAGCTCACCCCATTATTCGATTGTGTCCGTAGGACCGTAGTGATGCCAATCGCTCGAGAGTTCTCACCGGACGTGGTCTTGGTGTCGTCCGGGTTTGATGCTGCCACAGGACACCCTCCGCCTCTGGGGGGCTACAAGGTCTCTGCCAGATGTAAGTCCTACACCGTGCAGAGCAGTGGACTTGCCGCTCCATGCTAAACTGCTCAAACAACTCAAAATGATAGTATCCCCAGGGGAACTCATAAATTCATCATTTACAAGAACAGCTATATAAATAGTTCAGACTGTATCTGCATCATAGTAGACAGACTGCATTAATAAAAATCAATCATCCATCCATGCATATTATAACTGTGCTGGTCTGGACTGCTATACTATTCCATCTCTCACCGCAGCAGGAAAACTCAAAGCCCCATGTTCACTGACACAGCAATGCATGCATAGCTATTGATTTCTGGAAATGAATAGTTAAAGGCGGTTTTTATGTGCAAGTTATGAATACATTTTTACTTCACCGTTATTTCAGCTAAGCCTGTCAAGGGTAATGGTAAAGACACAAGGAGATTTAACATGGAGCGGGTGCAGAGTGAGAGGTTACGGAGCCTCGCTCGCTTTCTCGAGGTCTGTCATGTGAGATATACTGTTTATCCCTGAAGAATGTTCCTAGTAAAACAGTGAATGAGTCAGACAAGGAGGGCACTGCTAGGAGGGGCATGATGGAGCTTTTGCTGAATAATCACTGTGACTTTCTATGCGAGTCCAGAAGGTAGCAGGGTTGTCTCACACCACCACTGTCGTGTGTTTAGTTGATGCCCTTGACATGTGTGTGTGAAGTTTGATCATGTTCATATTGAGCTTATTGTCGTTGATAGAGCTTGAAGTTGCTGGGTCAGTTTCATAGTGTAAACGCACTCGCACCTGCACCCCCCATCCACGCCCCCACCAGGTTTCGGCTACATGACACAGCAGCTGATGGAACTGGCCGGGGGCCGGGTGGTCCTTGCCCTCGAGGGGGGTTACGATCTCACGGCCATCTGCGATGCCTCTGAGGCCTGTGTCAGCGCCCTGCTGGGCATCGAGGTGAGTGCAGTGCTGCATGCGCAGTTCCTGCTGGCCTCCTTGTGTTTCAGCTATGGGCTTGGCTGCCCTTCTCTTTGCTCTAAAGGCCGCCCTGTCCTGCCTCTGACACTGTTGCCCCACATTGCCCAGATGGAGCCACTGCCGGAGGAGACCCTGCAGCAGAAACCCAGTGTGAATGCAGTGCGCTCACTGCAAAGGGTGTTGCTGGTTCACGGTGAGTCCCCACTTTCTCCCTCCATTTCCCTGTCTCCTCCATAACTCTTCTCTTCCCCTTACACTCCACCCACCCCCCCCCACCCCCTCACTCAACCGCCTTCCTGCCTCTAATTATCTTCAAACGCTTCCCTGGCACACGACATTCATAACATCCCCTTCCTGATTGCGCACAAATGTTACCCCAATCCAATTAAATTCATTAGAAATATTTGCAAAACCGCAGGAATCTTAAGCCCTTAAAGTGTGTAAAATGTTATGCACGATACACACATGCACATTAATTGCATTTATTAAGTTTTCATGCTATTTCTGTCTACACACATAACCTAGCCCACTTCACAATACCTCAAGGTGATGTCTGAATGTATGACCCCCCCCCCCGGTTCTTCCAGTGCGCAGTGGGGAGCATGTCATCTCTGTGCAGTTTGTGAGATTACTGTCTGTGTGTGTGTGTCAGTGTAGCCTGCCTCCCTTCCAGTTTTAGATCTTCGTGACCTTTGCATCTGTAAATGTGTAGGAGAATGCAGGATGTGTTTGGGACAGTGCAGGCCTGGCAGTGTGATGACCCTGAGGCGTATGTCTGTCTCAGGGGAGTACTGGCCCTCGGTGAAGCACACCGTCCACACGGTGGACCTGTCCTTCCGGCAGGCCCAGCGGCACGAGCATGAGGAAAACGATACGGTTACTGCTCTGGCCTCGCTGTCGGTGGGAGTCCTTCACAACAAGAGGTAATCCCTACACAAACGTTGCCAGGATGACTCGAATCATCCGCAGACTTCGGAGTTTCAGAATGCGGTAACGGAGAGACCTCATTAGGTAATGTGTACAGTCTAAATATAACTCAGATCTTACCACTGCCTTTTCATACAGCAGGACCCATGAGGAGCCCATGGACCACAATGACGAGTCCTTCTGAAGTCCTCCCAGTGGAGCTCCGGGTCCACAGTGGCTTAATGCTGTGACCTTCTGGCTTTGGTTCAGCTCAGTGACCCAGAGTCTCCTCCTCATCTCTAGCCAAGGGCAACCATTCCGGTGCTTCAGACTCCCAATCCCTCCGTACACCACAGCTGTCTGAGTCGGCTTCTGGGGACGGTGACCTTCTAGACAGGAGCTGACCCCTTTGGAAAGCACATCATCCTGCTAGAGTTGGGGGAAGCTGAAGAAATGGAGGAGACACCATCCCCGGAGCTCCGAGGGCCGACACCAGTCTCTGCTTGGGAGACTGTTTTCAACCAGTGTCATTTATATTCATGTGACTTAACCACTAACCATGGAAGGGAAGGAAATGAGTCAGCTGAAGGTGGTTTTGTGACTTTTGCACTGTGCATTCCAAAATGTGAACCGTGAAATGCTGTCCTCAAATGCAAAGTTCACCTAATCCTTCATAGGACACTTTCAGAAAGCGGACTCTGTCACCACTTACATATTATGGCTTTTATGCACAGACTGTGTTAGGTTTGTGTAAACTGACAGGTGTGTGTGTTTGTATATATGCACTAATTGCAGTGGGTTGTATTTTGGGTAAGAATGGTGACAGAGTTTTCGGGATGTCCTCTACGGGGCAGGCATTCTCGTCAACGTGCCTTGAAGGGGCACTGTAGCCTTGCGCAAATGGGCTGTTATTGAGGGTCCAAAATAATCGTACTCTGGATTCCCCATGTCACAGACCCAAAATCAGATAAACCTAAACAAAACCTCTGTAAAACAGACTTGCATACATCGGCTTAAATTGTAAGACAATAATGTTTTGTCTGCCTTAAACTGTGTGTTGTTTTTCAGATAGTCTTAAGAGTAGTGCACTTAATGTCTTAATATTCTATTTTTTATTTGACTGCATGTACAGTTTGGCCTCAATATTTTTTCTCTTTCCAAAAAAATCATTCCGGTTTTCTTATGGATAATAACAGGTGGCCCAGTATTTTAACCTGTGGGGAAAAAAACGTACCTACTGTAGATTGTATATTGTCTATTTCTTGATATTTCGAGGAAAATTAGACTAATGGGGTTGTTTCGTGAAAGAAACGTTTCTTTTGGATTGACACGCAATTCGACTTTTCTCGAGTTGCGTGAACTTGGTCTCGCCTGAGTCTTCGAAGTTTCTCTGAGTGGCCTATCTGCAAAACGTACCACACTGCTGTATTTACTCTGTATTTTCTATGAAATAGGGAACAGAAGGCTTTTGTCCCCCTAATTCTGCAATTTCATTCCCAACCATTCAGAATAACCTCCTTAAGCACGTTTATTTTGCAAAACTCTTTCTTTATTGAAAACAATAAACATTTGAAGAAACTTTGACTCCTTTGAAGAAATGTAGGTATACTTTAATGTATTACATCAAATGCCTGTTACCTGGTGCCTTGTGTTCATCCTCTATGCTGGTAGTCTTCTAACACTCGGCAAGCCGTTATTAGAGTTAGACCAAAGATAAGACATCCAAGCAGACTTTGATGGCAGAAGTAGGTAGCACCGACCTCAGCTCACATCTCTGAGTTGCCAATGATATGTTATCGTCTTTTGTATTCTGACAAATAGTAGTTAAACACCACTTAAAGCAAATGACCAGTTGAACTGCAAAGGTTTGGATTTGGATGGACTGTGCTTGAAATTTTCTGTCTCTGCCCTATCTCCCTGCTTACATTTGCATTTATTTATTTAGCAAACTTTTTTTTTTTGTCAAAAGTAACGTTCGTGTGAGACTTGCGTGTCGCTCACACTGGAACAGTGTTGAAGTTACAGGACTAACAAATATCAGCATCCATGGCTCGTACGCTGAGCACAGCACTAGAAATGGTGATGAAGGAATGGGGTGCTGATGTCTCTCTGCAGACTCCGTGTCAGCCTGCAATCCCCATGGAAAAATTGCGAGTTGGTCCATCTTATTTACCTCCGAGGACAGGTGCTCTGTTTCATCCTGGGTAACTCAGATTACCTCAGGAGGTGTGTACAAGTGTAAGATTTATGGGTAGGTCCTGCATTAAACTCCATTGTAAAATAGATGAGTAGTAGGAACCAAATAAATTGTTTATGAGTTGTAAAAATGGAAAATTTCACTGAGAACCAGGGGAAGAACTGATGAGGTGATGCATCTGATTTTTTTTCCCTTTTTTAAAAGGGTTGTTGCTGGTAATTAGACCACATGTGTCAAATCTGCATTTCCAGTGAAGCCCTCGTAAGGCGTCGAGCTGGATTTCTTAAATTACAGTTTTTATTACCTATGCTGTAAATAGCTATCAAGACCAAAACCTGTGTGCCTTGAAATGTCAGTTTCACATCTATGTAGAAAAAAATGTCAATGTGTGAACTAGATGTTACAGGAAGTTTTTGTTCATACCTGGATGTGTACAGACATGATTGTCTATTTTGTATGTTTCTCCTTTTCTTTATTAAAAGGGACAATACATTCTTGACTTAAGTGTGCGGTTGATTTTTTTCGGTCTCAGAATTGACAGCTGAGGAATGGCAGACTTTGGGGACAGCGGTGCGTGTTGGTTTAACAGGCGTCTGGATGCCTGTTTTCAGGACTCTGTCTTATATGATGGGTGTGATAAGGCATAAGTGAAGTGACAAGTTTTTGTTACATACTTTTTCCTCACCCCGAGACTTGTAGAGTAATATAACTTTAGATAACTAGATGTTGAAGTAAGAAAAGGTTGGCACCGTGTGTTACTATAAGTAATGTTTAGAAATGGGACAAGTGATTCGTCTCACCCATAAGAAAGGCTTTCTAACAATGTTAAATGAAAGGTCAAATTTAAGATACCAACTGCATTGAATTAGCTGACTGTGCACAAAAAATAAAGCAGGTAAGTCTGCTGATAGTGGGGTAGACATTCTGTGCCTTTCAAACACTCTGACTGCACTGACTTGACAGATATTGCTTGGCTTTGCTTTTCCAATGAAAAGTCAAGATGTAATTTGGACTGAGAGCTGGAAGGTTGTTTTTAAAGTTCTGCGTGCATAGCTGGGCCATCATCCATGACGGTGTCCTTACAGGGGGTGTTAGACTGTAATAAAGATTTGGACAGCTTCTGCTGATGAAACGCAACTTTGATTTTTTTTTTTTTTTTATTACCCACAAAAGCTGAGTCAATGAGATGTGCTACACACGGAACTGCAGAGACAACAGGGAGAACAGAGGGATCTGCACTTCGGAAGGAGAGAGAAAGGAAGATGTTCCGAGTGTCTGGAGGAGCTTTTTTCACATACAGAAGTTTGCGACACCAATTTCTCCTGGGTTACAGAGTTTCAGTCTGTTACATCATCTTTTAACGTGTCGCACAATATTTAAACTACGTTTGTCCTTTTCGTGAAGAAAACATATACATTTTATAGATATACTTGTTACAAAGAGCCTGCTCAAATGTCTAGAAAATAAGTAAGCATGACTGCCTTTGGCCCAACTCACATTTCCCTTTATTTTACTATAACTCTACAGTAATTTGTTGCGTTTTTGCTTCACCTGTTTCCCTTTCTTCGATTTTTCTTTGGTAATTAACGCTTGTTTAATGTGCGATATCATTAGAACGTTACTGTTTGTTATCCATTACCTACAAACAGCATGCAAGCAAGATGCTATTTATGCATCTGAGAGGATCAGCATTAAAGGGGCACAGCACCACCCTGGACTGCGCAATAGACAGCAACGGTGTGGAAGTCAAAGAGTGATCAGCGCTCTTCATTAGAAGTCTGCTTTGTGCCACACTCAACCCTGTGACTTAGAGGTGGCTGTGAATGAGGTCTCCCATCATGGCTGCAGGCAGCTACCAGTTTAAGACCTCATTTTAGTTCATAGAACAATCCAGAGACAATCTCTGTCCTTTTGGATTGCACTTGCGTAGGCAAGGTTTACCTCCACTGACAGGCACTGATGAGATGGGGGAAGTTAAGGAGTTCTTGCAAACCAGTTTCCAAATACAGAAATCAAAGGTTCTTGCTGTCTGTTGAGGGGAGAAAGATCCAGCTTCCAGGGTGAATTCTTCAGAGATAAACAGAAGAGACAAGAAACAGTTACTATTAACAGATCAGCTATACACTGAAATATTATGGGCTCATATTTCTACTGATTTTATGTTTTTCCAGGCATGTTCTATATCCATAAAAATAAACCCAACAGGGAACATTCCAGATATGTAATCACAGCCCTTGCTTGGACATCCTGGTGCATCAGCCTACATTCCTGTGTGGATACAATGCCTGGGGGGTCACAGATTCACAGAACTGGTTAACCATGTTTTATAGAATTCAATTTGTACACTGTGTTAATGCAGAAAGCTATTTTCACATTAGTATGTTCACAGGAGTTTAGAGTCATGTTTGCATGCTGAGAAGTAGCGTGAGCCCATAAATATGCATGTGGGTTTTCAAAAATCAGATGACAGCAATTATGCCATTATGCACAGATTGCTAAGAAAGTCATGGTTCCTTTAACTGCTTGACAGTAAGAGACACAAGCTGTAGGGGGCAGCAGACACCATGGAATTAACACAAGCCAAGAATAAACAACACACAGGCTGTAATCACTACCTAGTCAAGTGCCTACAACTCAACCATGCAGCAAACTAATAAGCAGGCTACATACAACCATGAATTAACCAGTTACACACAGCACATCCAAGCTGTAAACACTAACTACCCAGCTGAACATAACATACTGGTAACTATATAATCTACAACTGAGCAGCTATAGATAACTTCACGATTCTACAAACTCTGTCTTTCCAGCTAAATGCAATATATCTATGAGATAAATCATAATTAACCAGTTACACAAAACTGAACTATATATGCTGTGGAGTAAGGTTTTACTGTTTCACGTTTTACGCTCGATGGGCCGAATGGCCCCCTCCTCATTTGTAAATTTCTCATGTTCTCATGTTCTTAATGTTTTGAAGTTAATTTGATAACGCTGACTGTCAAATTGCACTGTGGTGAAATATACCTCACATTCAGTGGTAGTGTCTGGCTTGTCATCAAAATAAAAATAATTCAAACATTTGCTGCAGACTCAAGGGCTTTGTTCCTACAACCTCCTGATGCCACTGTACTGTGATGCAGCCCCTTGGAGGGCACACACCTCCAGCTGTATATGTCTTTATCTGTCACATTGGACATATTTAGATATAATATGTCCAAAACCACTGTCTGAATTATTTTCCACCTTCAGTGTGTCTTTATTATTATTATTATTATTTTCTTGCTGTCACCACTGTGCTTGAATCGACTGACATACCTATTATGATCATGCAGGACCTCTCTAAAATACATATCCCCTTCGCAATGGCAGATGTTCCATGAATATTTGAGGCCTAGCAAACTTCTAACGTTCCACGATTCCATATCCAACAAATCTCGAGGGGAAATTATGATTTGATATTTTCTTTTCTGTATCGCCTCTAAACACCGTCACTCTAACTCCAGCTTTCAATTACGGTTTGTAGTCATGACTCATATGTTGTCCGACTTGGCACGGCTGGGTCCTACCTGCAACAAGACCTGATCCTCATGCCCAAAGCTGAGTAATTTCACATGTTAAAGTAGTTTATTCTCACAAGGCATTCATTTTATGTCCGATATGTTAGAAGTGGGGTAGTTTACCTAGTAGATGTATAGACGAATACAAGCAGTGGTCACAATCAGCTGGAACTGAGGCCCCGATAACCAGGCACCGGATTTTGTTCTGAGCTTTTTGGGAAGTGAAACCTTAATATTTACTGAAATGTAAATTAGCGGCAGGGGTTGTGGAGGCCAAATGAACCATCAGGGAAATGAAACCCGGCCGATCATTCAGTGTGTATGTGCATGTGGTACAGACACAGTTTTAAACCAAGACCATTACAAACACTAACTGAAGACGCGCAATCAAAGAGCAGAATAATTCACATTAAAAAGTGTAACATCCAGCATTAAACGGTCACAATTAAATACAAAAGCAAACAGACAAATGTATATTGCATAACTTATCCTTATATTATTATACCAGATATGCTTCTCTACAATCCCTTTAATAATATGCTGAGCAGCATCATGTCATGCAAAATAAATATTTTGATAAAGCAGAATTAAATTGCTTTTAATATTTCATGATTTTTAAATCAGTGTTAAGAGTTTGTTCTTTGTTCATTATTATTTTAATTTATATATTTTAATATATATTTTGCCATATATTGTCAAGCAAATGTCTTAAGCATTTTTTATAACTTTTAACATATACGTTAATGTTAATTATCTTATATAATGTTATATATCATAAACATATTATACTATATTATAATAATATTCCATTATACTATAGTCATATATTATATATGTTATTTTACTGAATTGTATTTTGACAGCAAATTGGTAGCTGTTTTTACGCGATTTAAAATCTCCACCGTATTGTTTTAGTTATATGTTGTGTTTATATGATAATGATCAGCTAGCAGGTAGCATTTCAGACACCCTGGATGGTGAAGCTCTGACTGCACTTCTGTTTGTCCACTGCAGTGGGTAGTATCACTTACATCCCCTCCCCATCAGAGCCAATGAACAGCCATCCTCCCCTCGTCCCCCAATGTCAAATTTGCATTGTTTTTCTGGGACTCATGATGAGTCTGCTGGCAAAAACTATAAACCTGCAGTAAAATGCACCGGGGTTGAGGGGGGCAGGGATGTGTGGGGACAAACAGAGCTGCGGCAGAACAGCATGTGACACTTCCCACCAGCCCAAACAGGACAACCAGGACCCAGGAAATCACACCAAAGTCTTCCCTAACGTCCCGATGGAGGAGTTAAACTCCGAATATAATGCAAGTGTGTGCTCACAGAAAAAACAATTCCACGAGTTTTGGTCCCATTTCAAATAAATATTCAGCTAAAAAAATAAGATTAAATGGTGCTGTGTAAAGATGCTTTTAACATTTAACGTAACTCTAACTCGCTATTAATGGAGATTATCACTAAGAGTTACTGCGCAGTGTTAAGTAAATCATTAGACAAAATGAGCATCGATCGCTGACGTTCTCAGCCACCTGACCCAAGCTGCTAACCTTCACCAGGCCGCACATGTGTTTGCATAATAACCTCGTGGCAGCTGGCTGGAGCAACACAAAACATCCGATGGAGGACATTCGGGAAATCCCTGGCCGTGGGTCAGGCTCCATTTTGAAAATTATTTTACAGACAATACACCGATTAAGAAAATAAAAACACAGATAAAGCTGCAGGCAAAGGGTGGACTCTCAAGCGCGGTACTTTTTGTGGCCCATGTAGTGGTCTGTACCATGGACCACTCAGCTGAAGAACCACCTGCGTGAATCGGGGGGCACGGCCGGTCTACATTTCCTTTGCGATTAATAAAGTGTCTATCCATCTATCTATCTATCTATCAAATCAACATGAGCATCAACGTCAGCATCGACGTATTCGCCTATAAGGCCCAGGACAGAACAGGTAGCTTCACAAAGGTTCTGGCAGCACATGTTGGAAAGTGGGTTCCAAAAGATAATGGCTGTTCGACTTAGGAAAAGGATGGATCTTTGCTTCTGACCAGAGCACTGTTTTTCCCTTCAGAGGTTCTCATCTATCAGCTGATCCCATCCCAAAGTCCAAAAAATTTGCTTTGAGCCAACACAAGTAAATAATAATAAAGTTTATCCAAGAGGCTTTTGCATGTTCCCATGTCTACAGCTCACATCACTCACGGAATCAGTTTTATACCCAGAATGCATCTCTGAGTGCCGCCATCTAGCACCGCTCTATGCGGACATTCCAGGGCCTTAACCACATCCAGATCTGCTGCTACTTTCTCACCTGGAATTTACAGCTAAACTCGAAGGTTGTTAAGGCCACAGCGATGAGGATTGCGGCTCACACCTAAGCCACGGGGGGGGGGGGGGGGTTAGGGTTAGGGGGCCTTGGACACCTCTTTTCATGAATGAAAACTGGTTGCTTGCGCTGCTCAAAAAGAGCGTGTGCAGATTCAGCAAAACAGAACTAAACATGAAATAAATGAAATTTTTAAAATGAGGGAAGATGATTTTTATGGATTATCGGAAACAGATACAATGGCAAATGTATGGGTGGACTCTGGAGAGATACGGAGGAGGTATATACACACACACAGACACACACACACACACACAAATCCCCCTCTTCCTGCCATGCCAGCATCTCGCTGTACACACACCTAGCTACCTTGTACCTCACAACTGTTTCCAATCTAAAGGTTCCTGCATGTCTGGCCTCAGCAGAGCCTGATTGCATGATACTGAATACGAGATCCTGCAGAAGGGCACAGCTGGAGGGAAGAAAGGGTTTTTTTCTGTCTTTTTTTCCTGCCTCCCCTCCCCATCCTTTTCCTTTGGTCATGTATACTTTACCTGGCCCTCATTTTTAACCATTTAATACGACGCTCATTTGGGTTTAAAAAAAACAGCAGCGCAGAGCTGCACGGCAGCTGCGGGCTCTCGGGGAGCCGCGACAGCCGCTATAAAGCCGCCCCACCTGTCGGCCCGCGCTGCTATTCGTTAAGCGCCGGTGTTTCCTGTTTCGCCGGGCAGTTTAAATAAGCCCAACGCCGCCAGGGATAAACAGCATCGGCATATAATCCGAAATCCAGAGCGGCCTCATAGTAAAGCAGGGAAAAAAACTGCAATGGGATGAAACACAAATGCGGCGTTTCAGTAAAAATCGCAATTAAAAAACAGGCTCTTGGGCCTCCCTGACGCATTTGCAACGACTAGAAGTGTAGACAGGACAGGAACTGCGACACGACACTACACTCGCAGGGAAATTTTATGTGCTGCTTTATTTTGCTGCGCAATTTTCTTAATTGTTAAGAATATAATAATTAATTTAACTGTATTTATTTCACAATATGAAATGCACAGTCATTTGTGCAGCCTTCTAAAACTTTTTTTAATGCAAAAAATTTAGACGGCTTTATTCACTATTATCTGATATGTCTGATTGCTTGTTTTTAGGCAAAAGAATCATTTATTTTACATAGCATTACCATTATTTAGGATCATGCTTGGCTCATCGGTCTGCATGGGGAATACAAGCCATATCAAAAACCCCTGTTTCCGCTGGAAATTAAATTAATTTCATTAAACAAAGACATTTTAAAGAGCTTTTGAGAAATGTATGATTTCTGTATTATAATAAAAGCAGTGAGAATTCTAACAATAGAAGGATCAGTTCAAATTTAGTGTGGATATTACGTGTTTTTATTTGTTTTCTAAATCTAATACATCAAACAGAAAATTTGAAAATGTTTTGCTATGGAAAGACAAACCAGATAAATTCTTTCTAGAAATGAATGGTGATAATAATCTTCTTGCCTTCAATTCAGGTTGATAAATATTAGGTGCATGTGAATATCATTATAAATACATCATGTATTAAATTATTTTTTTTTTGCTTTATAAATTAATGACTTATGGCTCGCAAAGTAAAATTTTTATCTTGTATAATAGGAATCTTTGCCGTCATATAAATAATCAAGCAACTGCGTCTAATTACAATATCACACAAATGGAAACTAGATAATTCAAATATTGAAGGTTCAACATGATCAGTATCAAAATTTCCAGGATTAATAGCTAAAAGTATGCTGAATGGCCACTAAATTGAAGGCTAATTTAGAAATTGGGTTATTTAAAGATTAGCTTACAGATGCTTAGTTTATAAACAGATGTTAAATTCCTAAACCATTATTATTCCTGAGCAGTGTGAATGATGCAAATTATTACTGTAGCAAAAGCACTTTTTAGTAGCAAAATAGGAGCAGATTGTGTTAAATATAAACACATCAGGATACAGAGCAGCATTCCCTAATGGCCCCTAAACGTCCATCTAATCAAACGCGAAAGTACTCGCAGCCTATAGCTTGCCTAAGCTATTTATACTACATTCTGTTTTCACACTCTGTATTACTCATTGTTTTCCGTACAGCTGAAGGTTCACCACATTTACAGTAACACAGAATTCCTTCATTGTTAATGTTAGTACTTTTGCTTTGTTGCAATTACTTTAATTTTATGTAGCTACCTGAATGGGTTGTTTCCGAAAAGGTGACCTATAAATACATTAGGAAAGCGAAGCATGGAATTTCAGAACGCTGTAATGCACGTACAGTGATATACAGTGTAATGCACATACACTGTATTTCACATTGTGAGTGCCAAGTATTTTGTTTTTAATTCCAGTGAAATATAAATACCTGATGGTTTGCAGCCAAGCAGTGGAGATGGAATGGAACAAGGGAGGGGAGAAGCGGGACGAAGGTGGGGGTGAAAGGGGATCGGGGGTGGGGGGAGGGTGGAGGCTAGTGGGAAGCAGACATAGACCAGGCCCCCTCCATCCTCCAGACGGAGAAGGCGTAGCTGAGCCGCTCGTGGGCCAGGTAGT
>JAODJU010000112.1:1414129-1424317 GCA_026776725.1 Gnathonemus echidnorhynchus
GCGCTGTAGAGGATGTGCAGCAGTGAGCCGGAGGTCCTGCAGGTGCGGACCGTTCATTCATTGCCAAGCAAAAATCAGTGGATTAATTTCCTGGCTATTCACACGCAGTACTGTCCTAGAGGGGTGTATTTAAAATACCTTTACAAAGGGATATATATGTAATCCAATAAAACACAGTTTGCATACTGTACATGAAAATGTCATTTTCATGTGAGACGATCGCAACTAGTTTTTGTAAGATCCCAGTGTATCTGTGTGTGGATGTTTACACAATCACAACATCCTTTTCTCTTCATCCATCCCACCAACTACAGTAATACTGTAATTGTTTCCTTCCTGGACTTCCAGGCACAAAATGGAATTTGAATTTAAATAAGGCCACCTCAAGACTTCTCCCAAGATTCAGAAGATCGTAGCCCTACCATCTATGCTGTCATCCAACACCTAGTGTATTTCAAAGCTGAGCTATTAATAGGACTGAAGTGTGCTCCTCCAGATGTTTAAAATCACCCTGCTCCCTTATCTTCGCTCCAAAAAGACTCTTGTTAAAATGACGCTCTAGCTGCTGTTGTTGGCAGAAATGAGGCAGTGGCTACCACTGCACCAGATTACTTTGGTGTCACAAAAACTACCCTCCATTAAATTGACCGCCGGGGCCGTAAAACAAACTGGGCCCTGCACTGCACTCTTGTCTTACGCGTGTCAGTCATTTACCTTGAGTGGCTGCAATTCAGGTTCGTAGCTGGAGAATTGAGCCCAGGACCATCAGCTGCTCGTAACATAAGCTTCTGAGTCTGTATGGTACCTTTGCTCTCAAAGCTAATGGCTAGTAAAAAGATTTTTAAAAGAATGGCATTTGCATGAATTATCATCAGTATACCGATGCATATTATTGCCTGTATTTCAAGTGATTACAAATCTTTATTAATAATAAATAGTAAGTAATGACACCAGCATAAAACAGTGCAATCGTAAAACTGCACAGACTGCAGTGCGACGTCTGTGCAGTGCGGCTGGATTTTGGAACAGTTTATGTTGCAGCTGCAACAGAAATGAGAAGTTAAAAATACAGCACTATAGCCTGCAATGTTGCATCATACCTATAAGGATCCAATCAACACTGCGTGTGACTGTGTGCATATATATGCCCTATGATAGACTGACATCTTATCCAACGCGCCCCGACCTTATGTGAGGCTCCAGGCCCCCACACGACCGTGACCAGGGTAAGTGGTTAGAAAATGGACGGAGGGATTACAAAAAATAATAATAATAATAATAATATGAATTAACATGGCAATTAGTAACATAATATACTAGAAAAATGTAAAAAAGAAAAATAGCCTAGTGACCATTTATGGGACTGACTGGGGCTCGGGGGGGATCTGACCTTGAAAATTTTCTACCGTTTTTTTCCCAAGTTGCCCTTTAATGGCGTTTAGCTGGGCACACACATTAAATAAGTGTCTGGCTTGAAAGAGCCAGTTATTACACACATATAAGTCTGCCAGCCTGGTTTATATGTCTGTTGAGAAAATCCTAAATCTGTCATTCAGGCTCGACCCAGCATCACAGAACGACACTTCCTAGTCTGAAGCCCTTTGCCCGCTGGCTCTCCCCGTAGCCACAGCACACATGATCCAGCAGAAGGTATCTGAGCGTGGTTTGGGGCTCCTCCATTCGGGCTGGTGGAGCCGACGTCAGCGGCCGGGTGCAGCATCACTTCTCCATTGCTGCGCGGCTTTTCCCCGCAGGGATCCACTGCTCTGTCCTTCCGTTACACAAAGATATAAACATCAGTAATCTGATTTTTTTAAATCTAATTATAAACACCATGCCACGGATCAGAAAATATCAGATCATGGCACCACTCAGAAATAAATGATAAATATAATTATAAAATGTAAAATATTTATTTTTAGGATAAGCGTTTATGGGGGAACAATTATGTATACATATAAAAAATGACCCTATATATATATATATATGTACATACAGTGACGACCAAGACCAAAATGAAAACAAATACTAAGCACTAGATTCTGTCTTTCCAGCCCCCGCCGACCCCGGCCAACAGTTACCAGATCAAAAGGGCAGCATCATAAAAGAATATTTTATTGACATCCCATTCACACAACCATATTCACAAATGCCACACAAATACAGAGAGAGCACGGACTTTATCATCATTTTAGAGAATGAGGGGGGTATCTTCACTCAGAAGATGGGGCTAACGTGAAAGTGACCAATGGAAGAAAGATTTTTTTAAATCTCAGAATATATTACAACAAAACAAAAACAAACAATAATATTTTCTGTAGTGGCAGCATGCAGTTAGAGTGCGAAGGAACTGGGCCCTTGTACTTCAGGGAAATTATTACGAACACAATCCCCCTTTTTCAGTCTATCATAATAAATTTATAGTCACTAAAAAGGATTGCACAGTACAAATGCAGCGGCCCCAAATAATCATAAAATCATTGCACACATTAAATTCAACTCCCCTCCCCAGTTATAACCCTGCTAAAACTTTAAAAAATAAATAGCACAAATACAACTCTTGTTTGCAGGTTACACGATCATATCTCTTAAAAGTGTTGGAGTAAATTTTTATTTCATGGCTTAAAAGTCCCCTGTTAGCCAGGTTTAGGTCATGAAGGTACCATATCAGCAAGGTCAAATGAGCACCGTCAGTCACCGATTTAAAATCCCAGGAAAGGGACACATGTGACAGACAAGCCACTCAGGCAGCTCAGCTACGCATCAGATAGAAGGTACACCAGATGTCAGGAGAGGACAGACACTCCTCCTTGACAGGCCAAAAAAAAAAATCTTTCGGGAGGTCGCACTGACTTCACCATCAACATGAATGAATCACGCAGGCTGAGTTACTAAATAATACGACTGCCTGCAATGTTTATAAAGTGTGTTTGTATTTTCAGAAACTATGTGGTTAGAGACACGTCACTCAACGTTAGCTATGTTACCAGCTAAAATGTGATTCCGCTTCCTGCATACACACATAAACATTAAAGAAGACTTCATATATTATATCGAAGATATGTTTAAGTGTAACCCATTACACCCCCTAGTGGTGAGGAGTAAATCTGCACTGGGGACAATGCACAACAGCCGCACTGCACAAGATAAAACGGGGTTCTCTGATCTCTGAAAAAAATGACAAGTCAAAAAGAGCACGTCTTCATTTTAAAAATTAAAATAGTAGAAAAGGTTGAATCAGAATGTTTTAAGTTATATGCATGACAGAAGTACTTTTAAGCTTTTGAGGCAAAAAGTGAAACAAAACAATGTCCGTGCTTTGAGCATGAAATGCAGCTCGGCCATAATTAAATGGACTACAGCAGACTTTGATAAGAAATGTATGTACACAAGCCGCTATTTTCTTCCTTCTGCCATGTGTCTAAGAGACGTTAGACACAGAAAGACTGAACGCACAGTGGTGGATTTGAGACAGCTTAAATGACAGTTCAGCTGGAGTGGTTTTCACCTACCATAACTCTGACAGGCTGGCAGGGATGCCACTAAAGATTTTGGGCCCCATGAAAGAATATTGGGCCCCCAACCAAGATCAATTGGATTATGTTCCAAATTTTTTCGGCCCGCGATCACTTAGGGGCCCTTGGAATCATCCTAACCTTCCCCAACTTTACGGCGCCCCTGCAGGCTGGATTAATATGAAGTGCTGGGAAAGCAAGTAAAAAATAAAGCATATACCAGTACTGGCATATATCATAAATGCATAACTCATAAGAGTAAACTTGGAGTAGACTGCATCTTTTAGGTCGGATCAACAGGATGATCAACAGACTCCAGAAAGCATGAGAAACAGTGGGGCAGAGCAGGGGACGGTCATGTGACTTCAGTGGCTCTGTGGCTCCCTGCCTGCCGCCACGGCGCCCCCCCGTCCTCGTCCTCAGAAGTCGCTGAGGATGCTGATGTCGGCGAACTCCTTGCGGTAGCGGTGGGAGTAGAGACCCAAGAGGAAGGACCACTTCAGGCTCATGAAGCTCCACACCGCAGACAGGTAGAAGCTGCTGGGGTCAGCCAGAGCTGCGAAGCGAACGGCAAGACAAGATCCTTACATTTATCTTCCCATAAACAAAAACAAAAAAACAATTCAATTATTCAAATTATTCAAGTCAAGAGAACAAGAAAGCTGAGATAGCTGAAGAAGAAGCCTACACAGCCTTTACACAACATTTACACCACAGCAATGCTAAGCACTAATGCACCATATTTTGCTCATTTAGTGTTCTTAAAGCTTCTGCTTCTTATTTTGAATTTATTTCTTACAGACGTAACCCTCCAAAATAGGGGCGTCCTGATGCAGTCTACTCACGATTCAGTTCAATAGTCGATTCAGGGCTCACAATTCGATACACTCACAATACATTCAAAAAATCAGACTGGAAATAAGCTAAGATGTCACAGTTCCTATTGTTCCTTTTTAGGCGTGTACATTTACAAAAAAAAGCCATTTTAAATCCACTTATTTTCTTCTTGCCGTTTTTTCCTTATTCTGCAGACTCCAGTACAAAATGCAAAAATAAAATCTCAAAATCTCTTAACCTAAAGTGCTTTAAAAAAAAAACAAGAATAAGAACATATCAGAAAGTCCCTAATGCATCAACAATGTATACGACTGAAAAAACACTAAGATCTCACGTCTCCTGTTTATTCCTTTGTAAGTATGTACATTTACAAAAAAAGCTGATCTCAAGCAATTAATTTTTTTCCTGCAGTTTTTTCATTATTCTGTAGACTTCAGTGAAAAATACAATAATAAAATCTCAAAGCAAATCTGAGATTATGCTTATCGTGCCCTCTTGCGCTAACATTAATAAATTATTTCATGACACGGTGCATTGCTATACCCCTACAATGCATATTGTCATATTTTGGATTTGCAAAATATTGTACGACAGTGCACTGCTACCTCCCTACTCCAAACCAGCAGTAAGCAGCTTTTCCAGTTAAGATGGTAAGAATGTGCATGATTGAGAGAGACCACTGCAGGCACGGAGATCACCAGAGGGGGTAGGCGGACAGGGGGTAGTGAGGGGCAGCAGGGAGAGGTTAGAGCACACTCACACTGCCTCTGGGTAACAGCGAGGCACAGGAACGAGATCAATGCCACAACAGCGAGAACGGAGAAGAGGATGCTGATGAAGATGAAGAACTTCAGCCCCTTCAGCCATGTGCGCCAGTAGTCTTGCAGGTACATGATGTGGGTGATGAGAGCCCAAAATGCTAACACACCTGTAGAAACACGGACAAAATAAATCACAACAAATCCTAAAATGAAAGCCTTGCTTTATAGATCAGTCAGTTAAAACGAAAAAAAAAAAAAAAACCAGTGAAGACTACACCTAACCGACCATTTTCAAAATCAAATTTACCAGCAGCATCTAATCGACTGAACTTTACCAGACAGACACATTTTTTTCTTCTGTGGGGGGAGACAGTCCACATTTTTAGTGTGTATCAAGTAACAGTTTCATCTGTTATTATGTCAGACAGTTACACAAAACTTTGTTGTAAATGGGAAAGAAACAACACTTGAATAAAGCTATATATATGCAAATAAAATGCTTTTTTGGACACACATATGAATGAATTTATCGTTATTCAACCATGTTCTTTTCTGGTTTCACAAACCACCACATTTGTTTGGAGCAAAAACCACCAGGAGATTCTCCTGCTTAAAGTGATACGATTTGAATGACATTTTGAGTGAATTTAAAAGGGTTTTGAAGGACCTCATCCTTTCAAAGGATTTCATGCAGGAAACAGACATTGAATTTTAGAGTAAAAAGTAAAATAAAAGTGGAACAGAGAGTGCCCTTCAGGCTGGATGGACAAGATGAGTTTCAAAGGTCTTCAACGGGAAACTTTTTATTGTGGCTCGGACAGAGGTGACTGAAACCACACATCCTGTTAGAGTCAGATGCCCAACTGGAACGAATGTCTCTACCAGTGACTCAGCATAGGAGTCAGTGCACCCGTGCTCAGTCTCCCAGTGCAGGCTGGGAAGGGGAGAAGCATGAAGCAGCACATTTTAACACCCTGTCAGGGTTTCAGAAATCACACATCCATCCCTTCCTTTTTTCTGTTCCTCTGCGGCATAATCACTTCTCTGTTTCATGGGACATTTCTATTTTTTCCCTATATTTTTGCCAGCAAATACAATGAAAACACTGGAGTTAAATAAAAAAGCGGCCCCCGGTTTTGAGGGCAAGTCCCGTGCTCATGCAGTGGCATCTGAAAGTACCGAGTCACCGTCCTGCTGACTGTGGCCTCCTGGCCAACGCGAAATGCAGTGTCATGACCACCTTCTGTTTATCACAGAAATTACAGACAAAATAACTGAAGCTTCTTATCAAATTTTAACTGTAACTCCCTTTGTCTCCATCCCCCTTGACACAAGTGAAAAAGAATGAGAAAATGGAACTAGCAAGATTTAGGAAAGGAATCGGCCAACTATGCAAAAGCTTGCTATATTATACTCGTGGTTGCTTGGGCTCAAAAGCTTTCAAAAAACAGCCTTTCTGCTCAAAACCTCCAGCAGGATTTTGTGAGGCTGCCCCCAGCCTAATTGGATTACAGTTTAAATAATCCCTGTTTGCGGGGACTCAAAGCCAAAGTACCGGCTGACACAAAAGGAATGTCAATATGAGTTCAAAGACCACAAATACTGAGTAACCAAAGGCTGCCCAGTAGGCTTGGCTGAAGACTATTGAAAAAATGAAAATAAAATGAAATATTATCTATATCATAGTAGTATAGCATGTATGTATGTATATATGTGTATGTATGTGTATGTATGTGTGTGTGTGTGTGTGTGTGTGGGGGGGGGGGGGGGGGGAAAAAATGTGTGGAAAATAAAATATTTGTGGAACACAGAAAAAACTGTGACGGGCACAAGTACAACCAAATGGTCACTTTATGGAAAGAATTTTTAAAACCATAAAATAACAATATTTTGTGTAAAAACTATACTTAAAGTGTGGAGCCGTGGTACAAATACCCAGAAGGAAGCCTGAAGCCCGATCAGGCCAAGCCCTTGATAGCTGAGATGTCATGATAAAAACTCTCCCACATTCTCCTACCAAGTGGCCATGCTGGGAGGGGGGAACGGGGAACCCCCCCACCCCCCACCCCACATGGCAGTAGACATAGAAGGGGCACCTCACCAACACCAGAAAGACAAACAGCAGATATTACCTTAGTCTGTTAACTGGCCAAACATTTAAAACACGTAATTATAAAAGTGACATTTGCATTGACGTAGTGTGACGGCAGATATATAACACACAAGCAAACTACATCATTCACTTGGACTGAACAACTTATACCTATACCACCTGACTTAAACATTTTACGGATAATAATAACAGCGAAACAGCCACATTCTTAATAACAATAATAGCAATGATAATAAATATACAGTAGGCCTACTTAACCTGGCATTATTTACAAATACCCACAATTGAAAACAATACAGTGGACAACAACATAAACATTCAACAACGATAACTATTACTTATACATACTGAATTATTATTATTGTTGCTGTCATTATTATTATTATTATTATTATTATTATTATCCGAGGCTAGCAATAAAAAGTATAAACAGGCATAAACAATGGTAGGCTATGAGGACAGCAGTACCTGACAAGCCCCCCATCGCGGCTGTCCATGGCTGTCTATACGCGATGTTCCACACCAGGAAAGCCGACAAGCCGATCAGGACCCCTATAGAGGCGTACGCTACGCTGATGTGCGTTTTATTCATTCCCATCGGGAAAACAGGCGCTACCGACCAATAAAAATAATTAAAATAAAGGGGATTTTAAAACCGCAGCTCTTGTACTAATCCCCCCTGCCGCGAAAACAGGCTACAAAACAGCGGACGCGACACCGGCCCGGATACACCGCATGAGCGCACTGACAGCTGTCAGCCACGGCCGATCGGGAGCTCCTGCCGCGCCGCCTGACAGCTACATTATAGCGCCTGTTGACGCCCGGAGATGCGAAGGCAAAGCCGTTAATCGCCGACTTTTAGGAACTGGCCTTCTTCGGCTGAGCTGATGCTGATAAGGCGAAGGAGTGTGCCGAGAGTGCCCCCTTTCGAGGCGGAGGAAACGACAAATTTAACCCCAGGCTGCATATATCCTGTCTTACAACAGAAGCACCTCTTAAAAATAAACGGAATATCAGTTTTTAGGGAGATGCAAAATAAAAAGGGAATATTTATATATTTTTTAAAATGATCTTGCATAGATGTGTAACAAAAATGTATGTCTGCAGTCACATGCATGATAAATGGCCAGGTGTCACTTGTGACTTGTTACGAATTTATCAAAAATTAATTTATTCTAAAATCTAAATGGAATTGAATCTAAGTAATATGCTTGAACGGCCTTGGTCTGTTAGTAATGAGCTTAACTTGCTGATTTTACTGTGGGACACTTCAGCATTATGGCATTTAAATTTGCATATCCACTGCAGGTGTGAAGTAAAACCAAAACAGTTACAATGCACACGCTTGTGATAAAGCAGAGGCCGGTTGTGTTTGTCATAAAACACATGCACCGATGACCTCTCCCTGAACACGGTCCGTGTATACCAGAAGGTAAGCTGACATTTGGTGCAGTACAGTATTTACAGTTTAACCTTACTAAGTGGCCTGGACTGTTTAATAGTATTGTTCCATTGTCCACTACAGGCTTTACCTTTTGGCATGCTGTTTCTGTCAGAGGTGTCAGAAACATGCCTGGCTATAGCTTGGGGTGACTGGAATAACTGCTGACATTAAAGCTTACTGTAACTTTCAAGGCCACAGGGAGGCTGAAATATTGCAGCAATAAGCATATCTGTCCACTAGATGGCATGACATCATGCATACTGCTCTTTGAATTCTGCGGTTTTTGTTTTTTTTTGGACCTACACAACTCCATCTTCTTCAGAGTGCTCTTCCTGGTCAGGGTTGAGGTAGCATCATGCTAAGTATTTCATACCCAACCTCTCCAGACATTGACAGCGTAGCTGGGTGATATAGCACCTCTGCATATCCTTCCTGAAACATCCCCTTGGGGTCCAACTAAGTTGCATCCTTTTAAGATGCCTGAACCACTTAGCTGGCTACTCTGTCTATGAAGGAGCCATGGATTCCCATAAGGATCACAGGTGAAACTGACCAGTAAACCCTCAGCTTCACCAGATGACCTAATTCATCACCACAGACGTCTTCAATGCCCTCAGCTCTGCAGCCGCCGAACTGATCAGGCCGTCCATCGCACATTCCCACATACCATCACGTTTGATCCTTAGGTATTTCGCTAACGGCGGACTCTCGCTGCTTAACCTAAGAAGCCCAATCCTCTGACGGCCACTTTGGCCTTGGATGAGGAGGTGTTCATCTTCATCCCCAGCATTTCACACTCAACGCTGAACCACTCAAGGCCGCTGCAGGGAGGGCTGTCACTTTCAATCATGTCCTGTATTGGTTCGCAACAGAACACAGCATTTTATTTTCCATTGTGGACCGATCCCATAGAATATGAGACAGATGGTAGCTTGAGCTGGAAGCCATGAATGGATGATACCAGAAGCTCATCTTCATCTTCTAACCTCATGGACAGGCACGTGCCGATGGGGATGTGCCGATGGGGATGTGCCGATGGGGATGTGCCGATGGGGACGCTTGGCTGCCTGAGCACCTGCCCAATTTGCCCCAAAGTATTAAAAGTGCTTGTAACGACGCATTTTGTAATAACATCACAGTGATTTAATAGCACAACAAATTTTCACTTCATTATGTAATAACACCCGCATATTGTAATAATCTGCCTCATTTTGTAATATACAGCTTGAACGGAATATGTAATAAATTTCCCCGCATTTTGTAATAAATCATTACATATTGCGATGTTTTGCTCTTTTCTATAATAAAATGAAATAATTTAGTTACATAAGAAACAACCAAAATAGATGTCTCCATCTATACATGTTATATTTTAGTAATAAAGCTGAATGAAACTTCCCAAATATTACATTATATCAGAGTTATAGTTGATTCTGGTCTTAAAGGGGATAGAAGTAATCCGGCAAATTATAGGCCAATCAGTTTAACTAGCATTACTGGAAAAATAATGGAAGCTAT
>JAODJU010000112.1:1433355-1459985 GCA_026776725.1 Gnathonemus echidnorhynchus
GCTTTAGTAACAACCCAGGATGAACCCCCCCCCCCCCTTAGGCTCTGCCTCCCCACCTCATAAACATGCTGCACAGGGGGGCCGACATCCTGCTCGTCCTGCAGCCTCTGGTTGACTCTCCAGTTGGCCGGAGGGAAAATGACCTTGTCCGGCCGGGAGACCCTAAACACAGAGACAAAACAGAGCTTTTGTTCCAGGCACAACATAAAATCTCAGCTGCTGTTTCCATAGCTATGAATAAAGCATTTACCTGCATAACAGACAGCAGCTTTCGCTGCAAGCTACGTAAGAGAGTTTGTGCAGGTGGATGTTTTAATGAACCTGTGCAGGTCAAGTGGTTAATCAAAGGTGCCACAGCAGATCCATCATAGGATGTGACCCTCTAATCTGGAGTCTGCAGGTCCAGGTCTTTAGCCACAGTACCAGACTTTGGCCTGCACTGGTCTGTTGTATGACTACATCTTAAGTACAGGGGGAATCAGTTAACCGTCACATGGTACAGTCAGGGAGTCTGACCAAAGATGCTTCTGAAAGCAAAATTCGTCACGTTTGTCATCTTCCTATCGCTGCATCACACAGCTGCAAACGTGACATACGGCTCAGAATTCTCTTTCTCTTCTTTCTTTTCCAGAATTTTGTTTTGAACGTGATGGAAGGAGGTGGAGACACAACGAGACTCACCCCTGCAGAATGACATCAGCCAGAACGGCGGCCTCCAGTCGGAAGGGAACCATGTCGCTCCGTGAGTTATTCTCGTTTTTACTGGGAAGATAGGAGGCGATTTTCTTGGACTTAATCAATGCTCGACTCCATCCCTTGACATTTGTGTCGCCAATTAAAATGCTCACACATGCTGCTCACAGTCAAATCATTCTGCGATAGATCAGTGCGAAGCTGATTCACACCCAGGTTTGCAAAGAGATGGGGGAGAAAGAGGGCTGCCTGGCGTCAGGACTCACCTGCGTATCTGAAACTCGAACTGCACTGTCCTGTGCGTGTCTTTCAGGCGGGGCACGGTGAAGCGGAGGCCTGCCCACAGCTACACAGCACCGGGGGGGTGGTCGGGTGGTGCAGATGGCATGGAGGAGAAATGTCAGAAGGCGCTTGCTCACGCATAAACACACACTGGCACCGGAAACACTACCAAAAGTGTGAGGGACCAAAGGAGTCTGATAGGGGATGTGGAGGTAAATCTACTTTGACCGGAAACCAGACCACGTCGGTCTGGACTTAACCCAAGTCCACAGCCGATGGCATTTCCGGACCTTTCTCCTCCAACCCCCCTCTCCAACCCCGCTCACCTACGGAACACATGCCAAGCACCTGATCTGGGCCAGACCTCTTTGTGTGGCTGCCCATTCGGTCGCTTTTTAACATCCGTGGGTTTTTATATTTTCCACAAACTTGTAAAAAAAAAAACGTAATTGTGAGAACCAGGCATATGTGTGCGTGCATGTGCAAGTTTGTACCGGTGTGGGGGGATGGGGGGGGGGTGAGCTGGCAGACTGAGGTTCTTTGTTTTGCTTTTTTAAACATGGAGCCAGACTACACAGCCCCTATTAATGAGGGTCAACCTAAAAGCTGGAGGAACAGAAAAAAGGGGAGATAGCGATCACTTACAGTCTGGTCGAGCTGTGCGTCAAGAACACGCCAAGCCAAACTGTCTGCCTCAGAGGCTGCCTCAGAGGCGCTTATGCCCCTTTTACACATCCTGACTCTCGCAGGTTTCCCTCCCTACCACTTTCGAGAGAAAACAGGCTCCTTCCAAAATATTCTCCCCTTTTAAACAAACTTTCAGTGAATTGTTTCAACGTCAAACAATGCAATACAGAATAGACTTCGGTGCAATTTTGACTGTTCTTCCTATAATCTAACACAACATCCTTGTATTAATGGTCCTTGTGAAACAATATTTATGTTTCAGGTGGAATTTGTTCATCTTGCGTAATTATGCATTTTGAGTTTACCGTACACGATGCATAGCACAAATACTGTTAAAAATAAATGATTTTCTATATAAATATTTTTCCTGGTCCACAGTTGCACTGTAAGATGTGTTTATGTTTAATGACTTTCAGTCACCAGGTGCAGCTTGAAGCACGCCAAGCGTGATGTCGACAGTGAGCTGGCTTCCAAATCGAGCGGTGACATGAAGCATTATTTTAACCCGCAGAGATGCGTATCAGATGGTCATTAAAGCGAGACAGAAAAACTGATAAATTATACGACATTGGAACACGGGATCCTGCTGAAGACTTGGCAGCTGCTGCTGTCATTTTCTTCAGAACCACAGTGTTGTATTTGAGTGAGCATGTCTGAGGTCACATTTATATAAAATGTTTATATAATATATAATTTAAGAGACTTTCTATAAAAGTACTAAGTTCTGGCAGGAGTTGAGACACCCAGCTGCTTAAATATTCCTGAGATTTCTTGACAGTAAATTAACCCCCCCCACCCCCCGCCCCAACTCATGACACATGCTATTGAAATGGAGCCACTAGCATGACCAATGCCTTTGAAGTACAAGGCATCATGTAAGTCATGCTCGCTCAGCTCTGGGCGCGATAAGGATGCCGCCCGTCATGTGACTCGGTTGGCCGAGAATGGGGACAGGGATCGGTCACGATGCAGATGCTTACGCTTGTTCCGGACTTCATTGGGTTTCCCAGGTCGCAGATGAGGTAGCGGGTCTGATTCTCCGTCTCGTAGCTGCATGTCAACTGGGACAGGCTCTGGAAAAGGTCGCCGTGTGAATCTGAGGCACACTGCTGACACGCAGGTAAGCAAAACATCAGGGCGCGCTTTCCGCGCGTGACCAAATCCTCACCTCGTTGTTCCGCGAGATGCCACTGTAGTCGGCCTCCGGAGGCAACACCGCGTAGAGCTCCGCCTCATAAGCCCCCCCCTCTCCCTCATTTCTAGCGTTGAACATCAAGGTCAGTGAGTTGTCGTCGCCCAGGTACACCTCCTTCCTGTCCCTGCAGCCCACGGAAACAAAAAGTTGGCCACCGTTTGAAAATCAGCGTCCATTCGATCAAACGCATGTCATCAATGCCTGATTAGTAAACGTCCGCTTCCCTGGATTAACAAGCTTGTTAAGCAGGAGGCCATTAAAAATACTTAAAACACAAAACAGATCACATCCAGTTAAGCTGTTTTTCTCATCACGGTGGTTAAAAAAATACACAACATAAAAAAACAACAAAAGGGAACACAGTGACAGCTACACAGAGTGCTTCCTAAACAATAACCTAGTACCGCTTTCACGTCAGCACAAACACTAACAAAACACAGACAGTGCTCGACATCCTGTCCACAAGCATCCCGCTGACCGCATCCCAAGTGCTGTCCGTATGGTTTGCTACAGAACCAGGCCCAGAAACGTGGCCTTTAACATATTCCCCTCCAGCTGAGGTATTTCGGCAGACACAGTCGTTTTGCTTGCTGTTTGGACGCATCCCAAGTAAGAGACCTACGATTCCTCACAGGAAACCCTCCCTGTTCTCAGCAACTACTCCTCCATCCCCCACCATGACCAGGTTTTGCAGTAATAAAGTCATTGAGGCGATCGACCCCACCCCCCTTCACCACCGCCCCCCCCAACCCCACTGCACAGGTCTGGATAGAATAAGAAATTCCATATGAGGGGCAAACAGATGATTCCAATTACACCCAGGCCTCTTAATGTTATGCGAGTTGGATAGTAGGGGGTGGGGGGCAGTAACAGATTCTATATTCTGAATCAGGGCTGAGCTGACTTGGGGGGGTGGAAGCAGGGCCTCTATAAACCACTAAATAAGGACAAAAGAAATAAATGAAACCAAAAACAAAGCAGCTGAGCTGGTCAGTGACGTGGCGACAGAAGCGCGTCGTGACGACGCAGTGACACGGGCCCTGCAGCGCGAGACTCACACACCCAGTGCGCTGATGTAGGTCACACGGGGAAATCTGCCAAGGCACGCGTCACCTAAGACGCTCCAGGCTCAGGCCAAGCCCCACAATGCACTGCTCCAAGACGCATTGAGTGATCGGTTTCTGCTGCTTTTCTCTCTGCGAGAAACATGCTCGAATGCCCGAATGGCTAACGTTCACACAGGTATGTTCTAAAAGGCCGAGAGTCTCGTGAGCAATGCAATCAGGGGGCATGCAATCAGGGGCTGCTTTTGGGAGTGCAAAATTTTTAAAAAAGGCTTTGGGGTTTTTTTTGAAGAAAGTGAGTGTGGTGATGGACCTCACAGCCATCTGGAGCAGAACTCCCTCCTTCCTCCAGTCCCTTCCTTTTATATTACTGCGACACCTCCCATCAGTTCTGTCTCCTTCCCCCTGGCCCCTGGCTACAAACGGGAGAACCTCGCCATCATTTCTGAATTCCTGCCTGGCACACGCTGGAACCCCCCTACTCACCCCCCCCGTGTGTGGATATACTGCACTCGTCTCCTGATGGCTTCCGGTCTTTTTATGGGAGTGGGGAGGGGTTGGCCTGTCATGGCCCGATGGATGAACTGTGGGGTGTTGGGGTGCCAGAGGGGATGGCGACGCAGCCTGGCTATGTCAGGAGAGCAGAGCGTGCGGAGGACATACCCGTAGACAGCCAGCTTCAGGTCAGGAACACAGATGTTATCTTCTCCGCAGTCCAGCAAGATCTGAGCCTAGGAGACCAATGTTAAAAGGACATTTGGTGAAGGACATCAGGACAGTCATACCATAGAAAGGATTTGGGAAGGGGGTTCAAAACCAGACCCAGAACAAATCCATGAGTGTGACCCCCCCCCCAGACAATGAAACACGACCGGAACCACACGGCCAAGACAAACAGCCCCCCGTTGTTCTGGTGGGTAGGAAACAGGAGAACTGCTGAGGCTTTCAACTTAATAAATCCTTTGATTTTACTTTTATTATTTCACATAATAAATGTCCTGGCACACTCACACTACATTCACCAAATGCACCTTATAGCGGGGGGGGGTGCAGTGATTCAAATTAATCCTCAGCTGAGCAGCATGGCCTACGGAAGCGATCCAGCTTCAGTGCACACTGCGCTTAAAGGAACGGTAGCCGGGACGACGTTCCCAGATGTCTTTCCGTTTGCAGGTCTGACGTGCTCCTGTTCAACAGTGTGCACGTTGGCTTGGGCCGCGGAGAGCAGGAGCCCAAGAGGAACAGCCGGAAACAAAGCTGAGACAGCAACAGGCAGGAAAAAAAAACGTGGCGAGAGCAGTTACAAGCGGAGCCAGAAATAGACAGTCAGAAGTTATAAAGAAAGGCAGTAAGCCTGGAGGTACAAGGACCGAGGGGCCAGAATCAGCCATTAAAAGAAACAGCGCAGCCAGTGAAATACAGTTGGGTATAAGTTCAAACACATATTCAGAGTCTGCGCTAGTGAAACACAGAGTTACCAGGACAAACACAATTAGAGTCCGAGGCTGTGAAATAGAGTCAGAACTACAGGTGGAAACAAAGACAGATGGGTCAAGTAATCAATCTGCTGCAGGGAAGAAGCCAGAACAACAGGTAACCCAGAACCCAGAACAACAGGTAACCCAGAACCCAGAACAGCATCAAGTCAAAAAGCAAAAAGAAAAAACACTAGCAATTAACCCTGTCATCCTTAACTTCTCTGCTGCAGGAACAACCTCTACATAACCAATAAGTGTTAGGAAGGCGATGATGAATATGATAAAAGGAAGCGGGAAAAAATGAGAAGAGCAAGGGTGTGGAGTCAGGGCCAAGCGAAGGTCTTTCAAAGCGTTCAGGCTCCCCTGTAATTAGGGGACACCACAACTTTTATCTCCAGCATCGCCCATATAGGCATCATGTCCTGCCCATATATAATCATTCACAGAAAGAGAGAGTTATTTCGGATGCAGAGTACAGTCCAATGTGGGGGGGGGGGCGTGTTATTGGCAATGTGCACCGCACAAGTGTGTCACACTGACAGGACCTGATGCACTGAGACAGACGTCATTACTGCATTGGCGTAAGAAAGGCCTTATCGCTGATAGGTGCGTGTTCATAAGCCAAAGGCAGCCGAGGGCCCCTGCATGTTCCCCTGGCACTGCTGTACGGTGAGACCTGCACATCTTCTCCACACTTGCATACCGTTACGCCACAGAGCAGCTTGCATGCTGAGCCCCAGCTCAGGGGTGGGAGGGTAATGCCAGCGAAACACAAACAAATCGCTACCAGATGCCATCAGAAAGGCCCCACCCAAAAGCATCCAGCGGCCTCCGCTTTGTACTTCTTCCACACCCTCGCCGCACAGGCTGCTTGAGTCCCCCCCCCCGTGAGCTGACCTAGGTGCCCTTCGCCGTACCAGCGTCAAGTTTCCCTGTTCAAAAACTGCTTTCCAGACATTCTGAGTCAGTTCCCAGTTGTGCGTGTTAAAAATGGAAAAAGTGTGCGTGATTCCTGTCGGGGAGCTGAATGGAGCGGAATCACTGACGAGGGGCTGCTCAGTGACTCAAGGGTTCTTACACTTTTGCGAGAGAAGTCAGTCTCACGGCAAGGTAAAGACCCATAAGAAACACCCTTAAAGGGTCCAGGTTGTTTTACAAGCTTTAAGCACGAAATGGTTTTCTCTGAGGTGGGGCATGGCTTAGGCATTCCATGTGTGGAAGGTCGTGGGTTCAAATCCCATAAGTGGCAAAATAACCACATCTCTGATTTCGAGTTCCCTCCCTCAAACATTGTTTTGGCCAAAAGCATTTACTAAAATATTAATAAATCTTGAGTCTGTGACCTCATCCCTCCAAGGATCAAATCCCAATATGTGTGCTTGGATATTCTCCTTCTGTTGTGCAGGTTTACTGTTACATTCCAAAGACATAGTTGAAGAGGCATCTATCTGGGACAGTATATTAACCCCTGTGACATACTGACATCCTGTCCTACATTTTACCCTACATTTCCTGTGATAGGCTCCATGTTTACCCTGACTCTGGACTGGATAAGTGGTTGAAAAGAGGATGGATGGATTGATGGATTGATGGATGGATGGAATCTCATCTCATCCCTCTAGCATATGGGATAGGTTGAGATGAGATGATACAGGCTCCTATGTCTGAGCCAATGGATCAGAGTAGCTAGTGAACTGTCCTACCTTCTGCTCGATGAGATCAGGGGTCTGGTAGTTAAGGATGGGCCTCAAGCCATGGGAGTCCACTGCGGCCTGGGGGTCCAGGCTGTAGTTGAGTGAGACATAGATGGGTGACAGCTTGTCCCGAAATTCTTTTTCCTCCTGGAAAGAACAGAGAAAGTGTTTGCCAGATTCCGACCACGCCCCCGCACAGCCCGTTCCACTGGGAGTCTGGGAGACGTCAGGCACCGACCCGCAGGTAGATCCTGGTCTCGTGGCACATGCGCGCCCCATTGGCCAGCCGCAGCCTCCTCCGCATGCTGGGCTGCCGCGTGTCAGCGAAGAGGGCCCTCCTCACTGCCCCCTTCTGCCTCTGCTTCACGCTGTCCAGCTGGATTTCCACCACAAAGTCTACACCACACACAAACGCAAGAAGCCGCTGGATTGGTAAGGTCCTCCTAATATTACATAAAGCAACTTAGAAGGTTTATTCATTTAATGAAAAGTAAATTCAGGTTACACTGCGTAAGGGAAACTTGGAGCTGAACCAGCAAGTTCTAAGCTATGGGTCTATGGATCTCAGAACTACATGCTACTATAGACTAATGCATAGCAATCCTGAAGTGTAGCAATTTTCATTTCATTAGGCTAGAATACACTCAGCTAATTTAACTCTCAACAAACTACTTAATTATAGTGAATTCAAGTGTATTTAATGTGTTGGAGGGTGGCTGGGTCTGTGGGTGGGAGGGGGATTTACAGTATTTGTGTCGACTTACCTAAATCATCAGGTAGGTGTTTCCCATTGGCCGAGAGGCAGAAACTGAGGTTGACACTGGACAAGGAGGACAAAGACAGAAAAAGTCTTTCCAAGGTACAGATAAATGCAAGCACCTAACTAGTGAGGCAATCTGCTTTGCTCGCCCAGCAACTGTCATAAAATGAAATGGTCTGTTTCACTAATCAAACTTATGGAGTACAGAATTTATACAGGTGCATAGGGTCAGGTTAATGCTGGTCAGGCAAGACACCAGTTGCAGTGGGCTAGTTTACACACCATGTCAGCAGTATTGTAGCACTGCTTCTAGCACGGAGGGACACTGAGGGCCTGTATAGACCAGCAAACTGCCAGTCAGATTTTGTTACAGAAAGGAGGGGCAGGCACGTTGCCCATGGCCAGATGGGGGTTTGCCTTGATGTTTCCCCAATGTGCTCAGGCCAAACCAAGAGCCGAACTCCCCTTGTACCCGCCCACTTTTCCCACTAGGCCTGGCACTCTATTCCGTCGGTTCCATGGCAATGCAAAACCATAAGTACGATATATATAGGACCTGCTTTTGGCTAATAGGTTCACAGAGCTGACACTGGGTATGTCTCAAGTCTGCAACCTAAACTGGTCTCAATCTACAGACCAGAACAAAAAATGAATAGAGGAGACGCACAAGTGTTTTAGAAGAGACACAAATCTTGTTATTACTAAGCAGGTGCTTTCTGTGGCGATTTAAATCTTTAATATATGTAGCAGTAGATAAAAATCATTTTTTTCATTCAGTTTAAAAACTATTTAAGTTGATCTTAAACAAATATTTTTGTCTAGTAATTGTTAATGAAACTTATTCTAAGATCCTCTCGCATACATCAACTGATACCACAAACCCCAGTAAGCTACTATTCCCAGCATGTTCACATACTGGAGTCTTGTTCCCTGAAAATTGAACTTGCCTTCTCTTTATTCCTCTCTGAAAAACATCATGTAATTGCCCCAATGGACAGACTCATGCATCATTCTGTCAGTATCAATGACCCGTCGCCGTTTTCAACAATACCAATGGGGAAACTCTCTTTGCCATTTCTGTTGACTGTACTGGTCTATATTTTCCAATAAAGAATGTAAATTATGAAATATCATCGATTCTTCATCTTTACATTTGAAATCAGCAATTTAAACATGTATGGTATGGAAATGCAAAATCTCATACTACTGCCGACAGCTAAGTACTACGGCAGATATTGGGCGACAATGTGAGAGACGTACTTGAGACGAAAGCCACCATCTCCCTACACCTGCAAAGCTGTTTATCACTCACAGGACTGTGGCCTTTCAAACCCACGCTAGGAAATTGAATGGAAGGTGGGTTTAAACAAGCCCATGACTGGATGTGTGTGACTAACCCACTCACTCCAAGACCTCATTTGCATCCATCCATCTTACAACTGTTTATCCAGAACAGAACCACAGACATTTTAGAATAATCAAACACAAAACAATCCAACCATGTGATGTATTTAGTTGAGGCTCACAGTAAACTGGGCAGCGGAAAAAGCCTTGTCTGAGAACAGAGGGTGGGGTTCTGACCGTACCAGGACACAAGGAGAGTGTCATTCCCGCGCGAGACGATACAGCTCCTCTCTTCAGGGTTGATCATGGTGGGGAACACCAAAAGGGAGACACTGGTGTTGACAACAGGTCGTGCTCTGTGGACGACAGACAGAACAAGGACAACGCCCCCTTGAGGCTAAACCTCACGCCTGACCAAAACAATAACAAAACATGAGAACTGGCTTCTCTCTGCCAACAGCTGCAATAATCTAAACAACCATTTCACAAAATGTCCATACCATTACTCACTATTAGTACTATTAATATCAATAATAAAACTGTATACTATATAATATACTATATATGATAATAAAATAATTTCATAAAAGTATTATTATATCCATCAATCTATAACTGCATATCCATTATAGGATATTTATTTAAGCAATTGATATTGGTGTGATTTATATTTATTATGTATGTAAATAATAGAAATTATATTTTAGCTGTAGCACACTTAATGTGATTGTATGTTAATGTTGCTGAAGTGAAACAGGTGATATTTTACCTGTAAAGAATTGCCTTATCAACTCCAAATGCACCTACTATGAGATCTAAGGGGTGAAGAAAACAGCATTATTTTTTTGTAATATTTCACAAACAGGTCCCCACTGATGATATAATGATAGTAATTACACTTGTATCTTCCCCCTGTGCAGCCTGCAGTGGCTTGACCCCTGCACTCATTTTTTAAAAAATATTTAGCAGTGTTTAGCAGACTTTCCCATGGTTAGTCAGCTTGAGAAAAACCAACAAGACCCAGTCTACAACACAGACCTTTTAGGCCAGTGCTCACCTGGGTATCCATTCATGTCTAGGTCCTTGTTTCCACGGATGGCATAACCAAAGCTGGCAGGAAAGGTGCTCGAGGCCCATTGGCCAGCGAGGACCTGAGAGGGCATGTCCTTGACCCCTCCTGCATAGCCATTATAGATGAAGACCAGTCCTTGCTGTTGCTCACCCCCAAAAGGACAGCTGATGGCTACATCTGATGCAGAGAGAAAAGAAGGATTGAAGACTGACAATGCCTGGCAACCATCCTAAGATCTCCTCACCACCCATACTCCTGACAATGCCTGGCAACCATGCCTGATCTCCTCACCACCCATACTCCTGACAATACCTGGCAACCATCCTAAGATCTCCTGGCAACCATCCTAAGATCTCCTCACCACCCATACTCCTGACAATACCTGGCAACCATCCTAAGATCTCCTCACCACCCATACTCCTGACAATGCCTGGCAACCATCCTAAGATCTCCTCACCACCCATACTCCCTCCAGCCTATCCAAGACTGTTTACCATTGAATCCATCCTGGTTGAGGTCTCCCAGGGGGGCCAGGGAGCTTCCAAATCTCCCAAATATCTGTGTCCCAGTTAGATGGGGGAAGACAGGCTCAAAGTCCAGGGGGTGTCGTTGAAGATAAAGGTAGACGCGGCCGACCTCTTCCAGACGCCCATCCGATCCACGGACCATAAACATGGGGGCTCCCACCAAAAGGTCATCCAGACTGGTGAAGGAACAACATCGTCATGCTTCAGTGTTCCACTCATAGCCCAGTGTCTCATTCACATTCATTATTCATACATCGCTATCTCATTCATACATCAGTATCATTCATATTGTTCATACATAATTGTCTTTTTGTCATCTCAGTGCCTCATTTAAACTTTGACTCAATAACTCCTTACAGAGCTACTGTACCTTTATAAGACAGTTATAACTAGAAAATAAACAGTGAACGAAAGAACAAAGTCCTGGCAATACGGTGCCTTTAAAGTTAGAAAGAGACTGTATTTGACGTGCTTTATAAGCCAGGAAGCCCTGTAACAGTAAGACTTCTCTGCCTTATGCTCCCTCATCCAGGGTGTTGAAAACTGGCTTGTCCACTTACTCACCCATCGTTGTTGATGTCAGTGGCCGCCACAGCGTAGCCGAAGTAGGAGCCCATCTGGAAAATATTACAGCAGACATCACTGTCCAGCCCTCCTCAGGGATATAAGAGTATCCCTCCCTCTTTTAGCTGTCCCACCAGAAACCCCCCCCCCCCCCCAGTCCACTCCAATATCCACCCCTCTGGCCACCCAGCTGACTCAAGCTTAACAACAGTTACCTCATCCCAACACAGAGAGATAACATGTTACACAGCAACTTTTCTGATGTATAAGGAAGGAAAATTTCTTCAAGAAGGATATTTCAACATGTTACGCTCTCTACGGGCGAACGTGGAGAGCAATAGCTAACAATAATCTCCCAACAGTGAAAGAGTTGTAAAATAGTCTGTGACTCTGCCATTTTTGAATCTGCTAACAGTGTTTTTTTCAGCATGATCCTTTTTGGTCTTTTGGCTGCGTTCTGCATATAGCTTTTTGGCCGTTGAACTTAGATGATCCCAAGTCCAAATTCCTTTGCTCTTTAGGTAACCAAACAGATGTATGTTTTGTTTAGCCAGCAGATGCAATCAGCATGTTCAAAGGACCATCAAGCTATATTTTGGATGAGATTTCCGACATACCATCCAACAAATCCCCTCTCCCCTCACAGAAACAAACAAATGTAATTCTTCTGTCATTTATGATACATCAGCTCTCCTTGGTTTAGGGGTTATTCCATGGGTGACAACAAAAAACAAAATCAACTCAACTATGCTAACGTCAACTATGCTAACGCCAACTATGTTAACGTGTCTCTTGACACAAATAGCTATGCTTTCAAAACGAACAAGAAAACCAAGGTTACAAACTCACCTGTTCACCCGTGATGTTAAGCACTGACTTCATGTTAGTTCCATTCAAAATAGACACCTGGGCGTTAGAGCAAATACATGAACAGATAAAACGACAGCCAACAGATTTCACCATTATAACTAATCCCTGTAACTGCACACAAGGAGCTTGTTTTAAAAAAACACCACACCACAGTCTAAACCTTTGAAATACCACCTGTTACACCAATTTCATCCTCTTTTGCTATAACCCACTTTACCCTTTTTTAGAAACACAGGTGACCATGGCTTCAACAGCTGCAATGGCATGTATATATATCTGTATAACACACACACTGACAGCAGCTTTGATATTTTATATATACAATGGTACCTCAGAACTCCGGACCGAATCCTAAAAAGGCCAAGTTCTGATCGAATTTCCCCCATAAGAAATAATGGAAAACCAATTATATATATATATATACACACACACAAATAAATACATATAAGGCATATGTCAGGCACATCAACAAGAATTATGTGGTATATTGCCTTTCTTGAGGTTTCTTGATTACTATAACAAATATTAAGGAATCCTTACTAAACCATAAAGCATGATTCCTTTTGGGACGCCAGCCACAAAATCTGCAGGAAAAATACAAAGTGAAGGTGAAATGACATAATCAGTTATAGCAGAGCATTGAACATTTATTGGGTTCACGAAACAAGTTCTGGTTGGCATATGTCAGAATCTGAATCAGAAACTTTATTGGCATTATACAAAGACATAACGATAGATGGAGTTTACTTCAACTCAAAAGTAGTTAAAAAATTAAATAGGTAGGTGACTGACTAATGTGACCACCCCATAAACACTGGTATCCACGGCGAGGCTTACCTTCTTCCATATCACCACTGAATTCCCCCACTGCAACTGAGTAACCTGGAAAAGAAGACAAACTATTGATGTCACATGACCCAGGCACCTTGGTGAATGCAAACCATTACTAAAATAATGCTCTGTCCAGACCAGCATACTTCCTGGCCAGAAATGGTCATTTAATTACTTGCAGGTGGAGCAGAATTTGATTAACGTACCAAGGTAGCTATCATCATAGTGTCCTTGTGCCTGTCGAGTCTGAGTTTGCCCCGTAACAGACAACAGGAAGTATGACGGGTAATAGGCCTTGACGATTTCCTCCTTTGTGGCAGCAATAAGTTGACCTGGGAAGTGTAAAACCAGAGGCCTTTATTCCCCACCCCCGCAGGTGGTCCGGTCTCATTCATAGTTTTGTTTGCCGTTTGCTGCAAACACATTAGCCACATACGCTATCATCACCTTGCCAGTAGTAGCTGCCTGGGCCTCCAAGAACCACCTTCCCACTCTGGAACACACAACACTGTAAGACTAGGGAACCAACGCTCAGCCTCTTTCACAGTTTAACAATGACCAGCTGGAAGGTATCTAGTATGAATAGTCATAACTTACCTTAGTGAAGTCAGCACTGAATCCCCCTTGACAGTAGCCCTGGCCAGCAGGACCATGTATTTCTGAGCCATAAGAAGAGAACATGGATCAGCCCCTGATCTTTGGGCTGAGACATGCATGCAGAATGTAAATTCAGATACTGCAAGAGAGGATTTCATTCCGCAGTAGAAGCGTACCTGTACGGCATGGGGCGTACTCCACAAATTTGGAGAAGTTATCTACAGAGAGGTAGCAGGTTCCTGTTGCATCAGACTTGGGGATGTCTTCTTCTGTTCTCCAGTGATATCGAGGAGCACAGGCCTTTGACACATTCAGGAAACAGACAGAGGAAAACGGTGCATGTAGAAACTCATTAAAATTAATTTTACACAGATGATGCAACTACACAATAATTTCATTTTAAATATTCAGCACATTTTGTTGTTATAGAATTATAAACTTTATATAACTATATAATTCTTTATTCTATGTAATTCAATAGCTTTATATAATTAACATTTACATCATTATAAACACAGAAACATTGTATAATAAAAACCATAAATCAGGCTGACCTTGGTTATAAACGTGCTGGTTGACCAGTTGGACTTCAGGTTACCAAAGAAAACCAGGATTAAAGATTTATACCTGAATTAATTATCTTACCAGTATTGTGCTTCCGTGGGATCTCACTGTGGCACCAAACCATTGATGGGACTTAAATTCCACTTGTAGATCTGTGTCATTGACATGGTAACTGCGATCTCCTGGACGAAAGAAACACAGGCTTAGATCTGAAAAAGACTGTGCAATACATAATCTATGAATACAAATTTTTGTATCTTGCTCACAGACAGTATATTATTTCCGCAATGAAAAGTGTGGTCTAAATTAAAAGTGAAAACCTCCAAAAATCTGATGATAACCAAACTTAAATGCTGATGGTTCTGAGCAAACACCCACATAGTCATGTTGGTCCTATATTTGCACCACTTTAAAATATGGGTCATCATTCGAGAAATCTGTATGACGACATGGAGTAAGTAGATAGAAATCAGTGTGTTTGTGGAACAGACCAGTGGGACCGACTTGTGTGTAGCAACCAGCCATGTACACAAGCAGAAACAAGCCATAATTACAAGCATGCTACAGAAAGAAATATGCCATAAAGCAGTAGACGCGACGAGGGCTGCATTACATCATCCGGCTGGCCCCCCCAAAGGCCGGGGGCGGCTCATTCCAGCATGTTATCAGCCCGCCCAAAACAAACAGGGTCCCTCACTCATAGCCTCGCTCACAGCATCTTGTCAGTCAGCTTCTCAGAAAGCTCCCTCCTCTCCATTCCTAAACTTCCAAGAGTTTATGTAGCTTTTTTACTGACATGAACATCTGCAGTATCGTCAACACAAGCCCAGGCAGAGACAAGACTCTTGGTCTCAAAGGAGGGAGGTCCTTTCCAGATGGACTCTGTTTGTATGGGGAAAAACAAAGCTGGATCACAGCCCCCCCCCATGGGAAGGTCATTTTTTATGTTAGGTGGAGTTTGAAAGGGTGTATTAATGCAAGGGGTCTGAACAAATCTCATAGGCTGTATGTCACAAATCAAAATGATATCACTAGAACAAGGTGAGACTTCTTGCAGGGCTTGATGTATCTGAGGATTTGTCTTCTGAACACTTTGTTAGATCACAAGCTTGAGCCATACTGAAAAAATCAATGGCTTTCAACCCTGGTTCTGATTGCTAGTTCTTCTTCTTGATAACTTGATAACAAGTAATTGATTACAATTGATTGAATAAATAAATAAAATCCAATTAAACTGAACGGCCTATCACGCTGTGTTTGCTCTATTGGTGATGAGTACTTACAAAGTGCTTTATAAGAAAGTCACGGGCATTTCTTCTGTGAACATTACCTGTATGTTTTAAGCCTAAGAGTATTTGCCCAAGTTCCTTAGTTTGTCAACAACAATAAAGCTACAACAATAATAAATCAGTTTGCTAATAAAATAAACACTCATTATTAGAGAGCCAAACTTGTTTGCATTTCTGCTCTCTCTATCCACATCAAACCAACAAACAAACCCCCTTCAACCCCCTGTGAGACTTGCCCTTTGAACTGTGCAAGAGAGCTTGTGCTGGTTCTGGGTGGGGGGGGGGGGTGTTTGTGTACAGGCAGCTTAGATAAAGTCTTGCGACAACAACAAATGGCTAAATTCAGTCATCGAGTCAGCGCCCCCCAGGGTGGTGATTGTGAGGTGGAGGGTTTGGACTTTTGGGACGTCTGACACAAGACCGTATCAGCTCCTACTTATCAGATCTAAGATGAAGAAAGGGGCAGGAAGCCGCCTTCCCTAATGAGTCTAGCCTAAATAAAGACGCAATTTCAGCAGCCCAGTAGCTGAACTAAACCCTCTGTAGGCATGGTCTACAGCCTTAGAGCTCTTCTGTAGGTGCTTAAGGGAGAATGTCCATTATTGAGGCAAAGAAGAGTTTACCAGCTTCTTCTAAACATCTCAAGCAGGGAAACACTCGAGGCTGGTGTGGTTGCTCACTGGGTTATACCAGTATTTCCCAGTCTGTTCCCCAGGGACCCCCATACGGTCCATGTTTTTGCTTACTGGCACCTGGGAGGCAGCAAAAATTGTGGACTGTCTGGGGGTCCCTGGGGAACAGACTGGGAAACACTGGGTTATATTGTTGCCTCACACTTTCAGGGTTTGCATGTGCACTCCGTGTGAAACCGATTGGAGTTAGGTCCAAAAACACATAGTTAAAAATAATGAGTGATCTTAGATTGTCTATAGAATGCAGTGTGTGTGTGTGTGTGTGTGTGTGTGTGTGTGTGTGTGTGTGTGTGTGTGTGTGTGTCTTGGGATGGGATAGTATTTTGTCCAAGGTGCAGTCCATGTTTTTGCTCCCTCCCAGCTACCTGCCAGTCTGTTCACATTTTTGCTCCCTCCCAGGTCCCATTAAGCAAAAACATGCACCCTATGGGGGATCCCCAAGGACCAGGTTGAAAAACACTGACCTAGGGGATCTACAATGCTTACTTTGTTTCCAACATCTTGTCAAGAGAACCATTCTAGTATGTATATAAATCAAGAATGGATCTGGAAAGCTGTGCAAAACACCTTCCCATTGCATATTCCAAGGAAAGCAGGTTGAAAACAAGTAATCAACGTCACACAGATTCCTATAGAACAGCAGTTGAAACGAAGAACAGCCCTAAAAAGCAAACAACTGGTTTCACTGATTAAACCCCTCAAGATCTTAGGAAAGGCTTACCTTCAGTATCAAACTCAATGACAGTGCACTGTGACTGACTTCCACTCCAGGGGCAGAAGTACACAGATCCACCCTCTGTGATGCTTAATTGGCTGGTGTTGGCTTTGGGAGCGCCAACCAATATGCTGACGCTGTAAGGGGTGACATTGACAACAGTTCATTATAAACGCAGTAAGTCTTCAGCTTGGTTTAACTGAGAAACAGGCTTCAGTTATATTTCACAATTAAAATAATAGACCAAAACCTATTTTGACTACTGGATGTTGATATTCCTAGTCTCAAGTAGGGTTATTCAACACTATCAGACCTTTGACATCACTGTTGCTGTATCTGAAACACTGATTAACAGTAGGCAAACAGGTTACCCAGCAACACATTGCTCACCTTGTGTGCTATGCCATCTTCTGTGGTCAAGGATCACAGCCCAAATGTCCTGACAAAATTCATGAGCTGTGAATTCCACAACTCAAGGACACATCAGCCCCTTGCTAACCCCAGGCTGCCTTAAGCAGATATCAGCAACAGTTTTTATGCAATCAGTAGCGCATGGTCACCTTCCACTTAAAGTGCAGTGCCATAAAACACGGCCTTTTTGTGGGTTTGTCAACACTTGCCTTAATTACTTAGTGACCCAAAATAAGCACAAGTTGTTTTTATCCTGGAAGAGCAGATGATCATCGTGAGGAGGTGACTGCAGGAAGGTACAAGAAGGTCCTCAAGGGGACACAATCTTACATTAGAGCAGCTCTCAAGCCTCCTCACAGTCTTCGCTCTTTAGGAGAAGTGACGGAGAGGTTCACTTCAAAATAATCACTAGGATCCCAAAGAGATTTTGACAGTTCAGTAACAATTTTTGCATGTTGAAAGAAATTACTAACTGGATAAACTGGATGTGATGTTTATTTCTAATAGCTGTGACAGCTGCATCCCCGTGGCTACGGTTCCATTTAAAGGCTCGTTTCAACTTTTGAAACTAACAAGCTGATGTGCCATTAGGCCCTTCTAATCCAGACTGGCAGAGCAGAGACTGAATTTGTTTATACTTAGTATTCGTCAAAGACACCGATGATCTTCACCAAAACTTGAGTGACCCTCCTTTAAAAAGTTCATAAGCCTTGTGGGCCACAGGAAAGATCCAAGAGTGCACTACAAAGCCAGAGATTAGGCTTCTCAAGCTAATTTTGCAGCTGAGCTGGACTATGAGGATGTGGTTGGTATTTTGTGGCTCCCGCAATCAAAACAAGAGACGCTCAAGGCAAAACAAATTAGAGGAGGTGTTACAGCAACCTCTTCACTTTCTGACCCTGACCTTTTCAAACTAGATAACAAGGGGACAACGCAGCAGGTCTGTTTTCCTAGCTAAAAACAGCCTTGAAGTTTTGACAGTGTTCTGTTTTCAGGCTAAACCCCAGCCACTGGAAGGTCTGTGCAGCCCTGGGCATTGAGTAATGACATTCCCAGAAAAGTCTAGCCGTCACTCTGACATTCTGGGGCCCGGATGTCTGGAAAGTAAGGAAGGTGTCTCCGTGGCATGGCTGGCGGACTCTCAAACGCCATGAGGCCCCCACATCTCCCAAGCTGGAAAACCCTTCACCTTTAAAACCCCCAACATCCTCCAAAGTCTCATCAAACCCTAACTGTAAGCCTTCGGAGTGGTTTGCTCATTTCTAGCAGGCAGAAGTGATAAACCCTTCTAAGAAGCATTGTAGTCTGCTTTCTTACCAGTTCTGTCCTTTGCTGCTCCTATAGCTTCAGCTGACCAGGGCCAAATGCTGCTTCCTGAAGAATTACTTCAGACTTCCACATATAGATTTAATAGCTACAAAGTGTCAGACTTTTTCAAAAGAAAAAGAGAAACGAATGAAAAAACTATGTGTATACATTAAGAAAGCAAAGCTAGACTTGTTTTCATTGCACTGTATTATTTCTTTACTTTTTCAGTCATTGCCACCTCTCTGTTCTGTTCTAAACATCTGTATTTGAATGAAATAACTAAACTAACCTTTACTATTTTTCAACAAAACCTCTCTAAAAACTGTGCCAAGATTCTAATCAAACCAAACATGGCAAATGCTTTAATCAGCATAACGGAAACACTTCTGGCACAAGACCCCTCCCCTCAGTCCTGCTACACCGGTCGATAAAAATCTGTGAGTAGCTCAGATGAAAGAAAATTGTAATTTAATGGGTTTTATCACTGCTGAGCATCTCTCTGGCCTCCAGGTCCAACCCTAAGGCCCTAATAGAGGGCAGCAGAAGGAGCTGTTGGAATCAGATACTGGTAAAAGTACAGAAAGAGCACAGTCGGTGACCAGGCAAGACCAGCAAGAGGTGATTCCAGTCTGCCACAACCTCCGAGTGTGAGAGACCGCCAGGCTGGAAGCTTAGAGCAGTTGTGGTCAGATGGATTTCACTGTGCCAGTGGCTTCAAAGCAAACACATGACAACACGCCATTATCTCCATTAATGAGATGAAGGTTTACGACCGTAGTCCCAGATGTAACTGATGCAGTTGCGAGGTCTTACTGCATCATTTAAAACCCAAGCAGGCACAACCCAATCAGACTGTTGGAAATGGACATTAGCAGGTCACTGCATCATAACTTCTCCCGGCGCCTGTCTGGATCAAGGCTGGGAGAAGACTGATGGTTCCTCAGCCCAGCACCTGAGGTGAAGTCCATACTCACTTCCAGGACCCAGCAGAAGGAGGCCCTGCTTTTCAGGTATTCTACTAAACTGAGGAAATCTTGCACCAGAACTCTGCCTCGCTTTTCATTCACCAGTAAAGACATCAGGGCCATGTTTATGGAACCCATGAGTAATTTCCTTGGGGGAAGGGAGCGAGCTGATGGAAACCCTTTTTGAGGTCTGAACCTCGACGCTTGTAGGCTGACGTGCAGTGGCCACCTACAGCTTCAGGAGGCGGCTGAGGGTTTCTCTCTTAATTGTTTGGGCTGGGAGATTATTACGGTGAGAAAGCTGCTTCACAAGCATATGGAATTGCCTAGTTAGCAGCACACTGTACATATGGGACAATAAAAGAGGTCTAATAAATGGCACTCATTCCGATTTGTGGGAAAATTAAATTAACAACTAGCAAATAAAATAACCCAAATTTAACTCTCCACTCCAGACACTGAGGGAAATTGCTGATGTCAGCTTGTCTGCTACTCAGCAGTTTACAACCAGGGTTAAAACAGGTAATCAAATGCCTAATCAAAAGTTTAGCTCCTGTTAATTAAAGGAACTTTTTCCCCTTTTTCCACTCTTAATGGTCCTCAGCTCAGCTAAAATGCTTACACTGCTCACACGCTACACTAATCGCTCAAAGCTAAAATGCCATGAGCTTGTAGCTGTGCTCTCCACCGCACAGGCGTTAGCAGCAGTATCACGTCAGCTGAATATGACAACAGCAGAGAAATGATGGCTGACACTCTATGATGCCCAAAAAAGAGGAAACAAAGACTGTGACTTTGCTGTGTGAGAGATGACACAAGCCACCAGCTGGTTAACCTGTGCCAGTCATATTATGAAACACAGTCAAACGTCTAGGCTTAGAGTTATGGTCAGTGTAGCCACTATGACTTAGAAGCAATGATCCTGTGTTTCTATGGAAATAGGAGCTTCACATGTGCTGCATCCTTTCTCTGCTCGGGGGGGGTTGGCAGGGTACTAACAAGACACACTGGGCCATGTGCCCTGAGACCGAAAACTGTTAGGAGAGAAGGAAACCTGGATAAGCAGAACCAACACAGCCAACTGCAACAAGACCAAATCCGTTCTTTGGCTTCTATGTTAGGGCAGGTGTGGTCAGGTTGGGTTGCATGCACTGGTGTAGTAATGCAGCGCGTTGCCGCAGCCACCCATGATGAAACACCTCAGGATCCTGGTTGGCTTGGCTTTAGGTCGTCCATGACCCCCCCCCCCCCCATGTACTCTCCCAGTCTGTCTACTGGTTTCATAGGAAGAGTCATCAGAGATATAAATGTCGCTGCCATGGTAAGTGAACCTCTCGATGCGGTCGTCATTCTCCCCGCAGACAGACACACTACTCATGGCTGTGCCCAAAAGGTCATTAAAGGCCTGGATCTTTGTTTTTATTCAGGACACTCGCAAACCCAGACACACAGACTCTTCGCTCAGTCATGTTGGGACCATGGAAACTGAATCACAAGGGCCCCTGTACGACATTAGGAGTCCCATAGAAAAGCAGGATATCCACATAAAGCAAGGAATCACAGTCACACCTGCCTGCATCACCCTGACATCCAACTGACATTTACATACCTTCGAAAGGACATTTCTATCAGAGCCATACTAAATAAAAAGGAGAGAATGGAAGAGAGCAGTCACAGTGAATCACAGCCCCCCTTCCCACCACGAGAGGGAGAATTTCTCAGCCAGAAAGGCCACTAGCTACAGAGACTGACCAGCACAGGGTGAAGGCTTCACTAGAGCAGACACCTGGTCTGGCCCCCATCCAGCAGGGGAAAGCCAGCGCAGAAATGTCCTGGCAGAGAAATTTCAATACGTAATAGACGCTTTCCACTCAACCATCTTTAAAAACCCCTCAATTACCTACTCTAGTGTGGTTCCAGTATCGTATTTTAGTTATTGGAATTTAGTTCTTTGTTAGCTAATACCATCGTTAGTTTTACAACGATAATATATTTTTTTTTTTTACATTTTTCTAAAGCGGGAAACCAATACAAATTGCAGCCGGGTAACAGATCTTGAGCCAACTGGCTCACAGTAAAAGTGAAGGAGCTCAGCTTCCATGAATCAACAAGGCTACCTCACCGCTGCGGTTCGTTTACCAATCATAACGAACGGCTAAATTACTGCAAGCTAAAAAACATTTAACCAGCAAACACATGCTAACGCAGCAATGCGCACACTGCTGTATAAAACAGAAGCACACGCCAGTCTTTGTGTCTGTGGGCTTCTGTCCGGGCCTACCTCGACAAAACGTGGCCTTTGTGTCAGCGAGCAGTCTGGGGAGAATTTGAGGAGAAACGGACATCACTGCAGATCCATCACACACAACCTGTTCAAACTCCTCCCCTCTGGCAGGCGCTACAGAGCACCGCACACCAAAACAACCAGACACATCAGCAGACTTAAGAGTCAAGGACAATTCTGTGCTATAATCCGCTATCGCCCAGCATCCACCGTACCTCGTGTGCGTACAGTAAGCAGCACCTTTGCACCGAAGCCCTTCAGCTTAAGCCTCTTCTGTACGTACTGCACTCATGGGCGTAAATTACAGGGGGGATGGGGGGGGGGGTTGTAGCCCCCTCAATAAATCAAAACCAGCTAATACAACCCCCCCCCCCAATAATTATTTTTCTCCCGTAATGGGTGGAAACCTCAACCCCTCCAATGTTCCAGCCAAAGTTACGCCCTTGACTGCACTGTTTGTTTATGGGAGTCTCATTTTTTGCTGTATGTCTGTCCTGTATAAGCACATTGAGAACGAACCGGAGATGAATTCCTTGCAGGTGTTAACATACTTGGCCATTAAAGCTGATTCTGATTTTGATCTTTTCTCCTTTTAAGTCTGCAAAATCCTTGGGATATGGTCAAACAGCGCAACTGCACGGACTTCAGACATGGGCAGAGAAAACCAGCTGATATGAATACATCTTCAACGTAGTGGAAAAAGGTAGATATCGTCTCAGAGTTCAGTGTCATGTTCTAGAATAGGCTTTTGAATAACTGCCCTAATACACCAAATTCTCCACATTTACATCCACTCTCTCAGCCCAGCTGAACATTTCTGTCATACCAAGCAAGATCCTCCCCTTATGTGGCCAACAGTGGGGTGTTTTCTGTGGGAAATGAACAATAGATAATACCAGCTACTCTGTGAATCAAAAATGTGACCCTGGTTCCCGTATTTGTTGAGTCATCAACCCATGTTCAATTCCCACCCCATGTTCCATTTGAGGGAAGTATTAACACAGAGATTATTTATACTGTAGCATTGTCCGTGTGACTGTGCAATGTGACCAAAGCTTATGTCATGCTAAAGTCTGTTGCACAATTGCACATTCACAGTACAATCACAACCAGGGGTATATGGTTCCTATTTTTGCAATAAAACCATTTTTACACAGATGAATTTCACAACATATTGTGCTGAAATACAACACGTTGGGTTGGTGATAGTGATTTTTTTTTTTGTGTGTACAGGGAGCATTTAGTCCGTTAGATTCAAAGCAGCCTTTAACACCTTCTGATTGCTTTGTTACATACAGACTGAGGTGAAACACCAGAAATGTGACAACCATGAAACAAAATCAGCTTATTATTAAACTCATCTATTTTTATAATAAAATGTGAAAATGAAAGAAGTGAAAGAAGTTCAGTAGGTCATCAAAATAGGGGAGAAAACAGAATAACTAAGTCAGGAGATGGCATTGCAAACACAAACCAATGTCAGAATCCAGGGTAAAACATTTTTTTCTGCATTATTATGGCCCTGGAATAAACCAAGGGGTCTAAACATTGGGCAGTAAAAGTCTATATTTGTGGGAGGCTAGATTAGAATCAGCACAATTGCTGCATTTAACCCAAATCGAGCCACATTAGAGATTAAATCTACCTATCCAGGGAGCAGGGCAATCACGAACAAAGCCGGCCCACACGTCTCTGCCAGATCGGCCCCGGGCAGCCCACAAAAAGCCATGCAGAGCCGGAGCCCACACGCCCAGCTTCCTTTCCCATGTTCTCAAACTCCCCCCGGCGTGCAGGAGTCCACCTCTCCATAGCCATCACCCCGCAGGGTAGATGTGGACGGTCACACATCCGTTTTCACCACAATTCTAATGGAAGATTATATGGTGTCATTTTCCCACTTCAGCAAATAAAGGAGCGAAACAACAAGTGACTGCTAAAAATTAATAAACATGCAAAGGTAAGTAGCTTCAGGTTAGGATGAAACACGACCCATTTCCCAGTTTTTTTAATTTAAATTACTGTGGGGTGCATTACAATTGTGTAATCCAATACAAATTGTTCAGTGCCTTGTGAATTTTACTTACTTACAAAAGTTTTACTGTGCCGTTGAATTAATGGAGTAAAATTATGTCGCTTTAAATGCGACATGACGTCCGGTCAGTGAGGATGCCTCCTGGTAACATTTATATTCATGTCATTAGCACAGACGGACAGAAGCGGCAGTCAAGGATGTGACGTCACAAGGAATTAACAGATGTAGGAATATTTATGGCAATAATATTTATGTGAGTGGGTGCCATTGATTCTCACAAATGTTACCCAGAGACCCAATGTCTAGGCAGGAATTTCTCCAAAATGAGGATACTTACAAGTCAATGACTGCTTGAGACTTTAGCACAGTGGTGGATATAAACACCACTGAATTGTTAATTGTATGACAGAGAGGTTTTACAAAGAACAGTAACAAGTCACTCAATGTGTTTCTGGTGGCTCAGCGTAGATGTTCATTACACAGACAATGTGAGTTTTGTTTCCCACGGTATCAGTCATGCCTTGGGCAGTCTGTTCCCCCGGTATCAGTCATGCCTTGGGCAGTCTGCACCTCAGCAGGTTAGCGAACTGTGTCTGTTCTGAGGGTCAAGATCTCATTTTTATCTCTGCTGAGCACTTGAGCCTTGAACCCCCGCTGCTCCAGGGTGCTGCCTGGCCCCCCATTCTGATCCTAACTTGCACATTTCTTTCGACAAAAGTGTCTGTTAAATAAATAAATGTGACAAGAATGAGTGTGACGCACGACCTGTAGGGGTTTGGAATGATTACCGCTGCTTGTCATGCACATCGCTGAGCATTACGTCGTATTTTAAAGGGAAATCGCCCTCATCCACACAATCTCAGAAGACACCCATCCCTATCAGATCCCTAAAAGCAATGCATGAGTAACCAGGGGTCTTGGTTTATGACACTGCAGAGTATAACAAATCTGATTCCCCATTGCCTCATACATCCCGGTCTAGGCTACACACCTGCGCCAAGAGGCCTCCTGCACAAACACAGTCACAGTTACTCTGTCCTAAAGAAAACCACGTCCAGACTGGACTCTGGCTGCGGCAGCTCAGTCGCCACTGCTTTCCTACAGGATTTTCAAGAACCTTTGGGCACGTCACTGTCACACAGGGAACGTATGTATACGTGTGTATTTTATGCAAAAAATGAGGACTGAGGTCAGACAGCTGTTTTCCCTCGACCTCATCACCTCACAGCGACATTTACGGCCAGCTGGGCATCCACAAGGCCAACAATTCAGACAGTTGAGCCGATGGACAAATCCCGCCACACCCTGGTGGCTGACAACGTTCTAGGTGTGGCATGCTAATCATCCAGCAAAAAGAGGGTGATGTCGAAGGGGAACTCGCCAGGGTCAACCAGTCATACTGCTCTGGAAAATGTAAAGAGCAATACACATGTCTCATGATTTATTTCCTAAATAAGGAGAGACGCTATTTTTATGGTCAAGGCTGTGCTCTGTACAACACAGCCGCCCCACTAAACTTCTCTCACTCCCACTATTTGCACAGCATGCCTGGGGAGAGGCAAATCAGAACCAGTGCTTGGAACCAAACAAATTCTGGGATGAACTCAAACCAAGGGCAGCGCTGAACATGCCTCGCAAAAGCAATGAGCCATAAGTGACACAGCTTTTTCCTACAAAGAAAAAAATAATCAGAACCATTTCAGAAATCACAAAGCATAACAAAAAAAAAGCTATAATGAATGGAAGACAAATACACACACCCCTGTCACTGCAGAGAGCACCAAAAAGCGTGATCACCATCCAGAGCCAAGGAATGTGAGGACCCATTAGGAAACTGCAGCTTCTCCATTAGTATTAGCAGTTACTTATTATGGATCATCCGATACTACACGCATGTCTTCCTATGTTACCACAAGCCTGTTAGCATGAGCTAATTTGTTACCGGACATTATACTTATGAAACAGTCGCGAAAATGTATTGCACAGCTGTGAGGAGTGATAGAGCCAAATATTGAGGTCTGCAGCTGTGCAGCCCGCAGCTGGAGACACTGAGCATAGCAAAGCCAAGACAGGGGGCTGTGCCACGACGATTCTGAGCGGCACGAGCGACCTAGTGAATTAAACCGTCTCTCCTGTGCACGATCAACGCCGAGAACCAACGCGTCGACCTCAGCATAGACTGAACTTTTCAGGAGATGCAAAATCTGACAGCTTAAGTGGCGGCACCAAGAAACCAGCAAGGATTTAGAAATTTGTTCTAATCATGCAATTTTACATCTAAAGAGGAAGTACAACCAACTGCGCCTAACGCTTGCATCACGTACTGCTACGCATCTGGATTTTGTATAGATTTCTTTAACTTATCCACACCACACCCACCTTTTTAATACCGCTTCACCTAATTACACATCTAATGTTCTGCAGCTCGTACAAAAACACAAGGGTAATTTTAATGACTGAAACTTGTTAATACAGTAGATCAAAATCCAAACTGCGTTGGTTCAAACATCACATATTACACTATTATTAACGTCTCAGAATTAGTTGCCTGACTTTTGATCATTGAATTGACTGGAATAAGGCCCTGGAATAAGGCCCTGTGGAACTCACGGCTTCAAAAAGAATCAGAACATACGTTTCCTATCCGTAGGGAGAGCAGGACTGTCATAAAAACACATGCTGATGCCTGGAAATGCCATACTTTTTCCAACC
>JAODJU010000113.1:5708-23370 GCA_026776725.1 Gnathonemus echidnorhynchus
ATAATACCTATTTGTAACATTATTAATTATTATTATTATTGATGTTGTTGTTATAATTTTTGTTGTTTGATGTCCTTAAAGAAATGAGTGTTATGTTTCTTATGGTTGCTTGTATCCTGTATTCCCCTACACTTAATTTTCTCCATCCCACCTACATTATTAGTGTTATTATTTTTGTCTATGCACATTTGTATTTTTTTCTCTGCCGCTTCTAACAACTTTTCCATTGTGGCCAGCAGGTCCTCCGCTGCCGATACCTGGCTCCTCGTTTCCTCGATATGTTTTGAATGATCCTCCATGCGGGATGTAAAAGCTTCCAATGTATTTGAAAACAGTTTTTCATCCACAACTTTGCCAACACATTCGGTAATTTCATGTGTTAGTTGCACAGACCATTCATCTGAGCCGCCATCTTGAGTCTCGCTAGCTCCTTGCTGCACCTGCATGCTTCTCTGTGTTTTGGGAGCCTTTTCAGACCCCAAAGCAGCACCTTCTTTAGGAGACATAGTCACTGCATGATACGCCCAAGGTCGAATTTGAAAAAGTACTTTTTCTCAGCTTTTCAGGCCTCTATTGTTTCCGCTAAGTTCACGGCATTGTGGGCATAGTCAAGATCAGTACATCTTTCTTCACCAATGGACGCCCCACAGCCCTGCCTAACACCCAGTCCATACAAGCATTGAACAGAGTAGGAGCAAGAACACACCCCTGGTGAACACCAGAAACAACTGGGAAGAACGTACAGGTTCTCCCTCCACTCTGCAAAGCACTCCCAGTACCATTGTACAGGCCGGCCATGACATGCAGTAACTTCGAGGGGATCCTGCAAAGTCTCAGAATGTCCCACAGGGCAACTCGATCAACTGAGTCAAACGCTTTATGAAAATCTACAAAGGCGGCAAAGAATCTCTGCCGATATTCACACTTGTGTTTGATAAGAACCCTCAGTGCAAGGATTCGGTCGATAGTAGTCTTCTTAAGCGTAAAACCAGACCTCTCCAGTTGCTGACAGGCAAGCAAGTGATCACCAATCCTGTTAGGATGACCCTGTGTAGGACCTTACCAGGCACTGAAAGCGGTGTTACCCACCCTTCCCTTTCCACATCCCGTTTTCCAGTCTGACTCCGAAATGGAAGCAAGGATTGCCTGCAATGCCAGGAGGACAGCCTTACCACCAGCCTGGAGTCGTTCACTCCAGATACCACAGATCCCTGCGGCCTTCCCTAGCCCCAGCTTATTCACCACCCATGCATTCTCAGACTGGGAGGTTCACAGCTGATTGGAGGATCAGATTCAAGAACCGTGGATCCAGAGATGTCGAACATCATACCTCGAGGGTCAGCTTTAAACAACTGCTCAAAGTAGCCGGCCCAGCAGATCACAACTCCAGTGTCATCCGTATGGACGGTTCCATCACCCGCCCTGACTCCAAATCTCCGAGGAACAGTTTCAGATGTGCGTAATACTCACCTACAGAGATGTGACCACTCCCCGGTCTGCAGACCTCAGAGATTGCTGCTACCAAAATGGGGAGTTTATGAAGCTCCCTCGACAGCAGAGGACGATCATCTCCAAAAGGTCTCAAGCGCATCTTGCTGGAGAGACAAGACATTCCACACACCTACTCGGATGGGTTGCCTCAAACTGGGACCCAAGTGCCACCATGCAGTAGGCGACGCCTCACACCACACTAGTCCTGATCCGTAACAGGCCTGACCCTATTGGCTCTCTAACGGTTTCAACTCGTCCGGGGATGGGACTCCCAAAGGCTTTCCCCCATCCCCTTCATGGTGTGTGCAGCCTTCCTGTGGGCAGCTGCAACAGAGCTACACCTGCGGAGAGCAGAACAGTATCATGCTTGTGTAAATGGATCAGTTGTGAGTTGTTTTAAGGTGGCTGGAGTGCCAATCCCGCCTCCAACCCCCAAAGAAATTGTTTCCCTGCCAGTTGGAGGACCGCTTGCAGGACAGTTTAACATCATACCCAGGAGACAAAGGTATCAGTTCCATCAATAATTTAAATATCACAATAAACCATATACTGTCATATACAATGCTTACATTATTTAAATATCCTACTGATGTATTTAGCACAAACAAGCCTAAATACAAGTATAACCAGGTATCCCCCACCTGGGGCGTAACAGGAGACTTTGGGTCCCATGAATATCATATTGGGTCCCCAACCCAGACCAATCCAGTAATATTTCAAAGTTTTCAGGGCCCCCTATCACTCTGGAATCATCTTAAAAGCCCCCCCCCTCCCCCATTTACGGTGCCCTATGTCCCACATGCAATGACAAATTCTCAATTCTGTGATTTTTTTAATTACATGATGGAAAGTATAAATTCCATAAAACACCACAGTCACCATGATGAAGCTAATGAGTAATCGATGATGGGGATGGACATGAGTGATTATAAAATATATTAAATAGCATTTATAAATGACTTGTGCAAAGGTGCAATTTTCTCATGGATGTGCAAACTAAAATGGAAATGATACATATGTACCTGATGCTCCACATGACTTTGGGTCATGTTTCATCACATCATCATATGTATTCCCAGTCTATTCTATCAAAAGTATTATCGGTTTTAAGAGATAATTTATCTGTTTGGTGGGGGAGGGTCTCAGTCAAGGGTAAGCAGGGGCGTTGCTAGAGATTTTGGACCCCATGAAGGAATATCATATTGGGACCCCCAGTCCAATTCAAAGGTGGAGCAATAATCGCCATAAATGATCTAAGGCAGCGTCCCCTTTCAGATAATATTATGAATTTATTTAGAAGTGGTTCAGTTAGTTTTACTGAGACCCTGGCAGTCAGTTTCAATCCACACACATTATATTGTTTTTGGATAGATCTTGTGTAGCGGACCTATTGCGTATCCCATAGAAATGTGTGTGATCCTTATTCACGGCAGTTAGTCAGCCTCTTCTCCATAGATGTCATTCGAACTGTGCCTCCCCTCCAGGGATTTATGATAATCTGCAGGTTATTTGTCTGAGGTCTGCAATACCCCTGATACATTATGACTTAGAAGGGATTATAAGCGTCAGCGAGGGTAAGTCCCACCAAGGCCACTCCGAAGACCTCAGTATTCCCTCCTTTCACAAATTTAGCTCATAGTTATTATTTTAATGTACATTTAGTGTTATCTAATTCTGCTTATTTTATTTTGAAACTTTAATAGCTTTGGTAGAGTCATTTTCCTTATAAAGTTTGTTTTAAATTTTTGGAAGAAAAGTTAACCAGTTTATGGAAATTTTTCCATTCTTTAAGATACACATGACATTGCGATAGTGAGGACTGTAAGAGTAATGTCATTATTTTCAATTAAGGAACTTACCTCTCTTTCACGGTAAGTAAAGACAATCTTTTATGTACAATTATTTCTGCCATCATGCCTGGTGCCACTTTGGATCAGACGCTGAATGGGCCCTTTAATTGGCATTGGGCACATTATTTGCTAAACTTGGGTTTACTTAACTCATAAAAATTATAAATTTAACTAAAACTAGCGAGTGCAAAAATGTTGCCTTAATTAATTTGAGAAAATCCTATAGGATATTTTTTCAGTGTGGCAGTATAACAGTAACATACTGTAAAGTAGATTACAGTAGATGTACTGGAAAATGAACAGTAAACTACTGGCAACCCTGCTGCCAGTAATTTATTGTTAATTGACAAGACAATTTTTAGAGTGAATTGCTCTGTTCTACCATTAAGAATGTAATACATTTACAGCTCATAAAGGATTGTAACATAACCCAGATAATCCAATGCAATTTAATTATTTGTCATATAACAGTGGTTTGATAGTTACTTATTATTAAAACTTGTTATAGAAATAACACTGGCCGACATTTTAAATTTTTTGTTAGGTGATTTAACAAAAACAAGTGCATGTTCTACAGCTTTTCATGTAGTTTCAGAATATGGCTTCCAATTTGCCGCCACACGTCTGGTTTTGTCACAATTTACATTTATATTTCAACATAAATTACACTAAACAAACTTTTTTAGTATATTTAGTTTTGCTCCAGCATGTCTGGTTTTTCTATGGTTTCAACTTATTTCAAATACAATGCATTGTATACCTAATAATGTCATTCTGATACCAGTTATATAAAATCACCAGTAACCTGTCATAGACTAATTTTTTTGTACAAACTAGTCAGCAGGGTTTACAGGCAGCTTGCAGTTATGTAAACTTACAGCTATGCTGCTGCAGGTCCACTGACACAGACCTTTGTATGCAGAATTGTGGTCCGCTTACCGGTACTGTCACTCAGTACCATAAAATGTAGAGTACCCAGAGGAAACCCCACAATGACATGGGGAGAACATGCAAACTCCACACATGTGGAACCATGGTAGAGACTTGAACACTGGTCCCAGAGGTGTGCAACAACAATTCTAACCACTGCACCACCAATTGACTGAAGTTATTGGAGCACTTTAAATTATTGCAATACCCATTCATTGTCCCTAATCTCCTCTTGATCACTCTTTGTCCAACTCGTCAGTAGTTTAAACTTATGTTAATTGGTCTAGCTGCTGCTTTAAAGAAAGTTTAAAAAGACCACTATTTATTTTCACCAATACTTATTAGCACCCAATAACTCACAAAACAATGTCTCACTATGTCTCTTTCCCTTTCTGTTTTCCTTAAGTCTGTAGCTTTGAAAAACCAACTTAAGTATCTGAGACAAATACCATCCATAGGCATTAAAACAAAGAAGTTCAGAAGTGACATGTGATTGCAGTGATTGTAAAAACTTAAAAGTTAGGTTAGACATTGTGCGGTGTGAAGAAGCGCTTGTATGCACATACACACACAGTCAATCATATGGAGTGATTTTGAGGCACCAGGAATAAGTAAATATGCTTTACATAACCACAAATATCAAGATAATCATTCTCTTTTGGCAGATGGGTGGTGGAAATTAAGCTGCTCCTGGATTTCTTAAGGGTGAGGTGATGTATGCAAAGTAGAAGGAAATGATGTCAGAAGCAATGCCCATAAATGGAAATTAATCAAGCAAGAGCACTCTTTTTTTACATGATATACTATCAAATCCCCACAGATATCCATCCCTTCTATGTTCTCATCCATGGTATTCTGTAGTAAATAAATGCAATCCTCATCCCTCCGTTGGATTAAGCTTCCCTCATTTGCTCCCTCCCTCGTTCTTTTTTTAAAATTATTTTTAGGCTTCCAGGCTGCCTGCTAGGTGAAAGCATTCAGGGGGCAGTGAGCACTAGGCCTATGAGGGGGGCATTGGGACAATGATCCGGCAGTATCATTTGTCCCATGGCTTAACGCACAAACGGGCAGCTCCAGACGTCAAGGACCATCAGCTATTCTGTCTTTTCTGCAAAGCCTGGCTCTGCTTTTTCCTACTCGGCGTGCTGGTATCTCCCTGCAGGACCCAAATGGCCGTATTCAAGGTCGGTGTAGTGGGCCCTTGGTCATGTGACCCTCTCTTTGCTAAGGCACTACCCAGGGCGGCAGCACAGATTGCTGTGGACAGGATCAACACGGACAGCTCCTTGTCACTGGGCTCCACATTCGAGTATGTCATCCTTGAGGAGGACTGCCAGACCTCCAGGGCCCTCAGTCGCTTCCTGGGCTACCACACCCAGGTGTCTGGCTTTGTGGGGCCCACCAACCCAGGCTACTGCGAGGCCGCTTCCCTGCTGGCTAAGAGCTGGAACAAGCCTGTGTTCTCCTGGGCTTGTGTCAGCTATGAACTGGATGACCCCCACAGCCACCCGACTTTTGCCCGTACCGTGCCCCCGCCCACATGGGTGCTACTTAGCGTCATGCGCCATTTCCGCTGGGCGCACACAGGCATTGTCTCGTCAGTGGAGGAGAGCTGGATAGAGACAGCCAACAAAGTGGCCGGTGCCCTGCGGAGCCATGGCATCCCCGTGGGCGTCATGGCGACGACTGACGATGACCCAAGTAGCGTACGTCACACGCTAGCAAAAATCAAGAAGGCAGAGGACCTGCGCAGTGAGTATAGCATAAAACTACTAGTGAGTAGTTTTTCTGCACTTCATTAGTGACAGAAATTTTGCAGAAATCATAGTCCTTTATTTTAAATAAGCTTCTTCAGTACACAATATGGAAACCCAGTAGGAAATACAGAGGTCAAATAAAAGGTCAGATTGAGTCACAAAGGTAGGATCATGGGCACCTGCAGCTGTACACTGGTATGCACTGTGTGTAAAGTGACATGTTTTATTTTTTCCTCAGTATGGCTGCAATAGGAACATAAAAATAGCAGTAGGGCTGCATGATTCTGGGTAAAATATGAATCCCTCTGATGCATGATCATGATTTTCTCTCACAGTTCTTGAGCAATACAATTCTCTAGTATTCTACGTTACATTGTCTTTATGTATGGAGCAGAATTCGTGCCACCCTGAAATGCAAACACGACTTCTGTGTGCATGGAAAAACAATCCACATGACGTTGTTTTACAGTGCACGGTACACAGAGACTGTGCCATGTGATAATGCAATGCACAAGAGGCACTGCTTTTCAGTGAGCGTCATGACGAGAGCAAGACACAACGAAAAGCAAAACCATCAGTCCATTGCTTTGCATTCTATTTCACTACCATCCAGAAAAACAATTAGAAGGGTTTACATTGCACACAATTAAATGAAGAAATCGTGCCACACCACACCAAAATGCATTTTCTTAAATCTTTGCTCTGCTCATCTGGCTTATTTTCATTTTCAGAAAGTACATGAAGAAATTGTGCCACCACGAAATCACTGTCCAATCATAGTCCTCTAGCAAGCGGGAGGCATGGTCACAGAAAACAGGCTGGGACAATCCCTTAAGGTCTATTCAATGAGATGACAGCCACTATGGCCACAACCGCTAAACCCCAGCTGTGCCCAGCTGCCCAAAGTAGCGGCTCATGACATGTTTAATTCATTATTAAATATGGCCCATAGTCCAATAGATAATATATACAGAATCAAAAACATTGTAATGGCATTCCATTAATCTGCACCAGTGAGCTCGGTAAGTTTCACAGACAGATCCACTGGCTTTGCTATAATGAACATTCAGCATGACATCAAAATTGACGGTGAGAAAGTGCTACAAGAATTTGATACGACCGGGAGATGGAGAATCAACTTAAAATAGGTTGGCAAGAATGTAATTCATTAATTGACAGGTCGGAGTGGGCGTTGGTTGGGTGGGGGGGGGGGTGCGTCCCCTCAAAAAAAAAAACACTTGCAGATGCTCCTGATTGGATCCCTACAAAGCAGAGGCTGTTCCAGCTGCTCACACCATTCCTGATTCCCACAGTAGTGATCCTCTGCATGCATTCGGCTCTGATCGGCGGGAAGACACAGAAGCTGCTGTTGGAGACGGCCCTGGACATGCGTCTGACTGAGGGCTCCCTTGTATTTGTGCCGTACGACACGCTGCTCTACAGCCTTCCCTACCAGAATGTGAGCTACCCGGCTCTGCACACCAACGGCAAGCTACGGCGTGCCTACGACGCCGTCCTTACCATCACCATGGACTCCCACGAGAAGTCCTTCTTCCAGGCATATCAGGAAGCTATGGAACGTGGGGAAGTGCCGAGGAACATAGAGCCCGAGCAGGTACTGTAGCTCCATGGATACCAAATGGATTTCCAGACATGGGTCTATATTGTTGACCAGTAGTTTTTCTGGTGATATTGTTCTTATTGTCTTGTATTTGCTGGCACTAATCTCAAGCAAACATGTGAATTGACAGTGATTCTTCAGACAAACTGCATGTCTGTTTGTGGGTCTGTGCTCCTTGTCATGCAGGTATCTCCTTTATTCGGGACCATCTACAGTTCCATCATGTTTATGGCCAAAGCCATGCAAAATTTGCGGGATTCCAGAACATGGCTGTCAGCGAGCAACCTTGCACGCCACACCACCCACCTGTCCTTTGGCGGATTCAACCAGCACTTCCATACGAATGCCTCTGGTTTCAACCTGGTGGATTATGTGCTCCTGGACACTGACGGCCTCTCCTGGGACTTATACCCCACCTACCGTGTGGATTTGAAGGCCGGTATGATGACGTTCCTGGGCCAGCCTATTCACTTCCCTGATGGTTTCCCCCCCAGGGCTGAATCCAACTGCTGGTTTGCCCGTGGAGCATTCTGCGCTGGAGGTGAGGAGGACCAGGCCACAGAGGGCTAGCTTTGAGGGTTATGAAATCATGGAAGTGAGGATAATATACAGAGCGGGCAAATAAGGGGCAGAAAGTTAGCATTCATGTGAGGGATGGTGTGAATACATGGAATAAGGAATCAGGGGTAGAAGCCTAAAATTTATGGTTGGGGAGATAGCATGAAAATTGCAGGGCGCATCAAAAATCACGTTGGAGTTCTGCACTTAGAAGTATGTAGCTGAGTGAAGGATTGTTTTACGTGGAAATTTGATCAAAATAATGAGAGATTTCTAGGTTGTGGAAGCTCTTAGAGATAAAGTTATAAATATGTAAATAAAGTTAAATTAATTATTGAAACAACCTTTAATAACCCAATTTTTCCTGTCTGTCAGGTGTGGATCCTTTTTTTGTTATCGCAGTGTTTTTGTCGGCTGTCTGGATGATTTTCACCTGTATTGGACTTTCTTACTGTATAAGGTACTGAAGTAAATATTAAGCTTAGATTAGTACAGCACTAGATGAGAATGGAGCCTCCAGGTTCCTGATTATATTGGCAAATTGCTTGTAGCTCATATTTGGTTTTTGATTCCATGTGTTTTTCTAGCTGACTATAAAATCATTACATCATTACCTAAATCACTACATTCGTATAAAATAAACACGATATCTACTATGAAATCATTTTAATTAAGTTAACACATTTATTTACTAAGAATGTTCAGTTACTCTAGTCATTTTGTTTTGTGGACAATTTATTTGTTAAAACTTGTAATCTTCAGATATACAACCGTGGAAAAAATTAAGAGAGCACTCTATATTTTTAAACAAATCTGCATTTTAAAATCTTGGTTTAATCATAGTTCTGCTGGCAGAAGGCTACTCTGAGTAGCAGGTTGCTTCTAGGTAAATTTCTAACACAGCAATACACAAGAAGAAATTGAAGCAGGAGACACAGAGAACGACCAGAAGCCAACCAGGTAAAGGGCAGAAGTGACATTCTAATGCCAGAGATGAGCATTAACTTATCTGACAGTTTCTCATGAATTGTAGGATGACATCAAGTGACCTTCAAAAGGAATGGGAAACATTTTGTGCAGATGTGAAGCGCACTGCTAGGACAGTTCATATCAGGCTGCTAGAAGCAGGACTGAAGTCTGATGAAACAAGGAAGAAGCCCTTCGTTAATGAGAAACAGAGAAGAACCAGGCTGCAGTTTGCAAAAAAAAAATATATTATTCACAGACACACAGCCAGAAATTGAGAAATAAGTCAAACAAGAAATTGTCCTGTGGTCTCTTAATTTTTTCCATGGGTGTATATGGCAAGTCACCCTCTTTTTGCATCCACTAACTAGTAAAGGACTAAACTATTGCAAGATTGTGAGTATTAAAAGAAATCAGTTAAAGGATACATGACAGGCAGAGGGTGCCGAGGGTAATCTGGACAGTCTGCCCTCATACGTTACTCTTACTCGGCCTTAATGCTGGTCTTTACTTTCAGACGACGTATTGGCCAGATGCAGATAGTTAAGGGCCCAAACAAGATTCTGCTGACTCTGGAAGATGTCACCTTTATCAATCCATCCCTCAGCAACAAGGTTAGTGGGCAAGGTTCAAAGGAAAATTTCTCAGTACATATTAAACCTAACATCAAAGACAGAGCCACTGAAAGTTTTCAGTTGTTTGGTAGCTGCTTGTTTAAATTCAGTAGACAATCATATAAATACTGAAAAAGCCATCGGTTCATCTTTCAACTACCTCTCCAGCACATGATTATGGGATACTGGAGTATAGATGCAGCAAATGTTATTTTTATTGACTGCAAGAGGAAAAACTGATTGGGCATTATATTGCTTCCTTGTCATAATTATGATCAACAAACTGGATCTCCTAGCTGCTACTGTTAATGAGAAAATGACTCTCCATGTTTTATGGTATTAAGCAGGTAATGCATGCAGACCCCTGTGGTGGTGTGAGTCTTGCTCCGATCAAGATGGTTAACAGATATGCATGACAGGGGGACAGGAGGTTGGAATGGGGTTTTTATTTGGGAATAGGCTTAACAAAATAGTGGAATGGAGGAATGAGATCAAAAAACACTGGACCCAGCAGAGGGGAAACCCGGGCAAAAGAAATGTGCCTCTGGTGTGAGGAGGGCAGCAACACAGACAAGGTCTTGTATTTGTGATCTTGAAAAAACAGAAGCACGGGTGACTGGACTGTCACCTCAGGCTGTCCCTCTTTACACATGCCACCTTCATCACCTTTGTGTTCATGATCATTAATATCAGTTTGTTATTTTACAGAAGCACATCATCATTTTTAGGGAATAGGGCTGTGTACATAAGGAAACCGCTGGATGCTCAGTTGTATGAGGTAGCCAATTAGCATGTAATTCTAGATTTGTTTATTGGTTAGTCAGTCGTAACCAGATTCACAGCAAATATTATTGGGGGGAAGGGGGTGGTTGAAGTGACTATGGTAAAAGTTAAAAGAAAATAATCTCGACAAACCTATTGAGAAACACTATTAAGGTAAGAAAAGTGGGATTCCAGTGTCCCTTGGTAAACTTTTGCCATGCAGTGTCTCTGAATGATTCTCCAGTTTGACAAATTGCAGACATGTCTGTCCGCATCGATACAGAAGCTGAATCTGGATGACAGCAAAACCAGCGAGATAAGGAGGAGTCACTCTGAGGCAGAAGACAGCCATAAATCTCCGTACTCCACCTCCAGCCTGACTGCTGCTACCCACGAGAACTCCAACGTGGCCATCTATGAGGTGCAGGCTTCCACTTTCCTATACATCATTCATAAGTATCATCAAAGCAAAGCAGCCTTGGCTAGTGTCACCCTGGTAATATCTTCTGCTTTCCTAGGGGGACTGGGTATGGTTGAAAAAACTCCCATCCGGAAACTTTGCAGCTATCAACCCAAAAACCTGTGACATCTTCCATCTGGTTGGTGTTAGCATTAGTTCATGTTATTCATTAAAGTCACAATATTTTGTTCTATTTCAGAATTTTTCTTGCATTAAATGAAAACACCAGCCTTTTTTGTGATTATAAAGCTGCTATGTGATGTTTGTATGTTTGCCCTGTGTTTTCAGATGAAGGACATGCGTCACGAAAATGTGAACCCATTCCTCGGTTACTTTCACGACTGTGGTGTCTTTGCGATCGTCACCGAGTTCTGCTCGCGGGGGAGCCTGGAGGATCTGCTGCGTAATGAGGATGTCAAGCTGGACTGGATGTTCAAGTCCTCGCTGTTGCTGGACCTCATCAAGGTATATTTTTCCATCAATATTTGGGTTGCAACATCACATCCAGAATCTTACTCCGAGCTGCTGCCAGATACTTTTTCAGTAAACTCAAACTTCATTGATGTTTTTGAGTTTCCAAGCCTTCTGATAAAGCAAAACATAGAAAAGCATTGCAATTTCAGCCTTTGTGTCATCCACATGATCAGATTCTGCCATACCAAAAGGCTACAGCAAAATATCATAAACACAAAATCATTTAAGAAACATTTATGTATGTCATTACACAATATACAGCATATCAGTGAATGTATTTATTGTATAACTGAGGACAGTTTGTAGCAGTGAAACACAAATTTTTATAGTGCCATTAAACAAGAATGGGCACATTTTAGTCCAAGACTAAATTCACTGTGTTGCTGAAGTGTGTTCATGCTGCCATAACTGCAGTATTAACAGATGCAATGGCAGTTACATCCTTTTCTGGTAACTCAGAGTCTGCAGTACTAACAGACTCAATAGCAGTCACGTCCTCTGTCATTAACTTGGAGTCTGCAGTATTAACACACTTGATGGCAGTCATGTCCTCCGCTGGTAACTCAGAGTCTGAAGTATTAACACACTCCATGACAGTCACGGTCTCTGCTGGTAACTAGGAGTCTACAGTAGTAACAGATTCAATGCCAGTCATGTCTTCTGCCAGTAATTCGGAGACTACAGTGTTAACACAGTCGATGACAGTCACATTCTCTGCCGGTAACTAAAAGTCTGCAGTAGTAACAGACTCGATGGCAGTCCTGTCCTCTGCCAGTAACTCAGAGTCCTGCCTCTACGGTCAATAGGGCATGAAGTACTTGCACCACAGGAACATGTGCCATGGCCACCTGAAGTCCCGTAACTGCGTGGTGGATGGCCGCTTCGTGCTCAAGGTGACTGATTATGGTTACAAAGAGGTTCTGGGGGCTCAAAAGTTCCCCTACGAGGAGCCGCCTCTAGAGGGTGAGTCTCACCTCACAGTTACATTAGGATGTCCATATCAAACCCACACAGCCCTGGACATTGGCTGGCAACCTTAAGTCATTCTAATGTCCAGGCTTTGATGTCCACTTTTTGTAACATGAATAAGTACACTGTAGGAGTATGTGCTTATGTTTGATATCTGCTTTTGGGTTCCTACATTGGCACTGTGGCTGTGATGTTAATGGCTTGTGTCAAGGCATGTTTGAAAACATCTCTGAGAGGATGTGTGAGTGTCTGTGCATTTGGGTCTTTGACTGTGGTTCACCGGCTTTTCAGAGCTGCTCTGGATAGCCCCGGAGAACTTGAGGGGCTCATTCCCTGGGCTGCATGGCACCATGCAGGGTGATGTGTACAGCTTCTCCATCATCATGCAGGAGGTGGTTATACGAGGCCCACCCTTCTGCATGCTGGACCTCTCCATCCAAGGTGACAGCACAAGCCTATGGATGTGGCTGCAAACATCATGACAAAATAGAGATATATCCTGATACTTTTTCATACATCACCAGGTGCCTGTTTTCACAATAATACCTTTTTAAAATGCAATACTGTAGATTATCTTCATCACATGATTGCCTTTAATTAATGGCCTTATCTAAAGTTCATACAGTATCCATTGAAGATTTGTGTAGTCAGCTATATGATTCAACCATGTGACATGTTGCTTTCTGTATTTCACTTTCCTTTCAGAGATTGTGCAAAAGATCCGGAAGCCCCCGCCCATATGTCGGCCCGTTGTGTCTCCAGACCATGCCCCTATGGAGTGCATTCAGCTGATAAAGCAGTGCTGGAACGAGCAGCCAGAGAGGAGACCCACCTTTGATGAGATCTTCGACCAGGTAATTAGTGCCCTCAGCCCAGTGATGGCCACAGCTAACCGAAAAGTTAGCTTCGGTAACTACTAATCTGCTAACTACAAAGTTTAATTTCATAATGCTAAACCGATAAACTGCTAAAAAAAAATTCTCAAACTTTTATTATATGAATTTAGCTTCAGTTTGATTTTTGGATATGAAACCTAGGGAGTTAAAATGTTGTAGGTTAGACAGAGAGCTTTCCAAAAAGGCATGGCATTCCAAAATCAAATGATGATCAATGTTTACAAAGAGAATTAAATGAACAAATAAAATTAGACATTACTTTACAGTCATCAATCTCAGTAAACTGATGAAAATATGCATACAATAACATATGCTGAGATTATTAGGGCTCATTCCCACTATGTCCATTGCATTGTGCTTTTCATCTGGTAGAACATCATGCATTGCACAAAATGCAATGTATGGTGTTCCCACTGATGCGCTGCATTGCAGTGCATTTTGAAAATGCTGCACTAAAGCTAAAGCAAAATGTAGTCAGAATATGATGCCAAAAACAACCTGTGATTTCCACACCAAAATCAACAACCTCTCTCCTCAAAATCTCTTCATAAACCCACACTACAATACCAATGTCATCTAGATTTATCTGATTTTCTGATTTGCATATTTCAATATTTTTTTATGTACAATGATAAAAATGTATAATAAAATCCAATATTAAAAACACACACAAACACAAAACAGTACAACGCGTTGAGGTTTTCATAGCTTTTTTTGGCTTCCCTAGTGAGCTCCGATCCTGATTTCATCCCAAATTGTATATGGTGCACAATTTTTAAATCAAGGCAATCTCATAAAACTATGCCGATACACCGATGTGAATATAAGTGGACCAAATACAGTTGTTGCAGTCTGCGTCACTGCAATGCCTATTTATATTTTATGGGAGGTGCGCATCAGGCTATGGCCTAGGCTACAGCATAGGGTACATGGCTACGTCAAACCTACGGTGTCGATTCAGTGCAGAAGTATAAAGCAGCCTTTAGGACTGTAACACCGTAAGTCAGCTGAACTGCAGAGCTATGTTACCCTGCTCAGCTGCTACTGCATTGACCAATCTCATTATGTGTTGACGGAGACACGGTCCACAAAAAAAATCGCCCGCAGTTCAAAAACATCAACAAGGGGAAGAAGACCAACATCATTGACTCCATGCTGAGGATGCTGGAGCAGTACTCCAGCAATCTGGAGGAGCTGATCCGAGAGAGGACAGAGGAGCTGGAGGTGGAGAAGCAGAAGACTGAGAAGCTTCTTACCCAGATGCTACCACCGTGAGTGCTGGAGAAGCAGAAGAAACTATTGAGCCTTGCAAAACACAACCAACATTCTACACATGATCCAGCATACATACAGCATGTGCTACAACCTCAGCAAGCATACAAACAGCAAAATACTATGACCACACCTAGCATGCATACCACATATACTAAAATATGCTAATACTCCACACATACATGCATAGATATAAAATACATACAGTGCCGAATGATACGAGAACCTATTGACAATTACACACCCACATGCAGTACAACAAATATTACAACTGATTTGCTGTTAGCAGGCTGCTAAGGGCTGTGTGAATGAACAGATGTTGCCTGTGGTCTCACAGGTCTGTAGCCGAGGCCCTGAAGATGGGCTGCACCGTGGAGCCTGAGTATTTCGACAGCGTCACTTTGTACTTCAGTGACATAGTGGGCTTCACTACCATCTCAGCCAATAGTGAGCCCATCGAGGTGGTGGATCTGCTCAATGACCTCTACACTTTATTTGATGCTGTCATTGGAAACCATGATGTCTATAAGGTATATCCTTTCTGCGTGTGCCTATTTGGTGTCTTTCATTGTTTTTATGTATTACTTTTATTTTATTGCTGTGCAGTTTAAGAACCTTCCTCGATGGTTCAATAGAGGTACCCTACCAGGGATTAAATCTATTAATGCCCAGATTGTAATTTACATGTTACCATTAGGCAGAAGAGGACTAGCCACACCAACCATTTAAACCACATTTAACAAGTCATTTCTACAGCCTGGCTGGTGCTACTTTACAATAATGCTCCCTTTTGTGGCTTATTGTGGTAACTCATTAATAAAAATTTTACTGTTATAACTTGTTTATAATTGTCTATTAATGGTTTACAACCTAATTAATAACCTGATTATAAACCTTTCATAAATCCTTTATACAGGTAGTCTTATTGTATAGTGGTACCCCTTGGTTTTTAATATTACTTCAGAATAAACTGTGAAGTAATAGTATTTTGTAATAATATTGAAATTATAGCTTAAAAAAGAGACTTGTATTTAAAAATGTAAAAGCTATGTCATACAGTTGGCCCAAATGATGACAGTGCCACCCTGCATTTTTACTAAAGTTTTGGAAGACACCCCTGTCTAAAGTAACCAAACAGGGTGTTTACCTTTTATTCTAGCATGGTGACCACTACATGGCACATCTCAGATCCATCCTCAACTGGAGCGGTCAGGGAAACCTCTCTGAGAACTCAGACTCTTATGAGTTTTCTTTAGTTATTTAAAATTAAAATCAAATTTATTAAGCACATGGTAACAGTTCTGCATTTGATTAATTTACAGTGAAAACAGACATGAACGTCTGATCCGAGGAACTTACCCAATGACATTTTGGTTAGCAAGTCAGCATCCTCAGTTAGCTGGGGTTGCTTTCTCCTTGTTCGTTTACAGGCAGGATTCTTTCTTCTTCTTCCTTATGAAGCTTGTTGTCCCTTGTGATGCCTCACCCAGGTGGAGACCATTGGTGATGCCTACATGGTGGCGTCTGGACTGCCCGTGCCCAATGGGAATCGGCACGCCGCAGAGATTGCCAGCATGGCCCTGGATATCCTGAGCGCCGTCGGCACGTTCAAGATGAGGCACATGCCCGATGTTCCTGTTCGCATTCGCATCGGCCTGCACACGGGTTGGGGCTGCACACATCCTTCTCTCCTCATTATGCACCTGAAGCTTTCAGTCTGCCCACCCAAGCAGCATATCAGCAGAAAAATCAACAGACAGAATACACTGTAAAAAACTCATGTTTACTGTTATTCATTCAGAGATGCTTATATCCAAAGCATCATATGAGTAATGCAAATGGTACATCATGAGGTTGCAGCTGTCAAAGAACTAACTGCAGTATCAGTGTAGTTAGGCTGAGCCTCCAGTGCAAGAGCTATACAATGTGTGACCACTGCTGGTGAGGAGTATTAACCAGGTCTTTCACACTGTAATGTGCCCAGGACAAATACATACAGTATTATCTGGTACAGGCGGTCCCCAGTTTACAAACGAGGTCCATTCTTTTAATCTGTCATTAAATCGAATTTGTAGGTAAGCTGGAAAAATAACACAGTACATAATAATTATGTCCTGGGTATGACGTTAAACTGCATCCAGCCCTGCAAGCGGTCCTCCAACTTGCAGGGAAACAATTTTTGTGGGTTGGTAGCGGGATTGGCACTCCAGCCACCTTAAAACAACTCACAACTGTTTCCCTGCTCGGTTTAAACAAGCTAGAAACTATTCTGCTCTCCGCGGGAGTAGCTCTGCTGAGGAAGGCTGCACACACCACGAAGGGGATGGGGAAAAGCCTTCAGGAGCCCCAACCCTGAACGAGTCATAACCGTCAGAGAACTAATAGGGTCAGGCCTGTTGGGGAATGGGGCTGGTGTGGTGCTGAGGCATCGCCTGCTGCATGGCGCCACTTGGGTCCCAGTTTGAGGTGGCCCATCCGGGTAGGTACGTGGAACGCCATGTCTCTCCGGCACGATGACCATCTTCCTCTGCTGTTGGGGGAGCTTCATAAACTTCACGTTTTGATGGCAGTACTCTCTGAGATCAGGGAGCGGCCAGATCTCTGTAGATGAGTACACCTACTTTTGGTCTCGTTGGTCTGACGGCTGCCATACACAGGGAGTAGCTGTTGCTGTTACAGATCGGCTCCTTCCGATGGTGTCTGGTGTCACTCCTTTCAATGAGCGTACCATGAGACTCAGGCTAAGGCACTCCTTGGGTGTCTTGTCTGTTGTCTCAGTGTATGCTCCAACCGCAGTGAGTGATATCTTGTTGAGAGAAACATTTTACTTTGGTGGTTGAAGGGTTCCCACAAGGTGACACTCCTCTGGTCATGAGTGACTTCAATGCAACCACGGGCACTGACAGCTGGCTATGAGGATTGTGTCGGTCCCCATGGGTCTGGAGACCAGGGTGAAAGTGGCTCCATGTTCCTTGACTTTGAGCCACATTGTTGGACTTGGTACTGCAACACTGGTGGTACAGTGAAGGACATCCATCACAT
>JAODJU010000113.1:23470-55416 GCA_026776725.1 Gnathonemus echidnorhynchus
ATGTTCCTTGACTTTGAGCCACATTGTTGGACTTGGTACTGCAACACTGGTGGTACAGTGAAGGACATCCATCACATCCTCATGGTCAGATGCTGGAGGCGTCTGCAGAAATGCAGGGTTTACAGAAGTGCCAGGGTTTCCAGATTGTGAATTCTGACCACAGTCTTCTTGTTGCTACTCTGAAGATTTAGATCCAGTAGGCTACTACCTACTAGGAGAATGAGGCTGGACTCCAAGTTCAAGCTGTTTCTGATGAGTTTACACGCAGTTTGTGTGAGTAACTTGTAAACTAGGGTGCGACCACTGACTCTAATGTGATGTGGGAGACCTTCTGTGATAAGACCCTGAAGGTTGCCAAGGGCTGTATTGGTGTTGACTGTTCCCAGAAGGAGGTGTTTCATCTCACAGGGCACCCTGGATATTATTGAGAGGAGTCGCAGCGCACAACTTGGTGGCAACTCCAGTCTGTACCGGGAACTGAGAAGGATGACTGTGAGGGCTCTGAGGGCAGATAAGCAGGTAGGTGTTTGTTAGATGAATTTGTGAGCAGGTGACACATCATCTGTGGTCTTGTGACCCACATCCTGCTTACAGAGGCATTATGCACATCTGAATCTGTTCCTCTGAGATTTGCAGTCAGGGCGGGTGATGGGACAGTCCTTACGGATGACACTGCAGCTGTGCAGGCTGGCTACTTTGAGCAATTGTTTAAAGCTGACCCTCCAGCTAGGATGTTGGACATCTCTGGGTCCACAGTTCTCGAAGCTGATCCTCCGATCAGCTATGAACTACCCAATCACACTGAGATTGCATGGGTGGTGAATCAGCTGGGGGCAGGGAAGGCCACAGGGATCTGTTGTATCTGGGGTGAAGTACTCCAGGCTGGTGGTAAGGCTGTCCTCCTGGCATTGCAGGCAATCTTTGCTTCCATTTGGGAGTCAGGCATCGTCCCAACTGACTCGAAAACGGGACTTGTAGTCCTTATCTGGAAAGGGAAGGGTGATCGTCAGGATTGCGGCAACTACAGGGGGATAACACTGCTTTCAGTGCCGGGTAAAGTCCTTGCTAGGGTCATCCTTAACAGGAACGGTGATCACTTACTTGCCTGTCAGTGACTGGAGCAGTGTGGTTTTATGCCTAAGAAGTCTACTACGGACCATATCCTTGCACTGAGGGTTCTCATCAAGCGCAAGTGTGAATATCGGCAGAGGTTCCTTGCAGCTTTAGTTAATTTTCATAATGCATTCTACTCAGTTGATCGAGTTGCCCTGTGGGACATTCTGAGACCTTGCAGGATCCCCCCGAAGTTACTGGATGTCATGGCCAGCCTGTACACTGGTACTGTGAGTGCTGTGCAGAGTGGAGGGAGAACCTCTATGTTCTTCCCAGTTGATTCTGGAGTTTGCCAGGGGTGTGTTCTTGGTCTTACTCTGTTCAATGCTTGTAGGTAAGCTGGAAAAAGCTGGGGTGTTGGGCAGTTTCGTGGGGTCCAGCAGCAGTGGGGCGTCCGTTGGTGAAGAAAGATTTACTGATCTTGACTTTGCTGACAATGCCATGATCTTAGCGGAGTCAATAGAGGCTCTGATTGGGGCTCTTGAGAGACTGAGTGAGGAGTCTGAGTGTCTGGGATTGCGGGTGTCCTGGATAAAGATGAAGATCCAGGCATTTAACCCTCTGGGGACCAGGGCATCGTTGGCGATACCGTGTATCTTTCTTGTGTACTTCAGTTTATATCTCGCTGAAATCTTTATACAGAATCATGAAAAAAACGCTGACTAAATCCACAATCTGTCTTCTTTTGAAAACAACCATTGTCGGAAGTATTAAAGTTTATAAAAGTAGGTTAAATCGGCAAAAAAGTAAACCCATGTCACCTTACTTTGTTGTACCTGCATTGGGGGCAGTGCTGCTCTCACCTGAAGATCGCTATTCACATTCTAAATAACCGCATTCGCGCGTATTCAAATCACATTCGCATGGTAATTTGCTGAACAACACAACGGTGAAACGCGATCCAGATACATCCCCATCAGCACCATAAAAAGGGGGGAGGATGTGGCCAGGTGACAATGGCTCATTCATACACATGAGAGCTCCTACATATTCAATGGAAGGAGCCAGAAATAGACACATGAGTTAGGTTTTTCTTATTTATTTATCCAACTGAATGTTGCAACTACACCATTTAGTCGTCTTCATGTAGCCAAGACTTTAGTGATCAGATATCTGGGATCAAAACAAACTGCCACCATTGCTTACTATGTACTTTTATAATGTTTCTGCAAGTGTTCCAAACTGCATTTTGCAATGTCTATACTTTGATGTCAGATTACAAACAACATAAATCTAACATTTTTACAATATACATTAAAATTAAGATGAGTGTAATACCAAAACAAATATATAAGAAATAAATTATTTGCCATGAATTAAGTTTATGATATTGAAAGAAATGTGTGATCATGCCCCAGTCAGTGAAAGTGTGTTTCCTACCCCTAGTCCCCAGAGGGTTAATGACTTCTTAGGCACAGCCATCAGTAGTGTGTCTGTCTGCTGGGAGAATCCTTGGGTACCACTGGTTTAACTTTGTGTCGAATGAGCGGTTGCTAGAGGAGTGCTGCATGAAACACATTACCTGCATTGTGAGGGAGCATCAGTTTTGGCACTATGGCCATGTGGCGCGTTTCCCTGAGGGTGAACCAGCTCGCAGGATCCTCATTGCTGAGGACCCAAGCGGCTGGACCAGGCCAAGGGGACGCCCACTTAACACCTGACTACGGCAGATGGACGGCCATTTCCAGAGGGTGGGATTAAGCCATGTATCTGCCTGGGGGGTCGCCAGCTGGGATCCCTTTCGCTGTGTGCTGGGTGTAGCAACGCGCTGCATCATCGCATGCTCCCCTACCTGACCTGACCTGACCAGATAATAATAATAATTATACAATAATAATAATGGTAACTACATATGGTACTGTACTGTACCCTGAGCTGATGAACCGCTGAAGCCGCGCAATGATTTCACGAGTATTACAAAGTCATGCATGCATTTGTTATTATGAACCATTGTGTTTATCCCGAATTTTTTATATAATAGGCTTTATGGCAATCCGTTCATTCGTATGAGTTGTCCATAACTCAGACTTTCTTAACTCAAGGACTGCCTGTACAACAAGTACTTAGTACTACACTGGTAAAGCTCTGTGCCTGGCAATAGACTTCCTAGGATGGCAGCGAGCTGCTCGTCTCTGTGTTTCGGCTGTAGGTCCATGTGTGGCTGGGGTGGTGGGGCTGACAATGCCCAGGTACTGTCTGTTTGGAGATACGGTGAACACTGCCTCACGGATGGAGTCCACCGGCATGCGTGAGTAAACGGGAGCACTACACCAGCAAGGGCGCCACTCTCAGACCTTACTGGAGGAAGTGAGATCATTATTAATGAAAGACATATTGACTTTCATCAGGCCTGCATAGAGAACAGCATACATAGAGTGAAACAGTCCTGCTCTGTGTTTATCAGTAGCGGCCAAGAACACAGCATTTAATAGGCCTCTTACCTGCAGCATATCGTATCCATGTCAGTGAAAGTACTGTGAAAATGCTGCGGGAGCTCAAGGAAGGATACAGGGTGCTGCTGCGAGGAAGGACAGAACTCAAGGTAGGCTGAGCTCAGCCAAGCATGCACACCACACATTACTATAGGTGCTTTACAGTAAAGAGACTATTATTTCTGAATGGAAGGTCCTCATTAGATAGGTATGTTTGTGTGTGTGTGTGTGTGTGGTGGGGGGGGGGGGGTTGCAAAGATAATATTTGGGGACCAAAATGTCTTCAAAGTGTGGTAAAGCCTGAAACTTCCTTACTTTTGGGGACATTTTTTTAGGTTTCCATTTGGATAACCTGAATTTTATTTAAAAAAAAATCTGTGAATGCAATCAAAAAAGTAAAAATGCCAAAAGTTTTGTATTTTGGTTGGATACTTATGATTAAGTTTGGGTTAAGGGTTTTGTGATTGGGATTAGGGTTTTCCCATAGAAATGAATGGACAGTCCCCATTTAGATAGGTACACAGGTGTATGGACACTGGGTTTGCAGGTATGCAAAATGGATGTATATTGCCTTTAATGGTTAATTCTCTAGAATATGATGGCCACACTCCCAGGGGGCAAAAAGAAAATGGTGAATATATTATAAATTAGTATGTTTCTAATATATGTTCATACTTAGGACAAGGACATGTGTCAAACAATCAGTAAACACAAACGATACAGGCCTCCAATTATCACAGAGGGCTCCATTTACAACACCTTGGGTTCATTTATAGTACTTTGAAAGGGACTGTATTTAGAGATCCAATTATTCTTTGTGATGATAAATATTGAAAGACTTATTATTTTGTTAATAATAACAATCACAGAAATGAATGGCTCACAGATCTTCTGCCAAAACACAAACGATTGCCACCTTAATTTTTAGCGTAGCTTTCAAAACACGTCACGTTTGTTGATCCCTAAAAGTTGATTCATCCTGACTCCTCTATACTAAATTTCGTATGCCTCGCTGCTCTCCTTCATGCAGGGGAAAGGCATGGAGGAGACATACTGGTTGGTTGGCAAGGAGGACTTCACCAAGCCACTGCCCATCCCACCAGAGCTGAAGCCAGGGTAAGCTGGGCCTGGTTGGCTCCCTGCCCCTCTTCCCTCATGTGTCAACGGCGTTTATCAATATACTTGACCATTCTTATGTTCTTGTGTACCCGTTTGACATCATCTTCCATTGCCGAAGACTAGTTACAATACTCAAGAACAGAAGTACAGAGGACGGTAAAAATCCTCGGGTTTTGTTCTTGCTCCACCCCAAATTTCAACAATGCATCAGTTGCATCCTTGCTTATAAGATCAAACCCATGGTTCATTGCATCCCAAGTTCGTTCTTTGGAGACAGGTTAGCAAGAACACTCTTGCCAAGGGCACAAGCATGTTCTTTGCGTTCTTGGTATTGAGGAACACTCTAATGTCTTACACAGGCAGCTGGCTCATGGCTTGCAGATGGAGGAAATAGCCCAATATAAACGTCGGAAAGCAGAAAAGCAGCTCGCCAAGAAGAACTGACGTACCCTCATGCACGGGAGAGCCCTGGTCTCAGCATCGCCGGGCAGGAAACTCCAGCAACGCTTTCAAATTAACACCATGAATCGTGTTTCCCTTTCTGGTTCTGCAGATGAAGCACCAATCAGACACTGATTTGTGTCGTTTGCTGATATGAGCTCTGTATGGGAGGTTATTGGATTTCAGTGTGTGCGTACAGTACAGACTCATTTTGATTTCATGACTTTTGTTCATTTAGTCCAGTGGTGAAGATATTGAGATATTTACACATTTAGCAGATGTTGTCATTGTTCTGATAAAAGTCATTTATATTTCTGTTTATAAAAAGTCTGTTTAATGGTTCATTAAAAACAAAATAAAAACATCATTTTGTTCAATTTCAGATTATGAATGTTCCGCCCCCCGCACAGCTTTACTCATGATAAATTCCAGGGTTTGGTTTTAGGATTAGGATTATCCTGAAAGATGGATGGATGGATGGATGGCCAGCTTGTCACAGCATAATCCAACAGCGTCACCCAGACTTCCATTTTGCTTTCTTGCAGATCAGAGAAAGACACTCTACAATGGCACTAGGAAGTGCGGAAAATTTTGCACATACCGCATATGAGTCATCTAATCACCCTGGCTTTAGACCCCGGTGAGGGGAAGGTGATGCTCAATCAGCAGGCACTCTGTGGGCACCACATACAGCTGACAGGAGGAGGCAGGGGCCTGATCCAGTAGCACTCTTACCATAGTGACCAGATGGTCACATGACTTGCTGAGCTAAAACAGGGATCAGCTCTGTGATGTACACATCACATGACTTACTAAGCTAAAACGGGGATCAGCTCTGTGACGCACACATCACATGACTCACTAAGCTAAAACAAGGGTCAGATCTGTGATGTACACATCACATGACTTACTAAGCTAAAACAGGGATCAGCTCTGTGCCGTACACATCACATTACTTGCTAAGCTAAAAGAGGGATCAGCTCTGTGATGTACATATCCTCTAGAATGTGAATCAGCAGCTTAACAATTATAAATAGTGTTTCATGAGTATGGGACTGACTGTTATACTTTTTTGTAACATGCAAGTCTTCCATTTCCATAATCTGTCCAATCTTTTCAATATTCTGGCTGTGAGACCATTAATATCCCTATTGAGAAATACATGCACATGTATAGTGTATTGATAAAAAAATTGTCACCCAAAAAAAAAACTGCAAAAAACGAATGCAAAAAAAAAGTTATAAAATGTACGCAATAAGATACTATATTTATGCCTGCAGTATTGCTTACTTTTACATGAAATGTTTAGCATTCTGAAGGGAATATAGAATTGGGCATTTAACAAACTCTTTTGTGGTTAGAACAGAAAGATATTGACAAAAAAAGAGAACTTTTGCTAACAGCACTGTGGGTAAGGCCAAAGGTTCATACCTCAAATGTGGCTGGTTCACGGCCCTGCAGGAATCATTCTGAGTAAGGTACTTAGTGGATAAAAAGAGGCTTTTAATAAAACTGCCAGCCCAGCATAAATCTCTGTAAATTCTTTAAAAAATTAATGTGTGAAAACCTTAAAGTTTTTTCTCTTACTTTTTGTTTTGAGACCTCAAATTGACAATGCATACATGTAAAGGTAGCAGAATCTGAGTAGGGAACAATGTAACCATTGGGGTGCCCATATTGCCTCTTGTGGTTGAGAGTGAATTTGCACCAGATGGCGCCCTAAATGCAGCCAGGATTATCCATGCAGTCTTTAAGAAGGACATAGACCAGGGAGGTCACTGCTAACCGGCTTAAAATCTCTATAAAACCTGCTCTTCACCAGCAGACAGAAAAACATCAGCTGTGACAATTCCTTCACATGCCACATTATAGTCATTTTATTTTTCATGTTGGTGATTATAGTGTCACAAATAAAAATCAGCTGTTGATAGACAGAAAATGTTCCTTCACATTAGATCATACAATAAAGCAGCTCTTTCTGAAACACCTAATAAAACAATTGCACTATTACAAAGTTGCAAATGTGGACATAATTTAATCTTTGTAACAAAACAATAACATTATAGTCACTGTCTGCGATATCATTTTTGTATATTTGATGTCTTATAGTTATATAATTATAGAAGTTTATAACACGTGATATTAAAATTTCACCATTATAAGTACTATATGTGCATGTTTGAACAATATGATGTAATGAAGAAACTGCAAAACAGGAAGATGTTCGAGTACCAAAAAAAAAAAAAACATTGTAGATCGTCAGAGCTTTAGGATACACTCGCTTTGTGTACAGAATTCAAATCGAGGGCTAGTTTTCAGCAGTCGCTGGAGGAAGATCCGTACAATACTTACGTTGCATGGAAATCCAAACTTCATTGAGAATATAACCACGAGAGGGAGCCAAACACCCACATTGCAGTGCCTGTTCAGTTTATAAAGCGGCACAAACCGTGTATTAAAATGTTAACATCGATTTCTTGTGTGATTGTTTACGATGTTACTTTCTGTGCGTGTATAAATTTTGGGAAATATGATGACAGAGTATTAATATGAAAATGAACAAATGCTACAGTTAAAGTGTGCTTAATGGCATCTTTAATTCCGTCTATATAAAACTAAGCTCATGAAACCTGTATAGTTGTACGTGTTTTACTGCCAGATAATGGCTCTAAACTCCTTCATCGTAAAGAGGTTTTTATGCGTTGTGAAAATAAATGAGTTTTTAAAAGTAAAACTACTAACCTTTTTGATCTCAGAAAAATATATCACAACTGCGCCAACCAAAACAAATATAAAATCCATGTAACCGATTAGTAAATAAAATATTCTGCTAAATATGTATCTACACACTTATCGGCTTATGATCCAATGCATTTATCTTTATCCGATGCAGTCTAAAACTTTTTAACTATGCTGCTGAACAATTTAAGTTAACTGCTGCAACCTTACGAGGACGTTTCCTTAATTTCACCTAGCATTCCTAATTTTGGAATTACGAACATTTTTCCCGTTAATGGTCATGTTTCTTCGTTTGGGACAAGTTTTCTAGCAACTTTTGATAATTTTGATACAAATTAGGCCAATTCATCATACTTAGTCATTAGTAAATAATACATATAGTATTATGGAGCGAACAGTCCGTTAGCATAATACTGCTTATAGTGAAAATGTAACCGAGTTTTGGTTATATGAAAGTAAAATTCAATGAAATGCACAATAGCATCTTCCTATATTAATTTAATTGTTAAGTCACATCTCAGGTACAAACACTTTGTTTACATCAAGAATGGCTTTACACGCCCACCATACACATACCCAATGTAAGAAAAGGCCACATGAATGACACTTTACTGAGAACAGCGATTGGGCGTCATCATTGTCACTTAAAAACGTCGTCCAAACACCATAGCAACTCTGAGACTGCTCGTGAATCTTATCTTGCAGTTGGATTAAATCCGCCGTCAATCAATACCAGTCTCAGCCCATTTTAAAACGAACCCCAAGTAATCGGCTAGTTACCAAAGTGACATACAAAAGCCCGACAATGATTGGTTCTTGACGTTGTCAATTTAGTTGAATTTACAAGTTTTATCCAATCGAAACTGCGGTTTCTCCTACGCTGTTCCGTCTACGGACGACGCAATGGTCACGTGTTGTTTTTGCTTGTCTGTAAAGATGTGTACAGAGACTGGGCGAACGGAGATAATATACGGAGTAGATCATTCGCAGAATTGGCTGCCTTAAGTTAGTATGTACCGCTGTTTTTCTGCTGAATCTTGGCCGATTTTTTAAGCCAACCTACGTGGCTTTTTCCGAACGGAAAGGATAGCCGGTTTGGAAGCTAACGGCAGTACTGAAGTCCCCTTTTTCTTCTCTCAAACAAGAATGGGGTCTTCGTCGACGCAACGGAGGTAGAGTGACCTTTAGTTTTGTTATTCTCATGGCAGATTTGCTGGATTTGCAGGGAAGCGGCGGGGCGATGCTGATGCTGGAGATGCCGCGGAGCGATATCGGTACAAAAACAGCAGCAGCGGCCGCGGCAGCAAGCAGCGCAGACTGCGAAAACGGTACCGGTGCACCCCCTTCGTCTTTACTCATTGTCGGCGGTGCTCGCCTCTACCAGCACGTACTAGAGGAGCGTGATCAGCAGGCGGACTGCCCGGCCCGGCGACCCGGACCAGCCGAGGCCGCCCTGGAGGCGTCGCTGAGCAAGTCGCACTCCTCTCTGAATCCGGTACCCTGTGACGCCTCCGTAAACAACACGCAAAACGACCCTGGCGCAACCGCCGCCCGGTCAGAGGGAGTGGATGGCGATGTGTGGAAATGTGGCTACCTGAGGAAGCAGAAGCACGGCCACAAGCGCTTCTTCGTGCTTAGGGGGCCCAGCCACACGGGCCCCAGCCGTCTGGAGTATTATGATAGTGAGAAGAAATTTCGGAACAGCCTGCGCTCTGCCTCCACTTCTAGCACTGCCTGCCCTCCGAAGAGGGTGATTTATCTTTATCAGTGTTTCACCGTTAATAAGAGGGCCGATGCCAAGAACAAGTACCTCATCGCTCTGTACACCAAGGATGAATGCTTTGCCATGATTGCGGAGAATGAGCAGGAGCAGGAGGACTGGTACCTGGCGCTGAGCGATCTGATGAGTGAGGGAAAGAAGGGACACTTGGAGGCAGACGAGCTGGATGACAGCTATGGTGCTGATGGTCCTGGAACCGTGTTTAAGGAGGTGTGGCAAGTCAACGTGAAACCCAAAGGCTTGGGGCAGACTAAGAACCTGACTGGAGTGTACCGACTGTGCCTTTCAGCAAAGACCATGCACCTGATGAAGCTTAATGCGGAGACGCCCTGTGTGAATCTGCAGCTGATGAACATCCGCCGCTGTGGGCACTCTGAAAGTTTTTTCTTCATTGAGGTGGGCCGCTCCTCTTCCATTGGACCTGGTGAGATCTGGATGCAGGTAGATGACTCCGTGGTGGCACAGAGCATGCACGAGACCATCCTGGAGACCATGAAGGCACTGAAGGCTTTCGCGGAGTTCCGGCCCCGCAGCAAGAGCCAGTCATCAGGCTCTAACCCCATCGCCTTCATCACCACCCGTCGCCACCTAGGCAACCTCCCGCCAAGCCAGACAGGCCTGCAGCGCCGTTCGCGGACTGAAACGGTAGTGGGGACCCCTCCGGCTGGGAAGAGCTCCACTGTGAACAGCTACCGATTTCGCACATCAAGCGAGGGTGAGGGCACCATGAGCCGGCCTTACCGCTCAGTGACGGGCAGCCTGATTCACCTTAACTCTGCCAGAGCCAACCTGGCTCGGCCAGAGGGGGCCAGCCGCTATGTGCGAGCCATGCCTAGCTCCAACTACCACACTCGCTCTGCCTCTCTCCCAGTCTCCCACTTCCCCTCTAACACCAGCCCGGTCAGTGTCTCCAGCAGCAGCGGGCACGGCTCAGCCTCCGAGGCACTCACACGGCCCTCCAGCGCCTCCATCTGTGGATCGCCAAGTGATGGTGGCTTTGCCTCCTCCGATGAGTACGGTTCCAGCCCCTGTGACTTCCGCTACTTCCGGGTGAGGAGCAATACCCCAGACTCCTTGGGAAATACCCCACCAATCCGCGAGGAGAACAGCTTGAGCGACTACATGGCCATGGACCGACACCGTGAGGCAGTGGGAGGAGCAGAAGGCCTCCAAGATGAGACTGTATTTGAGGAAAGACCCACTCGCAAACTGACAAGCTCCTCCAGGCCTCCAAGCAGTAGTAGCAGCAGTGTATCGGCTGCATATCAGAAGACGACCCAGACAACCCCATCTCTAGATGAGCCGGATGGCAGCTCTTTTGGGAGGAAAGCTCTGCAGGCCTATTCATCTCCCACCAAGACTGGCGATAGCTCTTTCTTGGACCACTACTGTGAGACTAAGCCACCTTTGCTCCAGGATGATCCACAGAAGCCCAAAGATGATGGCTACATGCCGATGATGCCAGGGGTAGCACCTTTGCGAGACACTGACTACATGCCGATGCAGCCACACTCTCGTCTCCCCACATCCTCCTTCCAGCAGGTGGACACCCAGGGCTACATGATGATGCTCCCCCGGGCTGGCCCCTCCCCGGCACAGACTAGCCCTCGCAGTGGCGGGAACAGGCCTAGAGATGGTGAGTACATGGACATGTCCCAGGGTGGGGGCATGCTTCAGGCGGGGAGTGATGGGTATTACGCGCCAACTCCCCCGGAAACCCCCAAGTCCTACAGCTCCTACTTCTCCCTTCCACGGTCCTATAAAGCCCCTGAGCGAGACAGCCATAGCGAGTATGTGCCCATGTGCTCCCCAGCGAAGGTGGTCTATGCTGAGGATGAATGCGTCAGCAGCAGCCCTGTAAAAGACCTGCTCACACCCGTCACATTGCACAATGGCTGTGGTGAGCTACAACATTCAGACAAGCATGTAGTGCGACCCACCCGGCTCTCCCTGGACTGGCAGAAGGCAAGCGAGTCCCCTGATCCTCCAGCCCCACCAGCCAGCCCAGGGGAGTACATCAACATTGATTTCCGAGACAGGCCGGCATTCACACCCTGCTCCATGTCCACCGATGGCTCTCCTTCCTCTCTGGGTTCCACTGGGGAGCACCAGCGCTCTCCACTTCATGAGGATTACATGAGCCTGGAGACGGACAGCCGCCCAGACCAGGCTCTCTCCCCAAAGCTCTCACTTGTGGCTCCGTGGAACCTCCCCAGCTACAGCAGGTCCCCAGTGTTGGCCTCAATGCTGTGCAGTGATGGCCAAGTGGACGACTACACAGAGATGACATTCTGCTCGAGTGAGAAAGGGTGTGAACTGGTGGTTCAGCCGCGTGATGTGGGATGTCGCTTCCCACAGCTGCCCCCGACCAGCCCAAAAAGAGAGCCGAAAGTCATTCGGGCTGACCCCCAGGGCAGGCGGAGGCACAGCTCGGAGACATTTACCTCCACGCCGGCTGGGATCACATGCACCAGTAGTAGTGCCCTGATGCCGGCGGGTCCCCATCTGGCTGATGGTGCAAAGTGGCATGGCTCGGTGTCATTTGACAGTGTCTTGCTGCAGATGGAGGGCGTCTCCACACCTGATGCAGGTTCCTCACCAGCCCCCACTGAGGCAGGCTGTGCCCCAGGAGGACGGATCTACCGGAACACCTCTGCTGGGTACCAGAACGGCCTCAATTACATTGCTCTGGACCTGAGGGAGGAGCCCCAGCTCAGCTGCGGTGGCAGTGGCGCCCTTCTCGCAGTTCCTCCCTCACCGCCGGCCTCACTGTCCCTTGCAGAAAATGGGCCCTACGCTAGCATAGACTTCTCCAAGTCAGAAGTGCTGACGTCCGTCTCAAAAGGTTGGTTCTGTTTCTGCCTCCCTATGTGTTACAGGTCGCGAGAGCGAGAGTAAAGTACCTCCCAGTGCAAATGCTGCTGCTTCTGTGCTCTGTGTCCTATGCCCTCCCAGCTTGCAGAGAGGACTGTGAGATTCCCTTCGAATTTAGATGGAAATGCTGAAATGTTTAATTTTAGGCTTGGGATTTTGAGTGGAGGTTAACCACAAATTGGATTTCACCCGTTATCCTTGGCTTCCTGTTGGCACAGGAAGCTGTCTGATCGTAGGCTCAATGAGGGTATGGTAGACACTCAGCTCTGTTAGTGATTTCTTGCTCTGGTGGGACAGCGCCCCCCGTTTTTCTAACTGCAGTCCTAGGTCATTTGTGCATTTTCTAGATGCTTGCTGTTCGCAGCTCCCGAAGTCTGTCTGCTTGCATGTTTGTTTTGTCTAGTTGCTGCAAATATTATTTCTTCCTGGTAGCACTTAATGGATTTGAGTTATTCAAGTTATGTGAGTGATTAGTTTTTGTTTGTGTGTCACTATTATGATAAAATGAGGCTCAATACATTCCTTACAGCAAAAGTTGGCCTGCCTTCAGTTTCTGTTTGGGGGATGCCGTGGCTGGGGGGAACCATGCAGGTGTGCTTATAGCAGCACTCTGTTTCTCTTTGCGTTTTGAACTGAGGGGGTGTGTTGGGGTAGTAACGTATTTCAGCGCATGTGAAAGGAGATTCCTGATCATGTCAGAGTACTGGGGGGGCTGGGTGTTCAGAAGCCCTTACGCAATTAAAGGAAACCCCCATTTGTAATAAGACAACTGTCTCATAACCGGTATCCCTCTTAGGGAGGCCAGCTGTTTTCTGATGTGAAGCCTCATAAACAGGCTCTGCTCTGTTGCCTCCTCTGGCTGGCTGCTCTGCTGTCAGATTGCCCAGACTGACATTGTCACCAAAAATAGTTTTGGTTCATCTCTGCCATGAATCACAGGCAACTTCGAGCTGCGTTCATTAGCCACAGGGTTTTGGTTAAAGCTAGTCACCAAACCCCTCTCCCCACCCCCCAGAAAACACTGATACTCTCCACAGCCTCGGTGTGGGGCAGTACTGGCGGATACTGTGCAAACGGCAGCCTATGTTCACTACAGGGTCCGCCTGACTCATTTGTTTATCAGAGAAGTTACAGTACAGATGGATAGGGGGTGGTGCTGGGGGGGGGTGAGCTGGATGGGAAGTATTGTTTGAGCCACACATACCGTGCTGTCATTGCTGTCGTTTTAATGCAGTGTTTCCCAGTCCGATTCTTGGGAACCACAGACAGTCCACATTTTTGCTCTCTGTCAGCTCCTGGTTGGTCGGTGGCCAGGGGGGCTCTTCTGCAGCAGCTGATCCCCTTTAAACATGAGACATGTCTGTTTTTCATAGGCTGTGGGGGAGAGAAAGCCATCAGTGAATAAGTGATGAAATGAGCCAGATTTGCAGGACCTCACTCACCAAGGTAACCAGCAGCGGTGCGCAGTTTTTGAGGTGTGCCGTGGGCACACTGCCGTATGGTGAGTGTGATACAGGGGCCAGAACGAGACGTACAAGTTACAAGTAAATGGCTGGAACCAGGAGAGAGAGAGAGAGAGTCACAGTGATGAGGCTCTTTATTTGACCTCTTTAGAGCTTCAGCTTAGGATGAGCTTTCTAAACTCACACTGGTCAGCTGTCAGAACAGCACAGCTGAAAAGGACTGATAGCTGTACCTCTGTCTGTCTCACTGATATTTGTCCATCTGTTTCTGTCAGTCTGTCTTTCGTTGGTGTCTGCCTGTCTCACTGATGTCTGTGTTGTACTGATAGCTTTCAGAGCCTTCAGCCATGAAGATTTCCTCCCTAATTCTATAACGATGCCACATGCCGCATTTGGAATAATTGTCACATGCTGTGTTTTGCAACCTATCTGTCAGTTTTAGCTTGGCTCCTGGGAAAATTTTCTGTCAATTATTGCAGTGATTCTTTCATCTACCTCTTCTAAGGTCTATGTTACCCAAGGTGTTTGCTGTGTTTCTGGGAATCTCACCCTCAGACTAAGCTTAACATCTGTTTTGTTGTAAGACCTTTTTTTTTGTTTTAACCACTGATTAATCTTATTTAAACTGAGCCTGAAAATAAGGCAACGTGTTTTGGGAACACTATATTAGATGCAAAATTAGAGTTTTTTGGGTCAGCAGTGCTGCATAGGTTCTCTTAAAGAGTTGGAGAGACCAGCATTTTGCTGACACCACAGAAACAAAGTCTTGTTAGCAGGGGCTGTTTGTACATGAAAGGTCAAAGGTCTGAAGGCATGTCCTCATGACCCCAGCCTGATGTCTGACAATTTGGATGCAGGAGCTGCGGCTGTTTGCTGTTTACCAGACACCACCTGCCTTTGCATGGTGAATATCAGGTGGGTTGTTGGGGAGAGTAACTGAGCCTCCAGGTTGCTTAATTGCAGGCATCAAAATGAACATGTCCACAAGATCATACCATATTTAATCTAAATTGTCATCTGATTGATGTTTCCAATCATGTAGGTAGTTGACTGAAGACGAGTTTGCTTTGGATTGTTTTTGTACTTTTATCCACAGCATTCTAATTGGGTTTATGCAGAGTTCATCTCCTATTTTTTTCCTATTCAGGTATTGAATAGCTGCAGGTTTTGTAATAGGTAATTTGCTTTATATGTGTTTAACATTTAGCCATGTGTCTCTGTATAAACTTGGTTTTAGGTGGACGTTGATTGTGGGGGTTCAGAAAGAATGGCGGGATCTATAGGATCTGATCACGGTGGGCTGTACACAGTCCTTACCTTGGGGTGTATTTATTGGTGGTGCTGCCACAGATCACCTCCGAGTCTCGTATGTGAAATGAATAAACACCCATTAGGTAACATGCAAATGGAAATTTCTGTGTGATGGAAGTGCAGTCAAAAAGGCTAATTAAATTTGGATCATTAGGAGACTTTTGGAGGGTTTTAATGCCAGGGGGGCATGTGACACGATTTGGCTTCAGAAATTGTTGCTAGTCGCTTAATTTTTTTTTATTTTTTTTTTAGACAGTCCCCCCCCCCCCCCCCGCATGAGCTTTGTGTGAGCACCTTGAGTCGCACACTGAAAAGCAGGTCAGAGTCCAGGCCGGGGCAGAGCTACCTCTGCCACTGCCATTGTTTACCACGCCCTGACTGGCTAATCGTCCGGCCCCTCAGCGTCCTGTGCTGCCTTAAGATATACTGTGTGCATCTATATTTACTGCTTTATTTTGGGACTGGCCCTTATTTATGACTGCAGACATGGATGGTAGAGGTTTCTCGTGCAGGAGGTAAGCCCAGTTGGATTACCTGGCCTCACTTGGTTTCCAAGCTATTTGTTTTTTTTTTATTATTATTTGTTCCTCTCTGATCCCGCCTCGTTCCCTGCCTCTTCTGGAAAGCGAATTTGAGGCTGGGGTCTCCCCGTCATCTGACAGGGGTGCTTGGGTGGAGCTCAGTCTTGCATGTGCCTGTTGTGTGTGTGTGTGCGTATGCGTGCATGTGTGCTTGTGAACATATGTGTGGAAAAAAATACCTTAAGTTATTGATGCGTTTAAAGTACCTCCATTCTGATTTTACCCTCTTAAAACTGATATCAACATGTCACAGGTTCCACTGAGGCCGCAGTGTACTCCAGCGCACATGCACTCCCCCTCCTGGCTGCTATGCGATTTTCCCGTCAAGGTTCACACTGCTGCCACCTCCTTGGTACGTTAGATTATCTGAGGATCACTGTGGACATTTAAAACATGCCATATATGAGCTGTTGATATACAGTGATATGTGACTGCCACATAAAGACTGAAATTACTGCTATTAGATGAAGCAGAGGAGGATTTCATCAATGAATAGTAATAATGTGGTGTCATGAGTGTCGTGGACTGAGAAAATAGGAGCATGAGTTCCTGTACAGCTGTCCACTTCCCAAAAGCTCTGGGGCAGAAATCTAACTCGCAGCTCAGCAGGGGTCAGTTCACATGGCTCCACAGTAGGTCGGATGGATGGATGGATGGATGAAGTCTGATTATTTATACATGGTGCAATTTTACTCCTCTGCTCATTACCTCATCTGCAAATCCAGCAGACTTCACTTTCGCTCAAGTACGTAGATACAATTGGGGTATATCAGCAGTAATGCAAAGTTTCAAGCACAAAGTTCACCAAAATGCTAATATAAGTAATATGGAAAAAAAAAACACAATCATTATGAAAATACATAAATCAAGTATTTTATATGAAGGACAAAACCACAAAATGTGATAGAGCCCAGTTCAGTGTGACCTGAGCCTGGATTGCACTGTGAGGCAAGGTCAGCGTCCTCCGTCTCATCAGAAGAATTAACATGATAGGATGACAGTGAGTGGTTCCCATGGAGCTCACCCATCCCTGGGGGTTTCTTCTTCCTGCTAATCAGTGATTGTTTTAAGGTAGTCTGCCTTGGCTGCCCAGCCGTGGGCAGTTAAGGGTCCGTGGGGAGGCTCGCTCCTCACCTCGTCACGAGCTCCCGACCTCTGTCAATGTGTGTGTTTTGCCGTAGACCACAGTGGGCTTAGCATAGCACCTACCTGAAGCCACATTTGCGTGGGATTTTAGGGAGCTCATGTTTTGTGAGGTTTTACGCTGAATAAAGTTTCATTAAAGCAAAGTGTGGGCCTTTGTTTTTTATAAAATCTGTGACCGTCGATCTTCAGTAACGTTAGGGTTTGGGGGGCCGTTGCTGCCTGGGAAACAGCTTGGCTGTGAGGAGGTGCTGTCTGCAAAACAAGCTTCTTGAGATCATGTTACAGTGCCCCACTGCCCTCTGTTGCAGAGCCATCCAGCTCATTATGTTCACTAAACATGGCTTGCAGGACTACCCCCTTGGGAAGATTAACCACTAGTCAATGGCCAGGTGTCTGACATAAAGATACATCATAAAGACCATATTAAAGAACAGTCCTTTACACTTGTACACCACTGTGTTGCTTGAAACCACAACATCAGGGCCTCAGTTGTTTGCTAGCAGACCTTGGATGTTGATGGTTTTAGAGGGACTCTCATCCTGTTTGATGTTGGAGTTGAGTATTCTGATTAAGCTAGTCACACAGTGGCACCCCAGCGCCGGCACATGCCTGTGTATAATCCAAATGTGAAAATTCCTGTTGGGTCATCAGCTTTGCCCTTGTTGCAAAATACAAAAACAGGGTGTCTCAGGAACTGATGTAAAAATCGTCATGACTAAATGGTACTTTAAACAAATCTGAAGCAATTTTCTTTAGTTTCACTAGCACAGTGGTTCTCAATCCTGTTCCTGCCCCCCTGCCAGAATGTTTTCATTCCATCCCTAACTTAATCAGGCTCTGATGGTCCTTAATAGGCTAATAATGAATGTGGCAGGTTGAAAGCAGTGTGGGTTGGAATGAAAACATTCTGGCGGGGCGGGGCGGGGGGGGGGGGGGGGCAGGAACAAGATTGAGAACCACTGCACTAGCACAAGTGTTGAGTTTAATGATCCAACACAGAACCTGTAAGCAGTTGCTGTACATTCTGTCTGCTTTGCTACAAGATGCAAGTATCACGGATCACAGTTAAAATGAAACTGGAGGCCAATGGGGCTGATTTCCAATAGATCCAGCTGCTTTGTATGAGTGTTCATTGCAGGGTGCAATACTACTTAATCTCTATTGTAGTGGTTTTGCTAACAATCTTAAGTGTCTGTGGTTAAGGATAACTGGCTTGATCTGTGCTTTGACAACAGTGCATTAATTTTATGAGGTCGTTGCATCACATATTTTTTAGGGGTGGAATTCTGTAATAATATGGTTTTAAAGCACTTGGGTCATTGGACCAGAATCTTTGTGTAGATCCACATCTTTACCATGGATTTTGTAAGACTTTCTCTGTGATCAGTACCACACCGGAAAATGACAGGCGTTTAGAGATTTCTCATTCTGATTTTGCAGAACCAAAAAGGCTAAATGGAAGTAACCATGTGGTGGGGTTGCCTTATTCTGCTGAGCCAGTGCTGATCCCTCTTTGAGAGGACATCATCGTAGAAGTGCCCATGTCACTGTTATTTAAGATAAAGGAATTCTTTTGCTGAAGGCTCAGATATGAGTCTTGATACTAAGGAATAGGTTTTTGATTTTGGTTTTTGTGTTATTGATGCAGTCAGACTTTGTAGTGATGGTGTTGTTGACAGTTGTGAAACAAACTGACTTCTTGGTGTGGGAATATTAGTTGTTTGGAATAAACTGGATTTAAGAAAAATCATCTTGTTTTCGTGAATATATGTTGACATAAAGGGGAATGTTCTAGTGGTTGTGTAACCATTGTTCCTGCTGTTCGGAACTTGTTGGTCCCAGCAAACTTGCCACTGCTGTTGTAGCAACTTCTTACGGATGGACAGAGGGCGAGAGAGAGAGATAGAGAGGGAAGTGGCAGGCTGGTCTGGCGGAATGGGGCTGCTCTGGCGGAATGGTCACACGGCAGTGGCAGCGGTCAGATACTGTCTGATCACAGGCTCACAGAGGGAGTCTCACGGGTGCCTCTAAGTGCCGGAACATTCCATAACCAGCTGGAAGTGGAAAAAAGCTTACCATCCTCCAGGGCGTGTGTGCTGTTTATGGTCATCGGGGCGTTAGGACGGGGCTGTCCTGTAACATGTATTTCAGGCCTGCAAACATTCTGTCTCTCACACAGCTCGTAACAGCCTTTGAAAAAAGTGTTTAATCCAATAATGCTAAAACATGTTGTGGATATCAGACTGGGGGCATTCTAGGCTGTGGTTAAAGGTTAAGTAGCTGAGGTCAGACAGACTTGTCCGTGGAATCCATCCTCGGCCCGGTCTGCTCCTGGAGCTCCACATGCTTCCCAGGCAATACAGCTGCCCACCGCACTGCTGTCCACATTATGCCTGGAAGGTCATTGTCTAACGTAACAAAGGCCTTCAACAAACAGCTGACAGCAGAGACTGGGGTCATTCCCGGCTGCCAGGACAGCTTAGTGGAGCTTGCAGATCCCCTGGGACACAGGCGACAGGTCAGGGAGGCCACTTCTCAAATGGATATGAAACAGCTTGCTGTCTCTATGGCCAGTGTGAGGTTCAGCAGGTTAGGCCTGTGCTTGTGATTGGAAGGTCACTGGTTTATATCCTGTTTTCAGCAAGAGTAGTTGCATCACTGGTGGGCAAGGCTCTTAATCTGAGAAATACACCAAGGGAGCTGGATGCTGGCCAACCCTATGTCCAGACCTCAAGATTTACTCTCCTTTTTATATGTTTGTGCCACAGGAGAGCATGGGATATGCAAAGACTGAATTTCATTGTACTTGCCATGTGTGCAATGACAATAACAGCATTACATTCTGTTCTGCTTTCTTTATTTGGCTAAAATCAACAGTCTGTCTTGTTTTGCCTCAGCGGTAATGAGGCTGATTAATGATGCCAGTTAATGAAGTCAGCGTGGTTCTTTGTAAAGCTCCTTAATGAAACATTAACTCCTGCTTTCTGTCCTGCTTTTCCAGAATGAAGACGGAGAGTCCTGGAAGGTGCACTGTGAATCAGCATCACCCAATCGCTGGTGCTCCAGTCTGCTCAAACCCCCACCCTTCCCCCTCGGTTCTGAAGGAGGGCCCCAGCTGTGGCCTACCCAGCACCTCCCAGTAACAGTGGACTCTGCTTTGCATTTTTCTGGGAGCGAAAGTAGCAGCAATGTGTGGCTGCACCTCCTTCTGCACCTCCCACTGCTCCTCCCTTTATACCTCCTACCACTCCTCTCTTTGCACCTCCTTGTGCTCCTCTGTACCTCCCACTGCTCCTCCCTTGACACCTCTCTCTGCTCCCTCTCCATATTCCTTCTCGTTTAATTTGCTGTGATATTTCTCGCCAGCCTGGGGGCCGCTGTCCGCAGCGATCGCAGAGCTTTTAAATCTTGCCCTCATGCTGATCACCACCTCAACGCCATGTTCATTACTCCAGTATTCGCAATGCTCTGAAGTACAGCACCAAAAATAAACCAATGATGTGGAATTTGACCCGTCCGTAACAGAGCAGTCGCACTTTCAGTACGCATGTCGTTGCAGGCTCAGGTCACCTGCGGCATCGCTGTTGCTACAACTGTGAACCAGCAGGTGGTGACGTAAGGGGTTTCCGGGAACTCGAGCCTGGCATGCTGGGCATTTCTGCTGGCTGAATTGGCTGTGGAGATGGATAGCAGCTGGCAGCCCAGCGTCCCCCCGCTTACGTACACGGCCTCTTTACTTTCCTCCCCTAGTCGGCAACTATGTCCTAGATGCACTTGGTGGGGAAGGGGGAGCAGGGTGGCGATTGGCGGAATCCGTCAGCTGAAACGGTGACCTGCTTGGGTTGGCATTGGTACGAGGGTGGGTGAGTCGCCCATCAGGATTTAGCCAATTTGTGCATCTTTGCCTTGCGGTGTCATCAGTCAGGATCTGGACTTGCCGGCCAATGGGAGCAAAGCTAGGTGCCTCACGGCCTGATAGGAGGAAGCCCTGCTTTCTGTTTGAACGAGGGACTTTGAGCTCAGAGGAGTACAAATCGGATGACACACATTGGATTTTGGCTTCTGTTGCCTTTGGGTTTTCTAGTACAATTTGAAACGGTACAGAATCTAAACAGCATGCTGTGCCCTGCGTTCCACGTGTTCTTTGGTTCTTTGGCACGCTGTTTTTACCTCATCCTCATAATACAGTAACGCATGAATGGTCCGTTACTCATTTTTCTTTAAAAGGGTCTGTTTTCCACAAATGGCCAAATGGGATTAAACAAATAGAGAGGTGTAGATGGTGGTGTCCTGTTTAAAAACAAATGCTGTGCAGAATCCAGTGTTTTATACCAACTCGCAATCTATGTTTTTGATGCTTACCCTCTTAGGGGTGGAGTGGGGTTGGTCTCTCGCTGTGTGATCTTGGTTACACTTTAATCTTAAAAAGTGATTATCTCAGAAAGGGAGAGGGCGCCACATTGTCCTCTGTGATATGGTACCCAGCTTTTTAGTTACAAATGAGTAAGGCTTAAAGGTCTTTCTTAAATCGCACCCCCCGCCTCCCTGATCCAGTGGTACATGCCAGTGCACAACCATTATGGTAATTGTTCTAATACAGTTATTACTGTGGGATTAATGCTGTTCAGTGGAAGCCCTTAGTTTCTGGTGGATGGTTCTGATGAAAGTCTATGTGGCTTTTGTTACATCTTGTTCTGGACAGAGGTGTTGATGAAAAGCGCTACAGTAGCTCGTTAGCTTTATAATGGCAACGCATGTTGTCAGTTTTGGGGGGGGGGCGGGGTGGGGGTTGGTATATGACCAGTTCAGTAAATGTATAGTATATTTAACAAGTTTGGCCTTGATATGCTGTTTTTTTTCCTGTTCTGTTAATATGCATTTAGATATAATGCCATGATTTGGAGTAGTATCAGGTTTAATGATTGAAAAATAACCTTATATCAATGGAGACTCACAGGTACAGCATACACATCATGCAACTTCTGTTTTTTTTTAACTCTATTTTGTATTTCGTTTACAAAGCAGAAATATTCTCAGTTGTTAGGTATTGTGTTGAATAGTTGCATCTACTGAATGAGGGGGGCAGTTTCAACACAAAAGACCACAGGGAGCGGGCGGGCAGACACTTTCAGAGAGTGTGCCAGCATCCTGCAGTTTTATAATCCTTCGCACACTGTTTTGTAATTATTAAAAGGTATTTGCTGCTCTGTGGTACAAATAACAATAACTGATACTGATGCTGGTGATGCCAGTGCTGAGAGGAACATAATTTTTGCGTGTCCCTTGATTTTTTTTTGTAGCAGTTCGGAGTGGTAGTATAAGACTACAGAGAGGTACTCCACATATGTGCATTATTTCTGTGGTATATGAAATGAGGAAAGATAAAAGCTAAATTATTCAGGCTGTACTTGGCTGTGTCTTCCACTGTAAATAGTGATTGTTTTTCTTACATTTTTTTCTTTCGAGGGATCAGGGGTTACAGCAGAAGAATTTTCATCATTGTATAATGTTTATATTTATCTGACTTTTTTTTGCTTTCAATAGAGATATTGCAATAAAACGTGTTAATGTTTCCGCAGGAGGTCATGTTGGGAAGTGTTTAATTTCTGTGTTTGTGTGTCTACTTGGAAAGGTCATTTAAGACATCCATCCATTATCCTCCCATCTTCCATCTGCTAGTTACATTGGGTTGCCTGAAGTGAAATTTTTGGATTGGTGGGTAGTGCCACTAATCCACTATTGCCTCACACCTGCATTTTTGTGAGTTCACATCCCATTGTGTCACACCTTCATGGTTGTAGGCTCAAATCCCATTGGCTCACACCTCCAGGGTCTAGTGTCAAATCCCATTGACTTACACCTCCAGGGTTGTTAGTTCAAATGCTATTGCCTAACACTTCCATGGTTAGAGGTTTGAATCCTATTGCGTCACGTCCATGGTTGGGGGTGTGAAACCTATTACCGCACACCTCCATATTTATGGGTTCGAAACCTGTTGTCTTGCACTTCTAGGATTGTGGGTTCTAATCCTATTGCCTCACACCTCCAGGGTTTGATGTTTGAATCTTATTGCGTCACATCTCCATATTTGTGGGTTTGAATCCAACTTTCTTGCACCTTCAGAGTTGTGCGTTCAAATCCCATTGGCTCACACGTTCAGTGTGGAGGGTTTGAATCCCATTGTCACACCTCCATGACTGTAGATTCAAACGCCATTGCGTCAAACCACCATGGTTGGGGGGTTGAATCCCATTGCCTCATACCCCCATGTTTGTGGGTTCAAATCCTATTGTCTCACACCTCCAGGGTTGTGGATTCAAATGCCATTGTCTTCCACGTCCAGGGTTTTGGGTTCAAATCCCATTGTCATACCACTATGACTGTGGGTTCAAATGCCATTACCTCACACCACCATGCTTGTGGGCTCAAATGATATGAGTTTACACCTCTAGGATTGGGAATCTAGGACTAGGGGTCTGAATCTCATGTTCTGTGTAAGTTAGCATGTTCTCCCTATGTTGCACAGCTTTGCTCTGATTCCTCCGGATTCCCTGTGCCGTGGTCCAGACTTCTGTCCTGGGTGCCCTCTTGCCATGTTGGAAAATGGAGGGATGGATGATTTTTAGACAGAATGACAAATACTACAAAATACTACAATATATCTTCAGGTGCTGTTCCTTCTGTGAAGACATTGGTTAGAAGCTCTCTGGGCATCAGAGACTATATAAAACAAAAAGTTGTAGGATACGTAACACAGGATGCACTGTAACACGGATAGGTAAAGGTCAAATGGAAATTCCACTATAAATCTGATTTTTCAGAATTAAACTAATACGGTGAGAATCCAATATCATTTTGAACCTCCCCAAAAAAAAAAACAATTCACAGAAGTCAAAAACAGATTTAAGGGTCACACTGAAATCCAGTTTTGACTACTGCAGATTACCTGAATTGGCCCTTTTTTATTGACTGAATCAGCTTTATGAAGTTTGGCAAAATATGGTTGAGTAATGAATACAAATTAATAAATGATTTCGGCTTCCTGGAAAGCTTCTGGTAAGCTTGCTGGTTTTGCCGGTAGGGGCCCGTGATGCACATGTGTTTTCTGAGTGAGAGATGCACTTCAGGTTTTTAAAACAGGTCCAGGCCCCGACCTGCAGGTACTTTGTACACTCAAAATGGCCCCATGCAGCCAGAATTGTCATCATGGTATGTGGACAGTGGGCATGGCCAGCTGCACCTGAAGAACAGCAGATAGACAACAGAGGCAGCGTGACAAACGACCCTAAGGAAATACACATAAAATGCTAAGACATTATTATACTGAACGTGATATCATCCTACTGACAATTTAAGGCTCAATTCAACTTATTTTTATAGCGCCTTCCACAACACTGTCACCCCAAGGCACTTGACATGATTGTGTAGCAAACTATTATTACATCATTTATACAAAATGGTGCACAAAACAGAGAAAAGGGGAAGAAAGAATGCCAGACGAGATGGAGGAAGGAACCAAAAACTACAAGTAAGCAGGAAAAAACCTCTGGGGGTCCCAGGTCAACTGGCTGCCCAACCCCCCTTCAGTCGAGATTTAAAATCTGAGACTGATTCAGCTGAACATGACCTGGGAGTCCATTCCACAGTGTAGGGGCCTTGTAGCAGAAGGCTTTACCACTACCTTCGTTTATATATGGGGTGGTAAGGAACCCTACATTCTATGAACTGAGTGAACAATGTGGCTTGTAAGCATCGTTCATTTCTGTTGGGGAGGCAGGTGCTCGACCTGTAGACTTTTGCTAGACTCAGGAGAATTTTGAAGTCAGCCCTGAACCTAACTGGAAGCCAGCGCAAGGAACTAAGAGCAGAGTTATGTGTTCAAACTTCCTGCTCCTGTAGACAATTCAAGCTGGTGCGTTTTTACTGTAAGTTGGTTAATGTGTGGTGTTGCTCATCTTCATTAATTAGAGAAATCTGTCTCAGCTTAAAATTAGTGCTGTTTTGAGGAAGTAAAGTTTGAATTGATATTAGGCATCTGTTGTATCAAACAGGTGCAATTTTTTATTGACGTAATGATTATGAGGAAGCTCTGTTTTTATGAAGTCATTTGCCTTAGTATTTCCTAACGGAAAGAAACAAGGAAAATAAAATAGATTCAAATAGCGTTTTATGTTTTTATTCTACAGTGTAATGTCATTCATGGTGTCTAGGGTCTGCTGGGATAAGCTCCAGGCTCCATAATCCTGACCAGGATAAGTATTAGGATTGAACGGAAGATACTTTTCTATTTACTTTACACTTATTCTGGAAACTTTCTGTGCCACTATTAAAACTTGATGGCACTTGTAATAAAGCTGTGTGTATGTGTTTGTTACCTTTTAATGCTTCAGTAATGCCCAAAGCTAGTTTCTAAAACACCTAGGATAACTGAGATTGTCCATTGCTGCACTATAGATGTCCACAGAAGTTCTAAATCTCAGAATTCAAAATTCCACTTTACTATGAGATTCTAAAATAACTGCTACAAAATTATGAAGCAGTGTATTTAACACTAAGAAAATAAATCCATACATTCATCCCTCCATCCATCTGTCTATCCTGGTCACATAGGAGTTAACAATAATGCCAGTCTAAATAAGGAAGTGTGTGGTTTTCGCCACCTCATAATAAATGTTTGCATTTCAAATAAGAACCACACATTTTTTTGTCAACTGAATAATCTGATTCTATTTTTGATATGGTCAAAACACTGATAAAAAAAACAAACCAGTCCAGCTTGGTGCTGTTATCACAGCCTCCTGTTCAAAATGCCCATCTTCTGCGGAAGTACTGTACTATTATTTATTTTTCAAGTTTTCAAACTGGCAAAAGTCGGGAGAAAAACAAATAATGCTGGCTTGTAATTGGAGAGGAAAGTTATGTAAGATTATAGATTATCAGGGTCGTAGCACCTGCGGCAGCTTGTGCTTCTGAGTGGATGTTTAACTACATATTTAACAAGGATGACTCAGCACTGACAGTAAAAGCACTTTCTGATGGTTAGCCAGCGTCTTTCTCAATGTGGACCTAGTGGCCTGATAAATCATCAGAGCTTTTTTCCCTGCTTGACGGAATTTGCACTTCAGGCCACAACAGGCAGAAACACTCCTAAGAATGCTAATAAACTGTCAATGGAACAATCTTAATAATGTCGAATGATGTGTCAGTCTAAGCAAATTAAGAGGCTTAGCTGGAATCAGGTGGCAATATCAAACATATTTTCTTAGCAGATGTGTGAAATTTGACTGGAATCAAGCTTTGATGCTGTATCCTTTGCAAAAAGATGTTCTGTTTCTGAAAAGCAGCACAGTGTATTTTAGTTAATTTGCTTTTTTTGTGTAACCCACAAGAGAGTTATTCATCCGAGCCTGAAACAAAAGAAGAGGAGAAAAATGTGTAACAAACCTCAGGGAACAAAGGTCTTTGGGGAAGAAACAGGCTTTTATTTGCAAAACAGAATAAAGTCCGCGGGCAGGGGCTGCAATGTTGCTGTTGTCTCCACATTGACTGACAGCTGCAGGAAGTCAAACAGAGCCTGGTTATGTAAAGAACAGGCAAAAGACAAACAGCCAGGAAGCCTATCTATAAAGGGACCTGCTTTTGGGACAGGCGCTTTTTTGTTTGTTTTTGCAAAGCAGCTGGAGTGGTTAACACAGTGGTGATCTGTATTGTCAGTAGTTGGTGCAAATCAGTGCAAATCAGTGCAAATCTGTTTGATTTAGCCATAGGAAATCAGACATTCATAATGTGAGCTCTTAGTGCTTGTTTGCTGCTAATTGTTGGCTCAGTCATTTTACCCCACCTTAATCCTAGTAATGCAGGGTAGGTATCCACAATAAATGCACATGTAAGCAATTTATCTTTTCTACACTTTGCAAGAAAATGGTCATTGTTCAAGCAGAATAGACATCATTAAAGAAGAATTGACCACACAGAGTTGTAGCCATTTTGATATGGTCAGTCCCTTTTTATGAGCACAAGCTAAATAAAAAAGTTTAAGGGGTGTTGGCCATGAAGTGATTTCTGTGGTCTTCTTTAATCTCATCAATAAAGGTCAGAAGATGTGGTTTTCATTAAAATTGATTTATTGGGAATTTCAGCCTTCAGTGGTGCACACATTGGTATAAGAACTCACATGTACTTCTTTGGAATAGCCACACGACCGGCTGACGTCCTGAACATGAAAGGAGGTTGAGTGCCTTGAGCTCCTGGGTCTGTAAGAGGAATGCTGGTGGTTCCCTTCCAGGAAAGCCTCATGGTGTAGCAGAGGAGTCAACACGAGTTTCATTTCTGAGTCAGAGCATGCCCACAGTTCTCCAGAGAAGCTGCATTTACCAGTGACTTGGGTTTCAAAACAAAGCTCCTGAAAAGCTGGCTTCACAAGGAGCACGGCCAAGGCGCTTGATGCGCGCGCGTGTGTGTGTGTGGGCATGCACCCCCAAGTCACCAGGCCACCTCCCCAGCTGTCTTCTCACGGGGCGTTGACACACAATCGTCACCTGGCCCCCCCAGTTATGCTTGACATGTGGGGTCCGGCCACATCACCCCTGCGTCAGCGTCGCATTGACGCAGGCCGTGAGAGTCACTATCCAGCACGGTATATGCGACATGCTCAAATAGGGGCAAAACCTCCATGCCATCCCGAAACAACCCCATGGCTAAAAATGGGCACAGGCAGCCAGGTTTAGTGAGCACACATTTCCTGTTATATTTATTTTTATATCTGCTTTGTAAACTGGATGGACATACAGGTAGAGTTTCAATAGTTGTTTCCGTCCTCCATCACCCTGCTAATCATGGGATACAAGACAAGGAGGACTGTAACCAGAGCTAAGAAAAGTGTGCTTAAGGTATGACTGGTGTGTCTCTTACAGCGAGGACAGAGAGGGAGTGATATATTTTGTTTGATAGGCCTCACATGGCAGGTCCACCTAAAGAATGTTGTGGTATAATATGACCTTAAGAAGCCTGAGGAAAAAGAAAATAAGCAAAGGTAATACATAGACAGAAGCCAGTATATTCATTCTACTGATTTAGTAATAGTTTTAATTTGTTTTAAAAAGATGTAAGTGTTCATGTGATTCTGCTCACCTCCTTAAAAGGAGTCTTTCAGACATAAACATTTTTTTATTATTATTGTATGACTACTATTTACTGGTTATCACCATTATTGAACTAACTAATTAGGTAATTATACGGCATGTTTAATTCTAGGGCTGCAGCTATTAACATATAAACTTCCATAAAAGTGAAGTTGTTCCTGGTGTCCAGCTGTTTGTCTCTTAGTGGAAGTAGAAATAAAGTCTCGTCCTTTAGGAGTAGAACTGCTCTAATAAACTGTTTTGAGACAGAGTACTGAGTCATCTCATAATAGCTGCAAATCTGCAAATTCATGTTTACTGCAACCCTGTAATGTAAAATATTGGCTTTAACTACAGTGTTAATACAAAGAACTTAATTTAAAAATATGAAAATAACAAATGGTTAAATTCTAAGCATTGATGGGATATTGAAAAGGTTGTTTCAGTTTTTGGTGCCATGTCCTTTCCAATATAAGTGCCTGGCAGTAATAACAAATAGATTAATAATAAGAAAAATCATACAGCATACCAGAGTGCAATGTTAGAAATATTAGAAGTCCAGGAAAACCAAGGTTCTGTGCCTGTGATCAAAATCAGTTGTGCCCGGACTGGGTACAATAGTCAGATGTCCGTGGTCCCTTGAGCAAAGCCCTTAACCCCCAGCTCCATGGGCACTGATGCTAGTGGCTGCCCTTCGCTGCCAAGCCTGCTGTCAGCTACATATGTGTCTGTGTGTGACGGACAGCAAGACGGGGCAGGCAAAATGGATTTTTTTCCACAGGGATCAATAAAGTGGCATTGTTATTAAAAAGTCTCACAGTGTCCAACTCGATGTTTCAGACATGCTCAATTGTCATGAAAGTCAATATATACGTATGTACGTTGTAGTAGTACAAATAAGTGTAAGTTTACTGAAATGTTACGGGTCAGGGAACCTTCCTCAACAGCATAGCTAACAACTTCGTCACCTGCTTGGTTTATTCTTAACCACATACACACTATTAATCAACCTATATACTGTAAATAAACTGCCTATTTATAGTAAACCGGTTTGCTATTTAACAAACATTGCATTTGAACTCAGGCACTGGTTACACTACAGCTGATGTTAATAATTAATTACTGTGTTCTTTGTTTCAGGTGATTGTTTAAAGACGCCGATGTGATATGAGTGACATTTAGATCCTTAGCACACCCTAGTGCAGGCTTATGGAAGTGCAGCATTCCCATATCTACATTACAGTTTTTCTCAGTTGCTTTGATGTGTTTCTCACAACAGAAATGAAGTCCTCAAAACAGCTCGTTCAATTCCCACAACCTCTAGTCAGTTGTGCACATCATAACAGCAATTTATGGTTGTTTTCATCATTTTGCAATTGCTTTAGTATACTCAGGAAGATGCTTATGTGCAGTTCTCGGCTATATCATACAGTCAAAGTAAAAAGTATGTGAACCCGTTGGAGTAATCTGGTTTTCTGTATGAATTGGTCATAAAAAGTGATCTGATCTTCATCTAAGTCACAGGTACTGATATACACAATGAGCTTAAGCGAATAATCCACAAAAAATTCTACTCTTTCATGTCTTTATTATACAAACACATTCAACATTCACAGTGGTAGTGGAAAAAGTAAGTGAAGCTTTGGATTTAATAACTGGTTGACCCTCCTTTGGCAGCAATGACCTCAACCAGGCGCTTCCTATAACTGCAGGTCAGACCTGCACATCATGCAGGGGAAATTTTAGCCCATTCTTCACTGCAGAATGGCATTAACTCTTCTATATTCTTTGGTTGTCTTTTGTGTATGGCTCTCTACAAGTCATTCCACAGCATCTCAATAGGACTGAGATCTGGGCTCTGACTGGGCCACTCCAAAGGTGGAATTTGTTCTTCTGAAACCATTATGCTGTGGATTTGCTGTGATGTTTGAGGTCATTATCCTGTTCCATCACCCAGCCTCTTCTGAGCTTCAGTTGATGGACAGACACCTTCACATTATCCTGGATAATTTGTTGATAAACTTGGGAATTTATTTTCCCCTCAGTGATGGCGAGCTGTCCAGGTCCTGACACAGCAAAGCAGGCCCAAATCATGATGTTCCCTTTACCATACTTTACTGTAGGGATGATGTTTTGATGCTGATATGCAGTGCCCTTTTTACGCCAAATGAAGTTCTGCTTGTTCCTCCTAAATAGTTCAATTTTGGTTTCATCACTCCAGAAAACATTTCCCAGGACCATTGTGGAGTGTCCAAATGCTCTACTGCAACCTTCAGGTATGCAGCAATGTTCTCTTTGACAGCAGTGGCTTCTTCCTTGGTGTCCTGCCACGGACTCCTTTCTTGTTCAGTGTGTTGCGTTCATGTGTTAAATCATGAACAGAGATGTTAACCGGTTCTAATGACTTCCTAATGTCATTCGATGTCACTCTAGGGTTCTTCTTTACCTCATTGATGACTTTGCATTGTGCTCTTAGGGTCAACTTGGCGGGGCGCCCACTTCTAGGCAGAGTAGCTATAATACCAAATTGTCTCTATTTATAGACAACTTGCCTAACAGTAGACTGATGAATGTCTAAAATATCTGAGATGACTTTGTAACCCTTTCCAGCCTTATGTAAATGAACAATTCTTGATCGTAGCTCTTTTGTGTGAGGCATGATTCCCATTTGGATATGCTTCTTTTCCAAAGCTCAAACTCAAACTTTTCAGTGTTTTTCATCAATCAAAGTAATTCTAGGCCACACCTCTGACCTCTTTTCATTAAATGGACTCCAGGTTTGCTAAATTCTGACCTCAATGAGCTTTTTAAAATGTCGTCAGCTTAGGGTTCACTTACTATTTCCAACCGTCAGTTTCACAGTTTGAATGAGTTATTCAATATGATCAAAAATTCTCTGAAAATATGTGTATCTTTAGTTATAAGAGACTGTGTTTGTTCATTACTGCGACTTACATGGAGATACGACAATGTTTTATAAGGGAATTACACATGAATATAATAAATTCCAATGGGTTCACAAACTTTTTACTTTGACTGTACATCAGTGGTTGCTTATGTCATGATGATCAAAATGCATTGTGCTAGCTCTCTTTTGCATAGTCATACACTCCAGACGGACTTGTCATTTTGTCATTGTGTAAGTCATTGCAGTCAAAAGTGTTCAACAAGATATCATGGGCTGTATTTTATAGGTTTCTACAAAACGTTTTTAGTATGTATTCATAATATTAATGGTTTCTGTACCATTTTCATATGCATGGATGAGGCTGGCTTCAACTTGACCAAAGGAAGGAGACATGGGCATAATCTGATTGGACAGAGAGCTACTGTTGATGTGCCAGGCCAGCAGGGTGGGAACATCACTATGTGTGGAGCTATTTCGGACAATGGGGTCCACACTCGTATCCCTCTTGTGGAGCCATACAACACCCAGCATCTGCTTACCTTCTTGAACACCCTCTGCAGGGATCTCATTCCTGAAGAGGAGATTGGTCAAGAAAATGTACCAAAGTATGTGATCAATTGTGATAATGTTTCCATCACTCCAACCCAGCCAGGCAATGGTTTGCCAACCACCCCAGGATGCTGATGGAATTCCTACCACTATATTCCCCATTCCTCAACCCCACCGGGGAGTTCTTCTCAGCTTGGAGGTGGAAGGTATCTGTAACCTGTAAGAAATTCACAAACAAGAGGAGGTCATTCGGCCCATCAAGCTCGTTTGGGGAGAACTTAACTAATAGCTCGGAGTTGTTAAAATCTTATCTAGCTCTGATTTAAAGGAACCCAGGGTTTTAGCTTCCGCTACACTAGCAGGAAGACTA
>JAODJU010000113.1:69890-98987 GCA_026776725.1 Gnathonemus echidnorhynchus
GGGGGTCCCTGGAACCAATCCCCCATAGATATAGGGGGTCGACTGTAACTGGCTAATTAAGCCACACCCATCACTAATACAATTATACAATAAAGCACATATTTTGTGCTGTAGATTACGTGTCTAACAAGGAAAGTGAGAGTGAAGGACAAAACATCTGGGGGCAACTTCATAACTGAAGTGTTTGGCCACACAAGCTCACAGAAAAGGACCTGATCACCCAACATCAATACCCAACCTGAGTGGCAGCAAATCCCACCAGCAATGTTCTAATGGAAAGCATTCCCAGAAGAGTAGAGGCTCTTATGGCAACATAGGGCGAGCCAACTTCGCTTTAAAATCCCTGGTTTCAGAATGAGTCATACGGCAGGCTCACATCCACATACTTTAAGTCATACAGTGTATTAACAGCAATATTAAAAATATTTTTAAATGATACATATCTCACATCAGAAGTTAATATTCAAAAAAGTACTTGAATACTAAAAGGACTCCTTCATACCTGAACATTTCCAGGTCGTCCACAGTGGCCAGCCAGAAGCTGTAGGAGTTGCTGTAGTAATTGCAGGTGCCCCGGCCATGGCACTCGATGAAGGGGGAGGCGCGGAAGTCCTCCAGGCAGGAGCCGGGGGACACTAGGGCTTGACCGGAGCCTGCCGCACCAGAGCTGGTGTGCTGAGAGTGAGGAGGGGGGACAGGGGCAGGATGTAACATATACAGAAGGCCGTGCAGAGCCAGCTGCACCCATTGTTAGTGTGAGTTCCACATGTTTATCCTTTTTTTAAGGTTGGGGGCATTTATTTACTGCCTCTGAGAAGTGTGCCAGCTGAAGTGTGCTGTGTCTGGGCAAGCCGGACCCTGAAAAGCGAGTGGGAGGTGGTACCATCATGAAGGAGTAGCCAATCCAGAGAGTCTCCCAGTTGGCGGGACAGGAGGGCAATTGGATGGACTGGCTGTGCAATGCGACCACCATGGTGGGGGCTTCGCAGACCGCACACCTGTAGCGGGGTACGTATACACACACACACACACACACACACACAGGTTTGTAATTACATCTTTCTGGGGACTCTCCATTCATTTCCATGATGAAAGCTCTAATCCCAGCATGATGACCTTAACCCCTAACCAGTCCTAAGCTTAACCAAAGTAACAAAACAAAATATAGGTTGGAGGTGACAAACCCCAAAACCTGAAGGCAATATTTGGTTACAGTGGTGTTCCAGTGTAACCAAATAAAATGAGACTTTCGGCATTTTTTGTTCTTTGATTGCATTCACAGATCTTTGTGGGAACCTGAAAAATGGTCCCCACATCATCAAAATAACAGGGTTTTATTACACTGTTGTGGCCATTTGGTCCCCACAATGTAATATATACATGGCCAGTCATACATACTAGGTGGACATAAAATCTAAATTTTACTTTTAAAAAAAACTATGGTTTTTTAAAAACCCCAGCAAAACACTATAAACAGACAAAACCTGATGTCAAATAAAAGTTCTTGCAGAACGTTTTGGTTTAATGTCTTAGTGCAAACACTTGTACCAAAAAGGAGAGCAAAATCAGTGTTTTTTTTTTTTTTTGGAGCTTCTCTTTGTCAGCCCACAAGGCCCAAGCCCCGCCCCCTTCCCCTCCCTTCCTACCTGCTGACGAATGGCTTGATGTTCTCCCCGGTCACAGGAGCCATACTGGCAGGCATAGGGTGCGGCGTGGACAGCCAATAGGAGTAATCATTGCGTGACGCCAGGTTGCAGACGTTATTTATGTTGCAGAACATGAAGGGCATGGTGCTGAATCTGCGCAGGCAGCTGCCCGCCGCTCCTGGATGGGAAGGGCATGGTTTGACAGGATGTGTGGGCTAGAGGGCAGCTTTACCTTATATGGGTGTGGGGAGGGAGGCGATGACCAGCCATGACATTCAGAGCAGTAAGTGATCATACCCAAGTCCTGACCGTGGGCCCGCTCGTTGCCCTGGACGTACAGCAGCGAGTAGCCATGGTATAAGAATCTGGTGCCATCGGGGCAGGAGGGCTCCTCCGTGGACTGGCTGTGGCGCGTCATGAGGAAGCCGTGAGCTGATGAGGATGAGCCTGGCAGGCCAGGGGGACCTTGCAGCCCATCTGGTCCAGGATGGCCAGGGAGACCTTGGTGACCTGGGCCACGACAACAAAGGCCAGCCAAATTAGCACTGAAAGGCTAACAGCAGAAAGCGCAGGAGCAGAAGCAGCTAAGTGTCATGATACAGGACAGCAGGGACGTCACTCCTAGACTCACCTGGAGGCCCGGGTGGGCCCATGTCTCCTTTCCGACCCAAGGGCCCGGAAAACCCATGGTTACCCATTGGACCTGAATCTCCAGATCCTCCTGGTTTACCTGAGGAAAAGTAGATTATCCCTGATTATCAGTCTCACATGGGATTTAACAGATACAAATTTGTCTTAAGTAGCATGCAACTTAAATAAAGTAAATAAATTAGTAAATAAGTAAATAAAGTAAAAAAAAACTTAGGTGTAAAATATCATCTTTATTTTACTACTTGAAGAAGCATTATACAAATGACTGTGGATAGAAATTAAAAATTAGCATAAAAGTCAAAGAAATTTCCACCAACCTGGAACGCCGTCTCTGCCTGGAGGACCAGCGGGCCCCTGAAAGCCAGGCGGACCTGGGGGGCCCTGGGGGCCTCTTTCCGTTCTCAAAAAATATGAAGTAATTGATGGGGGGTCACCTGGGGGGCCTTCAGAAGAAAAACAGAGGTATCAGCATCAGAGGTGGCAGAGGTCCGCTGTAATGTGACTGAATGAATGATTTGCGCATTGGAAGACAGCGAACCTGATTCACCCATGACTCCTTTGTCTCCAGACGAACCAGGTATTCCAGGAAGTCCTGGCTGACCCAGTCCACCTTTGTGATGTACAGAAACAGGAATACAGGGATAGAGAATAATAAGGTACATAAAACACACAACAATTGGTCTCACGTTTACAGCCTGACGGTATCACACAATAATGGCTGTGCTTTTCCGAGGCAGCAGACAGACAGCAGACAGACAGCAGGATGGCAGACGGCATACTCCAGCTGACCTGGGAATCCATGCTGTCCAGGGAATCCAGCATCTCCCTTCAACCCTGAGGCTCCTGGTTCACCAGGATGTCCCTAATTACATGGGGGGGGGGGGGGGAATGATGTAAGGGCACTTGATATCAGGCCAAAAGAAAATACATACAAACTGATCAGAATAGGCAAAAGTACAGGCTCAAAAATGTGCAAAACGTATCTGCATGATGGTGCACTCAGTGTTATGTGCCTGAGGGGTGTGGACCGGACTCATTTCACCTCTCTCAGTGTCTGCATGACTGCATCACTGTAGGCTGGAGCACGCCGGTTCCCCAGCCAAGTTCTGCAGCCATGCTGTAATCTCTTACCGGAGTGCCAGGAAGCCCAGTGGCGCCTTTCAGACCCATCGGGCCAGGTCCTCCATGGAATCCAGGCATGCCTTTGTCCCCCTTCAGCATTCCCAGGCCTGGAAGGCCTTGTGGCCCTTCAGGACCAGGGGAGCCTTTACATATTTACACAGGAAACATTTAGTCATTAAGGTGACAGAAGACCAATATCCACAAAGCTCCTCAAATTGCTGCTACATGTCACTTGTTTTTTATATTGGCTATTTATTTGCTTAAAAACTACAGTTATACCTATTGCAAAGAGAGAATGCACAATACATAGGTGTTTAGAGATAATAGTGAAACAGCATAGTTTTTATACATCTACAAGGCAATTAAAAGTGTATATTGCATCCTTATCAGGGGAATGACAGCGGTTCTCATCCTGTGATTCAAACTACCAACATTAATGTTTAGCTCTTTTACAAACACAAATTTTGAGTAAGCATTTATTTCCTACAGAATGTTCATTATCAATATAATCTGTCAGCCATGAAAAGGACCAAATTTAATGTACCATAAATGCACACCGAGTTCACTCTACAACTGTCATTTTACTTTGTAACTGTAAAGTATAAGTAATGTATAGAACATACAGAAATCAGGTCACCTTAAAGTCATATCCAGTCACTGTGTGCTCAAGGCAAATGCCCTGGGAGGGTGTTGTATTGTAGATGTGAGTGTATGTGTGTTTATGAGATTAGAATATGTATGTTTAAAGGAACAGAGTGAATGGAAGGAAAGATGAGTCACGCCTGACCATAATGAGATGTCAGTATTATTCTGAATAGGGATGCAGCCCCCAAAACTGCATTCATTCTGTCCAGGGAATCCAGCGTCTAACCTGAAGTTCAGAAGTCTAACCTGCAGGACCTGGGGGTAAAGTCAACAATGGGTCTGAGAAGACAGGGCTGCAGGGAGGATGAATGGCCATGAGGAGGAGGGGCCGCGAGAAGGAGGAGGGGCCACAAGTAGGAGAAGGAGGGACAGCGAGTAGGAAGGGGGGGCACAAGGAAGATGAGGAGGCGGGGCCGTGGGGAGAAGGAGGAGTAACAGCAAGCAGGAGGACCAGGGGCCATGAGGAGGAGGGGCCACAAGGAGCAAGAGGTGTGGCTGTGAGGAGCTGGAACTGGGGCCCCACTGGAGGAGGGAGAGCAGTAAACAGGAAAAAATATATAGTTTTCCAGTATTCTTTTTTTTCTTTTTTTCTTTTCCCCCCACGATGACACACTGTAAGCTGCTGAAACAGGCAGCCCTATTCCTAAGGAGATCTCAATCCCTTACTTTAACAGACATTTCAGCTTTGCTGAGGTTCCCCTGTGGGGATCCCCAGCTATCGGGAGAGGAAAGCACCAGCTCTGACCTGCAGGGCCCACCAGGGTCTAATTTCACAGCAGGATGCCAGTGAGGGGGCCGTGTGGCGAGGGCTGCACCAGACCCCTCAGGTCAAGTGGGGCCATCTCGCAGGAAACAGCCAGATGTTACATCTTCACTGTCCTCACCAGTATTTCTACAAAGGCAGTTAGAGAACCAGTCCAGAACTACTAAATTCTTAAGTTGTACAAATCTGAAATTCATATAATTTGACAGCTTAATTTTGACCAGAGATTTATTAACTCTCTGGAGACTAGGGGTTGGGAACACACTTTCACTGACTGGGGTATGATCACACATTTCGTTCAATATCACAAACTTAATTCATAGCAAATAAATTATTTCTTATATATTTGTTTTGGCATTACACTCATCTTAATTTTAATGTATATTGTAAATTGTCAGATTTATGTTAAATTTGTAATTTGACATCAAAGTATAGACATTGCAAAATGCAGTGTGGAACACTTGCAGAAACATTATAAAAGTACACAGTAAGCAATGGTGGCAGTTTTTTTTTTTGATCCCAGATATCCTGGGTATATGAAGATGACTAAATGGTATAGTTGCAACATTCAGTTGGATAAATAAATAAGAAAAACTGAACTCATGTGTCTATTTCTGGCTTCCTTCCATTGTAGGAGCTCTCGTGTATTAATGGGCCATTGACACCTGGCTACATCCCTCCCCCCCTTTTATGGTGCTGATGAGGATGTATCTGGATCGCGTTTCATCGTTGTTCATCAAATTACCATGTGAATGGGATCTGAATACGCGCTAATGCGGCTATTTAGAATGTGAATAGCGATCTTTGCTTGAGGGCGGTACTTCACGCCCCCAATGCAGATAAAACAAAGAAAGGTGACATGATTTAATTTTTTGCTGACTTAACGTAATTTAAAAAACTTTAATACTTCCAACAATGGACGTTTTGAAAAGAAGACCGATTACAGATTTAGTCAGCCTTTGTTTCATGATTCCACATAATGATTTCAGCGAGATATAAACTGAAACACACAAGAAAGATACACGGTATCGCCAACAACGCCCTCGTCCCCAGAGGGTTAAGGTGGCTATAAAATCAGGATGCTTTTACTATATTATTACTTGCTATTCATAACTTTAATGTTTTCTTGTTTTTTATTCATCGGGGGATACTGACGGAGCTCTGACTGGACCATCTCTGCTGGTCTGATGATCTGGGGTTCCTGTGAACGTACACAGCCCACACAGACCAACCAACAGCACTCTGAATAGAGCAAACTGAACCAAGCTGACCAAGTTAACCAAGCTAACAGCGCTAACTGAGCCCTCTTCTCTTCACCCTGCACCTTGTTGTATTTGTGGAGGAATTTGTGGAGCAGCAGCAGCAGCAGTGATATTCAGGCACACAGCGGAGAGCCACAGCACAGCTGACAAGCAACAGCTTTGGGGTCGGCGTGGTGATTTGTCACAGGCATCCTGAAGAGAGGTGGTCACCCAAAGCTTGGCCGTCTGACGCCAATGACAGAACGACAACAGCAGAAACATTTTAAAGGAGAGCGAGTCCAAAGAACTGAGAAGCAGCGTTCTTACAAGCAAGACACAGGCTGCAGGTGAGAGGGTTTCGCATAAATGGATATACGACAAAGAAAGTGTGTAGACTGGTCAAGGCGGGCGTGCCTGAGTGAGTGAGTAGTAAGGGATGAGGAGTGAGCGGTGTGAGACACATGGGGCTTGCAATGCCAGTGATGCCGATTGCAGGGGGTGCTTTTTGTGCTCTGTGACGTCAGTGTCAATCGCTGAAACTTCCCATGCAAATCAAAGGTGTGTTCAGTGCCAATTTGCCATCTGGTTTCATCAGCTTTACCGGCCTTATTAACTGACAGCCTGGAGCCATATATGCTGAATCTAAACCGGCTGTGAATGTCAAGACGCTGATGAATAAGCACTGAAACAGAATCACCGTGTCAATGCTGAGCAAACTGAGCCTCAGCCAGAACTGGCATCAATTTAATGGAACGGGGCAGAAACCAGGTAGCAAAAAGAGCAGACATTGGCATTGTGAAAATTTTCGGACTTACCAGTTCTTCCCGGGGGACCAGGGGGCCCCGGATTACCTTCGGGCCCCGTTCCTGACACACCAGGGGGACCCGAGGGGCCGACATTGCCGGGGAATCCGGGCACACCTGGGGCCCCCTGCTCACCCTTCTGTCCAGGAAAGCCAGAGCTACCAGGTACACCAGGAAGACCAGGATCCCCTTTTGGACCTGGGGGGCATATGCCAGATTAGTATCAGTGCTAATAAAATAAAATACAGTTGCAGAAGAATTTTAAAATGCAATATAAATAAAAAAACAATTTACAGTCAAGTGCCATAACACAACGTTTTGGTCAACTGGCAACTGCATTTACAACATCGCTCCCATTGGTTGTAGCCATTGTAATGTTGTAGCGCAACGCATTACTCGTGTTTGTGGTGATGCTGGTGTAAACAAACCTACCACACATAATTTTCTCAGACAGGTTCATAACACTGAAATGGATTTTACTGAAGGATATTTCTCCTGGTTGTACAAATTCCCTTAAGCAAGCAAGCATACCTTATACATCAGCATACCATATGAGACAGTCATTTAGGCTGGGAATGCTTTACTGACTTAACATGTTTCTCTCATTAATAAAAATGAATACTTAATGTCTGTTAGCGAAAGTGCAATGCAATCATATTTCCTTCACAGGTCATATCTATTTTCTGCATACGTCAACAACAGATACTTGTACCCCATTTCATTTTGTTATTAGGGCATTAAAACACCCATCACATTTAACTGTATGCCCATTTTATACTGTAATAACTATTTTTGATATTAAGGCATCAAAACACCTAACAACCTATTACCAATTAAACTTTGTGCAAAGCCAAATGGCCCCCACAATGTCGGTTTTGTTATCTCCAAACACTGTCGGTGAGCAGAAAATTGGGGCTAAAATCATGAACTTAGTATTAGTTATACTGGAAGCTGGCATTTGCACAGACATGTGCCAAGTGGGGAAAAAATGAGAATCAGAGCATAACAAAGAGATTTCGCCATAATTTTCATTGTCATTTTTTCATTTACTTTGTTGTTAGAATTTAGTCATGAAAAATAAGGCTGTGAACAAATACTTTTTTTGTTGACAAAATTAATACCGCTCCAACCCAGATGAATCCAATTATGTTCAAAATTTTTTAGGGCACCGGTCATTCAGGAGCTCTTGGAATCATCCTAACAGCCTGCCACCTTCACGGTGCTCCTGCCTGTAGGTATACTGCCTATGACCTGGCTTTAATATGAGTGCTTTAAGAGACTAAACTGTTACATTACAAAAAGAGTGTAAAAATAGCATAATCAAATGGATAAACCTGCACAAAAATAAGTTCGCTAAACTTTTTGGGTATTCTACAGTGGCAAACATCAGAAGCGGGGTTTGGTGGCAAATACAATGATAGAAAAATTACAAAGAAGAGTGTCTGTAAACTCGGTGCAGATTACCTGAGTTTTATACAACTTGGGTAAATTATCAGCAAGTTGGTCAGCTGAGCAGGGTTACTGGTCACACAGGGGTGGCCATGTTAAAGGTACAGGATGGAAAGTCAGAACTGGAATTAAACACTTCAACTAATTTAAAAAGCTAAAGCAGGAAAATCACCTTGCAAGCCTGGTAATCCAGGAGTTCCTGGGCGACCAAAACCGCGTGGACCTACAGGGAAAAAGATACAGTTGATTCAAATTTTTATTTATAATAAATAAAAAAAAAAAACCCATTGTTTATTAAGTCACCTATTCAAAGAAATTCAAAGGAATTATCCAAACTTTCAGCTTTCCTTCCTTCCTTGCAGGACACGTTTCACCTTACCACGCTCTCCCTTTATCCCAGTGGGTCCAGGAATGCCGTCACGCCCTCCTGGGCCTCTCTCTCCAGAAGGGCCAGGCAGTCCAGTACTACCTGGGCGTCCTTGTGGTCCTACTGGACCATCAGTACCCGGAGGACCTGGAGCTCCATCAAAGCCCTTTGGGCCAGAGATGCCCGGCATACCTGAGGCATAAAGTGAGTGAGTATAAAAAGGCAGGTAGGAGCAGCACAGCAGCAGACCTTACTGTAAACATTGTGCTGCAAACGCCATACTGCAAATGTCTGTCGTGGCTGCAAACATGCTGTAACTGTAAGCTTGTGTTGTGATTATAAAGCTATGACTAAACGTTGCAACTGTAGATGCTGTGACTGCAAACACTGACTGTAAATGTGCGCTCTGACTTTAAATGCCATGCTGCAAACATGTGCTGGAACTGCAAACGGCGTGCTGCAAACATTTGCTGCAACTGTAAGCATGTGCTGTGACTATAAATGCTGTGACTAAACGTTTCAACTGTAGATGCTGTGATTGCAAACACTCTGACAAAGTGTGCACTGTACATGCTGTGCTGTATTTGTCCGCTGTGATTGTAAACCCTATGCTGCAAACGTGTGCCATTACTGTAAACAGTAACCATGTGTTGTGATTATAAACACTGACTGTAAACACTAACTGCAAACATGTTACTGCAAACGTTGACTAAGCATGTGGAGTGACTGTAAACACTGATTGTAAATGTCAATGTACCAGGTGACTGTCAATATTGTAGCTAAGTGTGTGCTGTGATTGTGGACACTGTGACTAAGAATGTGCTGTGGCTAAAAACTGACTAAATATGTGCTATGACTGCAAACACTGACTGTGTACTGTGATTGTAAACACTGAGTGTGCGAGTTGTGACTGCAAACACTGGAGTGAGCACTGTGACTTTAAACTATGTGACTAAACAATTACACTGCGACTGTGCGTGCTGTAGTTACATACTATGATTATAAACATGTACTGTGACCACTGTGACTAAATGCTGTGCCTGCAAATGAGGTTACAGTGACAGTGTTTATAGTCACAGCATGCAGTTACAGTCACAGTGTTTACAGTCACAGCATGCAGTTACAGCCACAGTGATTATAGTCAAGGTGTTTACAGTCACAGCAGGCAGTTACAGTCACCCAGAAGCACTTCTTCGAGAAGAAGCACATCCAGCTGCCCTGTGATTGGAGGAGGCATCTCCCAGGCTTCAAACCTGGAGTCCCATGGAACCCAGGGTTTCCCTTCTCTCCCGGGCTGCCAGGCAGGCCCGGTAATCCGGGTGCTCCCGGTTGGCCTTTTATTCCAGGGATTCCAGGAAATCCAGGCTGTCCTGGGTCACCCTGGAAGAAGAAACTAAATTAGTATGAGTATATTGTGTTCCATGGTGGAACACCATGCCTGGAATGTTCAACCAAACAATTAAGCACAAAAAAATCCATGTATTTTACAATTATTTTTATTGATTAGATAGATAGATCTTTATTGATTAGATAGATAGATCGATAGATAGATGACAGATGGGTCTTAGAATTAATTACAAAAGTACAGACCCTTATTTAATTTTGACAAAATTAAAGAATATAGCTTCATTACGGAGAAGTATTGCATATATAACTGGATCTTGCTGATGTTATTATTACTATGGCTAAGTGACCCTTGTTTTACGCTCCTCTGAATATTTGTACATTCCCTTTGCATGCACCTTGGCTCCTAGACTTCCTCGGAGTTCAGCACCAGGGGACCCTGGATCCCCCTTCTCTCCCTTGAACCCAGAAGCCCCTGGCCGGCCGGGTAGCCCTGGGCTTCCTGGGTTCCCTGGTGCACCTTTCACCCCTGCTGGACCTGTAACAGGAGTATATGGTTTTATTATATTTGTGTGTGGCTCAGCAAACTATGCCTGACACAAGCAAGAGGCTATGTTGGGCATTTCAGGTCCAGAAACTACAAATCCAGACTAAGATTTTGTTTCTACCAACCAGCTGAGTACTCTGAACTGGATGGTAGAAACAAAATCTTAGTCTGGATTTGTAGTTTCTGGACCTGATGGTCCGAAGGTTGCTGGTTTGAGCTTAACATCAACTGGACAGTCGCATGGCTGTGGGCCCCAGAGCAACACCCTTAACTCCCAAGTGCTACAAAATGGTGGCCCTTTGCGGTGTCTGTGTGTGTCATGATAAAAAATGGCTAAAAAAGAATTTCATTGAGGGTGTGTCCAAAATCACACTTGCACAACAGGTGTTGAAATCTATGAGAAGCACTATGAACCATTATTATACTACATAATGTATGTATGCATGAGAACAGTACACATGCGCCTGGATAAACTGCAGTCGCCGTCTTGCATATTGCCTGATTTGGATGATTACTAAGGGCATAACCTGACCCAGATGAAAGTTAAAAAGTGTTGAAAAATATCAACTGGAAAAAAAAATACATATTTGAGTAAACTTCTGTAACTGGTTATTGTTTTCTACTTAAACTTGTATAGAAATAGCATGTTATTATCTATGGCTGCAGCTTCAGTCCCCTTATAACTCAGCGTTCATCAATTGCACACGTTGGAATTTCACAGAATGTATTATGTCCCTGTGACGGCGCAGAAGTGATGGCAGCCTTTCTAGTAGCTCCGTAACATCGTGCTTTTTAACTGAATTTCCCAGAGGAACCTTCCTGAGGGATTAATAAAGTTTTTTACCTACCTACCTACGTCATCTGGGTACCATTCACCTACTGTCTCATCCATATTGAGGATTCAGACATACTGCTCACGTTGCATACTATATTCCGTCTACTATACAGCAGACAAGTACCCAATTTCGGATGCACCCAAAGTCTACATCATCTGCTGCTCTGCACTACTCTCAGGCTGCTTTCAGATCTATCGTCAAAGAGCTGTTTTTCACCACTTGCCCCCCCCCCCACCCCACATTAGCTGGATATCTTTCAGATGGTAGATCATTCTAGAAACATACAGGACACTGTTGAGCTTGAAAAACCTAACAGTGCTGCAGGTCAGTTTAACAGCATGTAAATCTATTTTTCCTTAATTGCCTTATGACTTATAAATCCTAACTGAAGTGGATTTAAAAGCTGAAACCTGCAAATTTCACCTGGATTAATGTGGTTGTCTACTTCAATATACTTCAAGGAAAATGCACGTGCAGCGAATTTTGTGCACTTGGTGTATTACTGTAAATGTAAATATGTTTTTATTTTAAATATACGGAGAATCCATTGCAGGGAGTTACCAGAGAATCCCATGTCGCCCATTGCACCCTTCAGTCCAGCTGGTCCGGAGAGTCCAGGTTCACCCGGGACTCCAGAAGCTCCTTTGGGTCCTGGAAAAAATGGGAACCTCAAACTCAGAACATTAAACAGCACCCCCACCCCCCTTTACAGGAAGACAATTGGCACCATTACGTCATCATGAACACTGGTGTAACAATGCGTTACTTAATGACACCGCATTAAGTAATAACTTGACAAACTGTAACAAATTTTTATTTCATTATGTAATAGCACCTGCAACTTTAATGCAATATGTAACACATTTCCTTGCTTTTTGTAATAAATGATTGCATATTGCTGTGGTTATTTCAAAATGTGGGAGTTGGGCTTTTTTATGATGGATGGATGGATTGATGGATATTATAACAAAGAACAAGATTCAAAATGTTTGTCATATGTACAGTAGAAAAGTGCAATATAATAGAAAAAATAGAAAAATAAATAATTTTAAGTGTAATGTGCAAAAGAGCTTAATGTGCAAAAAATTACAGCATGAGGTAGTATGGTATGGTAATATGGTAGTATGATGTCCATTAATCATACTCCTGTTGGCTGTTAAGGAGTCTGATGGCAGTGGGGAAGAAGGAGCTGTTAAGTTGGGAGGTTCTATGTTGGGGGTGTGTGGGGTCTTTGAAGATGGAGGCAGCTCTCCTCTGGACACTGCGGTGGTAGCTGCTCTGCAAAGAGGGCAGCGGAGTCCTGATGATCTTCTCCGCAGTCTTCACCACTCTCTGCAGGCCTTTGCAGTCCATAGCTGTAGTGCTGCCGTGCCATGCAGTCATGAAGCTGGTCAGTGTGCTCTCCATGATGCAGCTGTAGAAGTTGTTGTGGATCTTGGTTGACATACCAAACTTCCTCACACTCCTCAGGAAGTACAGCCGCTGTTGAGCCTTCTTGACCAGCTGTGTGGTGTTCAGTGACCAGGTGAGGTCCTCACTGATGTGGACGCCCAGGTACTTAAAGCTGCTCACCATCTCCACTTCAAGCTCCCGGATGAACAGTGGCTGATGAGGCCTCCTCTCTCATGTCCGCTATCATCGCCTTTGTCTTGTCCGTGTTGAGGATGAGGTTGTTGTCCTCACATCATGACACCAGTCCGGCTACCTCACTCCTATAGGCCGCTTCATCCCCTCCTGATGTTGGAGTCTTTGTTTTCAAGGTGGGAGAGGGAATAGTGAATGGCAGCAGCAATGGTGTCTGATGTGGACCTGTTGGGCCGGTAGGCATACTGCAGGAGGTCCAGAGTGTCTGGGATGTTGCTCTGGATGTGGGCCAGCACCACTCTCTCAAAACACTTTGCGATGATTGGAGTGAGTGCTACTGGTCTGTAGTAGTTCATGCAGATGGCTGTGCTTTTCTTGGGGAGGGGGACAATGGTTGTAGTCTTGAAGCAGGTGGGAACAGTTAGGTGAAGGAAAATGTGACCCTGATGTACCATTTACGTCTGTCCAAAGTCCAATTCATATTGGAAAAGACACCTTTTTATTGCCTAAACTGATACCTGGAGGACCCGGCTGTCCTGCTCTTCCATCAGTTCCCAGAAGGCCTTTCTCTCCTGGAACACCTGTGACACCTTTCTGCCCCAGGACACCTGGCAAACCTACAGAAGAGAGAGATGCAAATGCTGCGGCTTTTACTGGCATAAAGCACCGGCAACTTCATGCAGATGAAACACTGTTTCTTCACAAGGATGTGCTTTTGCAATGGCATAAGCTTACCTGGGGCCCCCAGCTCTCCCTTCGGGCCCTTTTCAGTACTGATGATGCCTTGAGGGCCCCGTAGGCCAGGGTCACCCCGTTCTCCTTTGAGCCCAGAAATCCCAGGAGCTCCAAGCTTCCCAGGGAATCCACTATCGCCTGTTTAATGAAAATCCCCTCAATTACTTTGCCTAGAGGTAAAAATAAACAGGAATGGCACAAAATATTAAGAATGTATTGAACATGTGCACCTTTTGGTCCAGTGAATCCTGGCACACCAAAGCTCCCTGGGGGACCCTGAAAGCCTGTGGACCCCACCACTCCCATCTCTCCTTTGGTACCTAGAGAAACAAGGCATAAAGTAAGATATTATCAAGCCCAAGGGGAAATCGCAATATGCAAGGCTATGTCAACCATGAATCGAACCCAGGCCTCCCGCATGGCAGGTGAGAATTCTAGCACAGAACCACCAAAATATAAACAATACATCAAATAAGACCCCTGCATTGTTTTGAAACACACTGTGAAAGGCTGATATCATGGAGGTCATTTACCTTGGAATCCAGGAAGTCCATCTTGACCTGGCTGGCCGGGGGAACCAGGAAGGCCCACTGGCCCCGGGGCTCCAGGGAAGCCTGGTCTCCCTTTGTCCCCAGGCAGTCCAACAACATCCAGTCCAAGGGGGCCCGGGTCACCTTTGTCAGCTCTTACACCAGGAAACCCTTGTAATAAGAGGAAGAACTGTGAGAATAACTGTGTTGATTTTTTTTTTTTTTGCATACTTTTGATACCGAGAATTATTATTATTGTTATTATGATGAAATTGTAATTTTAACCATTCCTTTAAGATTGCACACTCCATCCAGAATTTACAAATGCAAAACAGATATGGTCCTGGATGTTTAGTGTCAATTCACAGACAAGGACTGAGACTTTAAAATTCATGACTGATGTATATTAAAAATAATCTATACTTATTTATTACACCTCAGTTTTAATCTAAATTACTTTTATTAGTATCATCAAGAATTGACATCCAGTTACAGGTTTCACGAATCAGTCCATGTTCTCTATGCTGTATAAAAGTGCAACTGTCCAGCTTCTAGGCAGCATACCTGGTGCGCCTCCAACCCCCTGAGGGCCAGGAGGTCCGCGGGGCCCTGGAAGACCTAAACCAGGGAGACCTGGAAGCCCTTGAGGTCCCTGGGGCCCAGGAAAGCCAGCATCCCCTATGAGAAAGAAACAGAGAGAAAACAGTCACAGGGAGCTGTGGGACTACCGCTGTGTACCAGTTACTGGAATCGGAGGTCGGACTGATTTTCTGAGTTGGAATTCCGACTTCAGGGGCATTCTGGTTGAAATTTCTGACTAGGATCTTGGAAATTCTGACTTCTCAGTTCAGATGGAATGCACCATAAATCATATTTATAATTAGCATGTGACTGAAAACGTGGCTCCACAACCAATTCATGGAATATATCTGGATATGGTACAGGTATATCTGAATCAGAGCATATATAAATGGGCTGGACAATTATGAGGTTTCTGCAATAGGACAAGCTTTGCTCCTTAACCTTAGCTGCCTTGTGCAGTGCTTTTCACCATTCCACGTAACCCTTCATAGAAGTGGCGTTCGACGCTCATTGGATTTAGCAGGTTAAAGTGTTAGAATCAGACAATGTTGGGGTGTAACGAAGGAAACCAATGAGTCCTGGGAGTGTATGGCCACAGTGCTAACAATCGCTGCTTTTTATTAACCTTTTGGCCCAGGAGCTCCAACCAAGCCTGGCAGGCCTGGCTGTCCATCTCTTCCTGGGAAGCCGGAGTCACCATTTGGTCCAGGGGCTCCTTGGCCACCAAGAAATCCTGCAGGTCCTGGGAGGCCAGTTACAGCAGACCCAGAATCACCCTGACAGAAAACAGGAGGGGGGAATCACACTCAAAAAGGATATTCCGGACCTCATAATACAGAGAAGGTGCTTGGCATGTACATTACATGCACTGGCAGCAAGCTCTTCATTCTGGGGAAAAATTCACTGTATATCATCAGCAGAAATCTGATCATTTAGTCACTAGGTTAGTTCGATGGGCAATAAAACTGGCTCTGTGATTTTCTAATATCACCATCAGCCCAGATGCACATTCCTGATGGTCATCAGTTTATTATTATTTTTTTTTAAAGCACCCCAATATTACAATTTGAATTTAAATATTCCTTGCTTAGAAATAAAAGCCTAAATAGTACAAAACAAAACAAACAATTTTTTCTAGTAATATAAAAACACTTTACATTAAACACACCTTGCATTCATAGATAATTCAATGTACCTTATAATGTATGCGCATTCATAGAACGTTCAATGAACCTCATAACACATTTACAGCACATTCATAGAACATAGAACAAGCAAGTATACCTAAAAATGTTTTAAAGCATCGCATTAATAATAGTTTCAATGAACAAGACACAGAATCTGTAATATACATTAATAAGAAACATTATAATCATATAATGTTTGTTATTAATGTATACTAAGGAACGTTAGAATGTTAAGGCTTACTTATATACTGCTTATGGATATACTGTTCTATGAATACATTATGAAGCTGCACTGAATGTTCTATGAATGCATTGCAAAGGCATTATGAAGGTGCAATTAATGTAATGTATAATCAAAAAACTGCACCATTCTGTATGGATCCTAAACAGAGTAAATGTGATAATTTGAAATCAGGAAGTGATTTCTTTCTGATTGATCACAATTTAACTGCATACATGTATGCACACCCATGGATATTCATTATCCCTAGAGATGTGCCTGTGCAGTAAAGCCCATCGACGCCCCACACTCTCACCTTAGGCCCTGGGGAGCCTGGGTGCCCGGGGAGGCCGTCGGACCCGGGCCGTCCAGGGATGCCGGGGCTGCCAGGAATGCCTGTCATTCCAGGGATCCCTGCAGATGGCAAATAGTCATGTTATGTATCTTTTAAATCTGTTTTTCCACATGTGAAGTATAAGTAATAGCTTGACAATTATCATAAAGGTATTCACCAAACAAACAAAATGCCTGACATTACCAGATTTTTGCCCATTTTCAACTTTAACAGGAATCATTCTAACATGTTAAGCTAAGGATCACAGCTTAAGCTCCGCCCACCTGGGGATGCCCGTGCCATCTACCTGTCAGACATGCATCACGGTACAGTACCAGTGTGCATATGTGTGCACCTTACTGTTCTTGTCATAATACTTAACCTGGTGGTTGATTCTTACCTTTGACTCCTGCACCACCTGGAGAACCAGTGCCAGGAAGACCTTGGTCCCCCTTTGCACCAGGTAGCCCTGGGAAGCCTGGCCTCCCGGGCCCACCTGAACTACCTGAAAACACAAACCCAAACATGGCCCTTTATTCAGGTTTATTACAGCAATCAACAGGAACAAAGCTGGACTGCATGTGGTACCTGGGGATCCCGAGAGGCCCTCCTCCCCAGGGTGCCCTGGAGGACCAGGTTGACCTTTCACCTTCTGCGTCTCTCCAGGCTCCCCTTCCTGACCTGTGCACAGAGAGCTCTCCTTAGCAAACCAAAGGTGTATTTGTGGTTCATAAATATTTGGAAAGATGAGAGCCCTACCTGGAACACCTGGTGAGCCTGTTCTCCCCGACATACCCTGGATACCTTTCTCTCCAGGTGGCCCCGGGGGGCCAAATCCAGGTGCACCGGGAGGTCCGCCATCTCCAGGGGGGCCTGGATTTCCAGGTTCCCCTGGTAGACCACGGTCCCCTTTACCTAAAGTAGACCCCTGCAAGACAAAACAACCACAGTAGACACTCATATGCTACACACAAATACTATGAACAGAAGGACCCTGAAAAGGTTGAAATTTGTACATTTGGTGTGTCTGTTGATGCTTCCATGTCCCACTCTCGACAGTGTGGGGAAGCAATTAAAAAAGCCAATAGAATGTTGGGTTACATCTCTAGGTGTGTGGAGTTTAAGTCAAGGGAGGTGATGCTACAATTATACAATTTCCTTGGTAAGACCCCACCCTAGAATATTGTGTGCAGGTTTGGTCATCATACCTTAAAAAGGACATTGCTGCCTTAGAAAAGGTTCAATGTAGGGCTACAAGAATGATTCCTGGACTTAGAGGAATGCCTTATGAGGAGAGGTTAGCCGAGCTGAATCTGTTCAGCCTCGAGCAAAGGAGACTAAGGGGGGACATGATTCAGCTATATATGATTCTGATTCTAACAGGTCAGGATGCTGTTCAGCCAAATGGCTACTTCAATATTAGTGTAAATACTCGTGACCATAGGTGGAAATTAGCGGGAGAACATTTTAAACTGAATTTGAGAGAACACTGCTTTACACAGCATGTAGTTAGAGTATGGAATAGTCTTCCAGTTCATGTAGTGCAAGCTAAAACCCTGGGTTCCTTTAAATCAGAGCTAGATACATTCTTAACAACTCTGAGCTATTAGTTAAGTTCTCCCCAAATGAGCTTGATGGGCGGAATGGCCTCCTCTCGTTTGAAAATTTCTTATGTTCTAACCTAGTCACTAAATGATCTGAAAGCTACACTTAGCCTATCATGATTAGCCAAATACAGAATTAATGAGCAATTAATGAATTACTGAAGAAATTTAATAATTTACTAAGGCCATGAACTCATCATTTAATATAATTTAGGTATCATTTTCAATGGACAGAAATATTTACTATCTACTCTTTTGTGCAAAATTGATCTTAATCACTGTTTAAGCAGGTGAAAATCCAGGCTAAAGGGTCTACAGACACAATTGCAGTCCTAAGCATGTTCTGCACACATTTCATGCTACGGTGATGCTTGTCTTCCCATTTGAGAGAGTCAGAGCCCCAGCCGAGAGTCAGAGCCAGTCAGATTTACAAGAGAAGGATAAAAGTTGTCAAGGGCCAAACAAAATAAAACCACAAATAAGGTGGTCCTTTGAGAGTACAAAACACAGTTTAGTAAATTACATTTTGCCATTGTTTAGAATAGTATAGAATAGAATGATTCTTTATTGATCACAGTGAAGGGTTGGTCACCTACAGTGGCCGTGAAGCTGGGGGTTAAGGACCTCGCTCAGGGGCTCACAGACAAGTGCATGTTCTGCTGAGGCCAGGCTTTCAACCAGAAATCTTCTGATCACAGGCAGAGAGGCTTATCACGCTGAGACACACACTGCAAACCCATCAGATACCATTAATGAATGTCTTCTTTGGTAGATCGCTTTTAAAGGTTAGGATGTTAGACTTAAAAGGAATATTTCTCTTCTCGGATGGCAGGGAGGTTCAGTGGGTCGTACTATCGCCTCACATCTCCAGTCAAGGCTTGGAATTCCACTTAGACTGTGTGGTGTTTGCACGTTTTTCCTGCTCCCTCAGGGTATTTTGGTATCCTTGTGCAGTCAGATGACCTGGTGTCTCTAAATCGCCTATTGCATGTGTGTATATGTGTGTGACTTGTGATAGACTGGCATCCTGTACTATCTAGTATAGGCTCCAGTGACCTTATACCAGATAAGCTGTCAGAAAATGGATAGATGGTTTAGCTAGTGACCTATTTTTAGCATGGGCTATTTTCAGCATTCTTGCCAGTGGAAACATAAATTCTCAATTTCCCAGCATGGTAGAACTCCAGATATACAAGCAGATAAAGACACCAACACAAACTGTCATTAGGTATATTATATACTTCTTTGCATTATTACAGCCCTACATTGGACTTTAAAGTTTAGCATGTTGCTAAATGTTGCATTTTGCTCTTTTTTGGAGTTTTACTGGCACAACTTGAATGGTATATACCCATATATTTCTGTTTTAAAAAATGTGTGAAATTATAAACAGAACATGTAGCAGTCATTTGAGTGTAACAAAATCACTTAAATCAAGGACTTTACCTTCTGTATGCAAAATACACTATGGACAAAAGTATTGGGACACACCTCTTAATTACTGAATTCAGGTGTTTCATTCAGACCCATTGCAATAAGTGTATAAAATCAAGCACCTAGCCGTGCAGTCTCCGTTTACAAACATTTGTGAAAAACTGGGTCATTCTGAAGAGCTCAGTGAATTCGTGGTACTGTCATAGGATGCCAGCTTTGGAATAAGTCAGTTCGTGAAATTTTAAATGGTATTATTGCAAAGTGGAAGAGTTTTGGAACAACAAACTCAGCCATAAAATGGCAGAACACGTAAAGTAACAGCAGGGTTGCTGAGTACCCAGGTGCATAGTGTGTAAATGTCACCAACACTCAGGTGATTCAATAACTGCAGAGTTCCAATCTTCCTCTGACTTTATCCCCATTACAAAACTGTGCACCGGGAGCTTCATGGCTGAGCAACTGCATGCAAGCCTCACCTCACCAAGAGCAATGCCAAGCGTCGGATGGAGTGGTGTAAAACGTGCCACCACTTGAGCAGTGAAAACTTGTTCTTTGGAGTCACAAATCATGTTTGTCTGTACATCTGATAAGTTGGGATTTGGCAGATGCCAGGAGAATGTTACCTGCCTGACCACAAAGACATGGTTGGGTGAGCATGGAAGAACTTGACTGGCCCACTCAGAGTCCTGACCTCAGAGTCCTGACCTCAATGTCACTGAGCACCCTTGCATGAACTAGACTGCAGATGAATGGAGACTGTGCGCCATACCATCAAGTCCAAGATTAGTGCCTGACCTCACAAAAGCTCTTCTGGATGAATAGGCAAAAATTCCCACAGACATTCCAAAATCGTGTGGAAAGCCTTCCCAGAACAGTGGCAACTCTTATAGACCAACTCCATATTAATGTCTATAGATTTTGAATGAGATGTCATTAAAGTTCCTGTAGGTGTAATGGCCAGATGTCCCAATACCTTTGTCCATGTAGTGTATATACACAGTTGTTTGCTGGCTTGGTACTAATTTCAAAATCTGTATTTAAGATCTTTTTCATTCAGAGAGGATCCAATCTGAAGCTCGCCAGCGTGAGGGTAATATTTTGTTATACTTCTAGGAAAACCAGATTACCAGAGGTCTCATATATTATGGTACTCACAGGGAAACCATGGAGCCCGGGTTGTCCAGGGAACCCATCTTGACCCGGCTGTCCATTCAGGCCAGGTAAACCAGGGGGTCCTGGGAAGCCAGTGTCCCCTTTCTCTCCTTTCAATCCATCCAGAGGGACAGTGTCTCCTGGCTGCCCCTTCTGCCCAGCGAGACCTGGAGCTCCCTGGGACCCAGGAAAACCCTGGAAACACATGGGGCACTTTGAAATCCAGGCCATGAGTGTATGATGCTAAAACAGACGCATGGGAATCCTCACAAAGAATCAACAGGATCAAATAAGAGAACAAAGAAAAACTTGGGATTATTACTGGTAGCCCAGCCAATCCGGGGCTTCCTGGAAATCCTTGATCACCTTTTACCCCAGGGTGTCCTGGAATACCTGCAACACATGATGACCAGGAGCATCAAGACTCCTGTGTCAGTCCCCATCATCCTGGATGACATTCTGAAGGTGACCGACATTACCTGGTGTCCCTGGAGGTCCAACTGGACCTTGAGGTCCCACAACATGCCGATTGTTAGAGATACAGCTGACACAGGTGTTGCCCTTTCCACCTGTGGAGACAGATTATAGAGCAGGTGAGGTTATCCTCATGTGAGAAGGTGACACTGTACACAGGAGGACACAGGGACAACTACCCTTCTCTCCTTTTAGTCCCGGAAACCCTTTGCTGCCTTTCTGCTGTATCTCGCCAATGCAGTTTGCTATTCCTGGGGGTCCCGGCAGACCTGGGGGTCCTGTGCCCCCAGGAGGCCCCCGTAACCCTGGGGATCCAGGCAGAGGTGATCCTGGCGGTCCGTCTTCTCCTTTCTGTCCCACTTCTCCAGGAAGACCAGGTGAACCGGGTGGACCTTGGGATCCAAGACCTAGAAAAGAAAAAGAATTAGAAAAACAAGATCCATCCATCCATCCACTTATCCTGGGTGACAGGAACCTATCCTAGGCCGCATAAGCCATACAAGGCTGGGGTACGCAAGAGGTCATTTATAGATTTGCACAATTGAAATATACTTAAAATGTAACTATATATGAAAATAGAAAAACAAAGATACTTTAGTTCAAAAGTTTGGTCCAAGCTTACCTGGTGCCCCAGGCTGTCCAGGAGGCCCAGGCACACCTGCAGAGACCAGAAGGACAGTGTTTAACATCTCAGTCTAGCTGCTAAAAACAGTCAATTATGGACACACTTTACATTATAGTGCAATTATGTTGATGCAAATAAATACCAACACACATTCTTTGTGCAGTTCCAGACAAAACCAATAAGCGTAATGTTCACAGTTAATCTGGCACCAATATACTTCTGTAAAACACTGTGCCAATCCAGCAGCATGATATGCGATTCTAAGTGTGGTTGTGCTATGTGACATACCCTGCAGACCAGGCTCTCCTTTAGGTCCCTGAGATCCAGGGTAACCAGGCTCTCCTTTCAGTCCTTCGGCATTATGCTTCATGTCATACAGCACCTGCAGGGCACCAGCCATTAGCCACAGACACACCCAAGCACCTGTACTCCTCATGTGTGCACTAAACACAGCCCAGCCTGACCATCATACATATGTTACAGTGAGTCTTTACAGATCATCGCCAATATACACTAGCAACCAAAATTATGGAAACACTATCAATATTTAGAGATAGCAGAACTTTATTCCAGTTACTTATTTCATTTTCCAGTGAAGGATACTTGTAAAAATGCTTTGATTGTTTCTAAACATTACCACCACTAGTGTATGTAACTGTACAAATCATACTAAGTATGTAGCTCCTTTCTGCAGCTTTTAGCATTTCATTTCGCAGAGCGGTTGACTGACCCATTATGGTCAAACTTACTGGACCTGGAAGACCTGGGAAGCCACGGTCACCTCTTTCACCCTGAGTAGTTAAAGATACGTGTAAAAATGGCTGCCGACTCACAGATTTACATACTCTTCATAGCACGACTCATCTTACCCAACTCCCTTCCCTGCCCGGAAATCCAGGAACCCCAGGCTCTCCTTTGGGGCCCTGCAGGTAACAGAGCAGTGGTTAAGGGAACAGACGACACCCTTACAGACAATGTATGTGGTTTAAACCATTGTGGGCACTGACCGGAAATCCCGCCTGTCCGTCGTTGCCATCCTTGCCCGGCTTCCCCTGCCGACAGAGACATTGGCATGTGACGCGTAAGCAGCAAAGCCTTCAGCTGATCCCTGATTTTCCACCCCGTCGCTGTCACACCACATCTATCCTCATGCTGCTCTGGTTACTGCCCTTCAGCTGCGTTTCTCGTTAGCGCGCGTTTGTGAGAGCCCTTTCTGGCCTTTCAGGGGGGCTGGGGCCAGATATTTATAAGGCCGCACTGTCCATCTTCATGACCTACAAACACTCCCCTAAACTAAATACCCTCAGATACATCAAGCAGAATGCTGCTCTTATAGTATATTACATAACGGAACTCTGCTTGCTGCATGGCAGCTGCTGAGCTGGTATCAAACCGAGCATCGGCGAGGGCTCATTTTCTCCAGCATGCACGGTGCACCCCCCCAGCACACAGGTCCCTTATCCGGACGCTGTCACCTTGAGCCCCCCCTTCCAGCACACAGGTCCCTTATCCGAACGCTGTCACCTTGTGCCCCCCCCAGCACACAGGTCCCTTATCCGGACGCTGTCACCTTGTGCCCCCCCCAGCACACAGGTCCCTTATCTGAATGCTGTCACCTTGTGCCCCCCCCCAGCACACAGGTCCCTTATCTGGATGTGGTCACTCGACTTACCCTTTTCCCTGCTTCTCCAGGCTCCCCCTTCATGCCTTTTGGACCTCCAGGTGGACCCTGGGAAGACGGGAAACCTCAGTCAAAAACACAGCTCACTACTCATCAGTACTTTGATGCTATCAAAAATGTAAACCTCAAAATTAATATAACACGTGTAACGCTGTGCAGGAAGATGCATCTTTCTACGGAGAAAGCTGGAAAGAGCCAATATTTGTTATGTTCTCAGAGAAGGTTTTGCCGATGTGCTGATTTGGGATGTGGCCACTCGGCTGACATGACATTCCAGACCAGATCTGGTGCCTTTATATGACTCTGCATACATCTCAGGCAATATGTTCAAACACACATTACAGACACTTACAGGAGGTCCAGGCAGACCAGGCTGTCCAGCTGGGCCAGGTGATCCCTGACTCCCCTGAGAGGTACACAACAGGAAAACAAATGCATTAGTGAGGAACTGTAATGTTCCCATCCTGGTCCAACTATTACTGTGGAGGCAAGTAACATGATCAGTAGAGTGTGTACAGGGACACGAAGATATTTGACAGAAGCTGATATGTGGGGGGTGTAACAATGCACCGTGGCATAAAATCATTTACTAATGTTAATGCAAGAGAGGGAGAAATAGGCATTATCTCAGTTGTGCTTTAAGTGTCTGCTTTTACATTTTGCACTGGGGTCTGCAGAATAAAGAAAAAAAAACTGCAAGAAAAAAAGAAATGGTTTGAAAACAGCTTAATTGTAAATGTACATGCCTAAAAAGAATAAGAACTTTGACATCTTCGTTTGTTTTCAGTCTTAATGTGTTGAATATATTGTGTGTTAATCGAACCACGAGCCCTGTAACATCCATCGAACCAAGTCACGATTAGACTGTATGCTTACACCCCTACTGATATGTTTATTTGAATGTATAATGTTTCTGTGGCAAACATCCCATCCAAGGCAGTGTTTCCCCTACCATTATATTAGGGGGGCGCCTCCCACCCCAGGTGGCACCTCCTGCCCCCCCCCTTGAAGTTAATTTTATTTTCTACATAGCGCCAGATCACAACAGAAGTCATTTAAGGTTACCTTTCCTATAGAACAGGTCTATACATTGTCCTTTTATTAAACAAACTAAATAGCCTCATGTTATTTATCTCATTTACACACCTGCTTGTCATTTTTGTCTCTACGTGGTCACACGCTTACAATTCTCCTCCGCTCTCTGTATCGTGCGTGGTGGAGTTGCGCCCCAATGCGTGGGTACAGACACGTACGCACACACACAGGTGAGCACACTCCCACCAGCGGACAGAGAGAGCGCGTCGGAAAATATGTCACATCAACCACCTGACTACTGTCACTAAAAGAAACACATGAACAGCATGAATCCTCTCGGTTTCCGTCTGCCTCACGAGGCTGAAGTTGGCTCCTTATTCACAATTTCGGTTCCACCTTAAATGTCTTGCAAAGTAGCGCTGTGCCGCCAGTAGGTGGCAGTTTTCACTCGTTTTAACGAAGGGGCCTCTAGAAATAGCTGAGAAATGCAATCAGACCCATAGATAATGGAGAGGGATTTAGGAGGTGATTACTAAAATGCAACAGTAAAATTTTATCAAAATTCTCTAGACATTTTGAAATGAAAGAGGAGTGGCCTTCAGAAACTGATATAAAAATACCTTAATGTCTTGTACATGCACTGATGCCATGTTTAGGAGTTCACTATTTTACAATGCTGCAGTACATTATTATATAAATCAGCATCTTGGCACTATGTTACACTCACTCTCATCTACTAATGTCAGATTATCTAGCCGTTTTGAGATTTATATGTCAATATTGTTTTTAAACGGTGTATACTTTAAAATTGCACATCATTAGCATTCAATTTCTTAAATGAGCACTATATTTTCTAAAATGCTGTATTCGAGAACGGTACTTTAACAATTCCTCATGAACTACTGTCTGCACTTCGTTAAAACAAGTGAAAACTGCCACCTACTGGCGGCACAGCGCTACTTTGCAAGACATTTAAGGTGGAAACGAAATCGTGAATAAGTAGCTGGTGAATAAGGGGCCAACTTCAGCCTCGTTGCCCCCCCCAAACAAGGTGTGCCCCAGCCTCCTGCCCTGTGCTGCCTGAGACAGGCTGCACCCCCAGCACCGCCACCCAGAATAAACAGTTAAAAGGCAGATAGATGGTGCTTCTGTCTTGCATTTAATTTTATATCCTTAGTAGTGTAGTTATAAAACTGAATAGCCTATTTATCTTAACACAAAAGCATGAAATTTTACAACCTTGTATATTTTAATGGGGTGTATGTGTAAAATTATGACTTGAGGAGGAGTTGTCTTCTGAGGAGCTTACAAGTACGAGGGAGTGCAGAGGCATTTGACAATTCTGCCATCTGGCGGCGAAAATCAAGAAAGGCAGCTGCCCTATTTATTGGTCACACGTGCAGGTCATGTTACATGTGCAGAATACTGCTGCAGGCAGCATTCCATATGGCTTTGTAAGCATTAGGGAAATCCTTTTCTGTGCCGTATATTAGTAACATAAGTGAGACATACCAACCAACCGAGACGTGCCAACCATTCGTAAATTCACAGACAGTTTGTATTAAATTTACTCCTTCTATAAACCTGTAAATAAATTTGACTAAAGGTAAAACCCCAAAAAAGGATGACAGTGAAATGTATGGCAAAATGGTTAAAAAAAAAAAAAATAAATAATCAGAAATGTAAGGTTGGTGACCCTCCACGTAAGTGAACGTTTGTCCCAGATAATACCAATATGGTGCTTGAAAAACATACTCCTAATGGACAGTGAAACAGTCCATGTCTATCGGATGGATCCAATGGTCACCGCTTCACCCCGTTCACGTACCTTGTCTCCCTTCTGGATCTCGGACCTGCCTGGCCGCGTCTGTTCTCTGATGGTGCCTGGAGGCCCTGGCTGCCCCGGGGTGCCCTGTTCACCCTGTCACACGTACAAAACAGTGCTACCAATGCCAACTGTAGTCCACAGGACATCGACACTGAAGGCAGTTTGTTCATCCTACCTTATCCCCTTTAGATCCTTGGAAGGCTAAGCCCATATTACCCTGGATAAAAAAATAACAGGTTAGAAAAAACGGTGAATGGCTGTCCAGTGGCATGTGGGTCAAAGCAAGGCCCGTCCCCGACTCACACCTGGGTCCCTGCTATACTATACTAGCTGCCTTGTGGTAGTGGCCATGAGGATTCCACTCATGGCTCTACAGTGACATCTACTGGCGTCTGGGCACTACAAAAAGTGCGCCAAACTGGTGAACAGATGTTGTATAGGAATGAAGACATTTTAATTTGTCACCATTCATGGACCTGTCATCTCATCCATGATGTACCCTTCCAATCATCCTGTGCTTCCTGGCCCTGGCTCTGGATTGCTGCACTCTATAGATATAGATAGATATATAGATACATACATCTGCAAATACAACCCCAATTCCAAAAAAGTTGGGACGCTGTGCAAATTGTAAATAAAAACAGAATGCAATGATATGGAAATCTCATAATCCCATATTTTATTCATAACAAAACGTAGAAAACATATCAAATGTTTAATCTGAGAAAATGTATCGTTTTAAGGAAAAGATAACTGTGTAATTTTGAATGCCATGGTAGCAACACGTCTCAAAAAAGTTGAGACAAGGCCATGTTTACCACTGGGTGGCATCCCCTCTTTTAACAACAGTCTGTAAACGTCTGAGGACTGAGGAGATCAGTTGCTCGAGTATTGGGATAGGAATGTTGTCCCATTCTTGTCAGATACAGGATTCTAATTGCTCATCTGTCCTAGGTCTTCTGTGTCATAATTATTTTATGATGCCCCAAATGTTCTCAATGAGTGAAAGATCTGGACCACTGGCAGGGAAGTTCAGTACCCGGACCCTTCTTCAACGAATCCATTATGTTGTAATTGATGCAGTGTGTGGTTCGGCATTGTCATGTTGGAAAATGGAAGGTCTTCCCTGAAAGAGATGTCATCTGGATGGCAGCATATGTATCTCTAGAACCTGGATATACCTTTCAGCATTGATGGTGCCTTTCCAGATATGCAAGCTGTCCAGGCCATATGTACTAATGCACCCCCATACATCAGAGATGCTGGCTTTTGAACTGAGTGCCAATAACACGCTGGGTGGTCCTTCTCCTCTTTAGTCTGGTACGGCATCCCTGGTTTCCCAAAAGAATTTCAAATTTAGATTTGTCTGACCACAGAACAGTTTTCCACTTAGCCACAGTCTATTTTAAATGAGCTTTGGCCCAGAGAAGATGACAGCGCTTCTGGATCATGTTCAAATACAGCTTCTTTTTTGAATGACAGAGTTTTAACTGGCATCTTTGGATGGCACGGCGAATTGTGTTCACTGATAATGTTTTCTGGAAATATTCCTGAGCCCATTTAGTGATTTCCATTGCAGAATCACGCCTATTTGTGAGGCAGTGCTGCCTAAGGGCCCGAAGATCACGGGCATCCAGAATACTTGTCCCTCACACACAGAGATTTCTCCGGATTCTCTGAATCTTTTGATTATATATGATGATATTTTCAACCTCTTTACAATTTTACACTGAGAAACATCTTTCCTGAAATTGCTCCACTATTTGTCGATGTAGAATTAGGGGGATCGGTGATCCTCTGTCCATCTTTACTTCAGAGAGACACTGCAACTCTAAGACGCTCTTTTTATACCCAGTCATGTTACTGACCTGTTGCCAACTGACCTAATTATTTGCAAATTGTTCCTCCAGCTGTTGGGTTTTTGCTCCACTAACTTTTCCAGCCTCCTATTGCCCCCCCCCCCCAACTTTTCTGAGACGTGTTGCTGCCATGAAATTCAAAATGAGCCAATATTTTTCACTAAATAGCAAAATGTCTCACTTTAAACATTTTACATGATTTATATGTTCTGTTGTGAATAAAATATCAGTTTATGAGATTTTTATGTCATTGCATTCTATTGTTATTTACAATTTACTCGACGTCCCAACTTTTTTGGAATCGGGGTCGTAGATGCACACCTTATGGATCACTGAATAACCAGTACTGCTTAGTAGAATGAGCAGCAGTTAGTTCAAAGGCTTGCACTGTACTTCTACATCTGATTCCATTAAATTAGCAAAGTAGCAAATGTACCTTTGGCCCTGGAGGACCAGGGGGTCCTGAAAGCCCCTGAAAAAAAATGATAAAAATAATAATAAACAATATGAAATAACAATGGAGACAACTAGTGATGAGCAAATGCAGCTTCATGAACCATTTGTTGCATTTTTAACCCCAGTAGATGGCGCTCTCTGTTCCAAAAAGGGCTAACAGCATGCCCCAGAGCAAACCAATCGAGTGGGGGTAAAAAAAATACAGCAAATGATTCATGAAGCTTCATTTGCCCATCACTAGAGGCAACACACAGACTTGTGTATCCTGTAGGCACATGGACTCTACTTAACCCTCTGGAGCCCAGGGGTAGGAAACACACTTTCACTGACTGGGGCATGATCACACATTTCTTCAAATATCAT
>JAODJU010000113.1:121372-135711 GCA_026776725.1 Gnathonemus echidnorhynchus
TTTTCTGCACCGTTTTATTGTTACAAATTGATTAAAAATCAGGTGCCGTACATTTGTATACAACATACAATTAATGTTGGTGTATTTGATAACGATTGTGAGTTTAAAAAGGGAAACCACAGTAGCAATGACTTGCCACTGAGTGCCGTCTGTTTACAAAACCGAGCAGAAATGTGCATACGCCATGTCTGGAGCTGCCGTGAGAATGTGCGCAGCGGTACGCCAAGTTTTGTTTTTATACATCTCGACATGAGCGTGGAAATGGCTGTATGCAACATTTTCATGCGTACGCACCGTTTATACAAGAGGCCCCTGGTGTGGATGCCTCCTGGGCGGCTACCTGGAGAGGCTTTCCGTGTATGTCCTATAGAGAGGAGGCCATGGGGCAGACCCAGGATGTGCTGGAGGGATTTTATCTCTCAGCTGGCCTAGGAACGCCTCGGCACGCTCCCCCCAACGAAGAGTTGGTAGAGGTGGCTGGGGAGAGGGAGGTATCTCTCCTGAAGTTGCTACCCTCGGAATCCAGACAAGTGGATGGTGATGGATGGATGGATGGTAGGTAAATACAGCATCCATAGCAGAAACTCCATAAAAGCCGACAACAGCCACAAGGGGGCAGCGGCTGTCCCTGTGGAAATGGCATTTAATGCGTTCTTTCCATTCCATTCCTAGGTAATCCAAAGTGTTACGATATTTTATACTTAAGGATGTATTGTCTGTGCATTTAGCAGAAAGGAGATTAAGAATGTAAAGTTTACTTAGATGATTACAGAATGATCTTCTGGCCAGGTCTGGATAACTGTCAGAAACATTTTCCACTCCATTACTAACTGATAATGCTGTGCAGTGGTATTTGCTCATGGTTTTGAAGACCAGACTCAAAGTGACAGTTATGGTAGCTAATGGCCAATATTGTGTGTGAGTGTATATGTGTGTTCTGCGATGGACGAGCATCCCACCCTGCAAGCACCACAGCCTTATGTCCAGCACTTCCTGAGGTATGTTCCAGGCCCCCTGGAATCCTGACCAAGATGAGGATTTTGGAAGATCGACAGAGGGACGTATGTTGTATGTGTCACCCCACATTTCATCAGAGCAGAGGGTCAAATAGTACCTATAAGCACACCTGTATATATTCACATAAACCATCATTCTAAAAATCTGTTTTATATTTAAATTAAATTGTAGCAAACCAAAATTTATATAGAAATGTCACATCATTTCTACACACCCCTTCCTAATTTAAAGCTCGGAATTTTGGACGTTCTAAAAGACTAAACACAAAAACCTAACGTGCTTTAATGTACCAAAACAACTTGGGAAAACAAAATTTCATGTACACTTAGCTCATATTATAAGTGCATCCTACATCTCACACGCATGCATTTGGCAATAAGCAGTGTTTATGAGTAAAATGGGAAAGAAATGCTGTTTTCGAAATCGTTTTGGCACATGAAACCCACGGTAAGAAAAAAATGTTAAGCGTAAGAATCATACGCTGATCCGCAATATCATGGAAAATATTGATTCACGTGCGGGAAGGCGGTAGCGGTCAATAAAGTGGGTATTCGATGACATACAGGGCAGGATCCCCCGCGCCGCACCGCGCCTGCTTTTCATATTGATTTCTTTATTGCGGACCCGTGCATTGTCGTACGTAAACTGTTTGACACAGCATAAAACCACAAAAGTATGATTCTGCAACAAATGTTGTGGTCGCCGATGTTTTTTAAGCGTCGTGTAATACACTTCAATTTAAATTTATTAAGATGTCCTACTAGATGGAACTACTTACATACTCCGAATAGATTAGTTATATTACCGCAAAGACATTATTGTATTTTCCTTGATAATGTCATAGTACGCAGATAGCATACGAAAATTTCCACAGGCTTAACGGAGCTGTGAAACACTATTTTTTAATCTTTGCTATTAAATAAGGAGGATTTCAAAACCGAAGAAATGTCCAGCTGCGAGGCTGAAAGCTTCACTTTTCTGTGCAACTAACTATAACCAAGAGTTCAATCAAAATTATGACATTGTTTCATATTAAAATTCGAAGGAAAAAAAAAATTAATTATGTAATATTTCTTCAATATACCGGCATTCATTATTAAATAAACTTTGTCTTCAGATTATTTTATTATATTTAAAAGGCATTAGGAGATGAGAGAGAAAACACCAACAAATTATTAAACGTAACTGTATACTTACCGCCGACTCCAGGTCTCCAACTCCAAAGCAGAGTATTATAAGCAGTAAAGCCACTGCACGTTTCGGCTCTTCGAGATTATTTACGTTGTTGTTGTTCATTTTATACATAAACACTAACTCATCAGTGAAATGAGCCACGACATATTATTCCTTGTGTGTATTTCATAGACTAATGCTAGATACTCGTAATCGACGCAAACTCTGCAGCAGACAAACCACTGCCTTCTACCCCCTGCAAAACTTTTTTCCGCACCGTTTTAACCTGCCAACCGGAACTACTTCCTGCCTGCGCAACAGTGTCAGTTCAACATTAAACATGCGAAAGGATGCGAGAGGTTTCTAATTTAACGTTCATTTTGTATCTAAACATTTATTGTTATCCAAGGCCGTTTTCGTAACGTCGTGCTTATCAAGAATATGCATGTATATACATATTCATTTTTCACAAGTGGACTGTCCGCCTAACATTGAGTTAATGAGTTTGGGAAAATGGAAAACGACCGGTGTCTTCAAATAATAACTATTTGAATACACAATGTGTCTTTATGGTCCATTTATTCCGAAGTATTCAGATAAAGCACTCACAGATCACTTTCAAACTTTTTGAAGGGTTGGTAGGATTTTAAGCTTGGTAAAATATATTTTGCTTCATAAAACACTAAATAATTAAACTCATGTTTTAAAATAGATGTATTTTCTTCTTCCGGTGTACAGGTTGTAGAACTACTATCAGTTTACAAGTTTTCATTCTGATTCAGTTTTTCTCAAATTGTTACCGCCACCAGGTTGCAATTAACACACCTTAATAATTAACATCCCCATGCCGTGCCCTACATGTAAGACGACCTAAAGTTGCGAATAAAATTTATGTGTTCATTAAATCTTTTATACAAATATGGTAAAAAAATAATTATTATTATCATCATAGTGGCATTACTCTGCTTAGTCGTGTTAAACACACTATTATTTCTGCAAGGTGAGGGATACCGCCTCCAGCACCGTCCCGCCCCCTGTCCTTATTCTGTCTGCTCCTCTTGTTGAGCTGAATGGAAGTTACTAAAGCAAGAGGTTGACCGAAGCTTTATAGTTTCTTTCCAACTTTAGTGCAACCAAATCTAATCGTATTTGCGCACGGTTACATTTGTTTAGAAACGAAATTGTTAATCAACGCTATTCGTGCTATTTCTCTCGTTTTGATTGGAAGTTTATAGACCTTTTCTCGGTGCTTATTTTCGAGGCTGGTTACTTGATTTCAGGAATCTCTAATGACCACGCTGTCAGAAACACTGTCTCACACTTAAGAAGTGAGATAAACACCATAAATACCCACTTTCCACGGCTTCGAGGGAAAATGAAGTGGAGGTAGGTTATAAAGTTAATATGGCCTCCTTTGTGTGAGCCAAATCGTGTCTAAAATTCAAATAAAGAATCGCGCTAATACTGTGCACATAATACGCACAAAATAATGAAAATTTTTAATTCGCAATCTTCTATCATTTGCAGCATATGTATCATTATCATTGTCATATCGGTAGAATCTGCGCAAGGGGTAAGTTTGTTACTTCTTCCTGTCACTTTACATTTCACTCACCAGCACTGTTGCATATAATCGTTGCTTTACCTTTTAATGATAATGATTTGTGGTAATACCATGCTGGAGAAGTAAAACCAGAGTGGACGAGCGTTTTGTGCTCTGTCCTCAGCGCGTCTTCCTGCTTTGTGTTTCATAGCCCAAGGTCCGCAAGTTAAATATAGCGTATTTAAAAATAAGCGCTGGCAACTGCACATTAATTCCATAAGGTGCCAAAAAAATAGATTACTTTATTCTGTCTACGTGTTGATTTCGGTACAACGAAAGAACTGCCGATTGTAAAGTGTGTGATTTTGACTAATTTGATGGCGTCACTGATTTTGATTGCCGGTGGCTTGAGTTCAGTTTAACGTCTGAGTACGATAGATACATTATTGTAGCCAGCTGATGGTTTGTTTTAATAATTCCAGGCGTTCCGTTTTAAAAAACAACATAACGCTAATTACTTATAATTAATACTGTAAAGAAGCACAAAGGAGCCTGGTCGACTTTCTCTGATTGAATCGTTTAGGTAATAAGCAAATTGACACGTAGAAAATCTGTTTTTAGGTGGAAGCACTTCTGAGGAAAAATACAATAATATTTAGTTCCGCTGGAGAAGCTGGAGTTTTGATTTGCCGCCATGCTTTCTTGTACATAGCTATAGCTGTGTGTTCAGCATTTAAAGATTCTTTTCTTTGCAAATGGTGATTTCTTCAAGCATCACTGGTTCCTGCTTAGGTCTTTAGAAAAAGAAGCCATTATGGGTGACTAGGTCACTGTTTCTAATGCCGCATGCAGCAGTTATTGTTAAGCCCCTGAACGTCTGCCAGTGGTGTCCCACTTTGATGCAGTGATTTAAAGAGAGGGGTGGGCAGCTTTATACAGTTCCTGCTTTGATTGTTGCTTGGTGGCTTCCCACCTCCCCATCCAAGTGTTTTTTCTTAATAGCAAAAATATTTAATGGCAGCACAGACATATATATGGTAGACTCCATGTGCGAGCTTATTTATTCAAAATGCTGTCTTGCTTTCTGATTTTTTTTTTTGTTTGTTTTTCCCCCTCTTGATAGTTGTGAGGGAATTTCTGGAAAGTAGTGGTGTCACCCTTCTCTCAGAAAGAATGCATTTTTGTTGACTCATCTGCTCTTCCATCTCAAACAGTACCCAAGGTGAACTTGCACCTCCTGCAATGATTGTACCATTAATGCGGTAGTCTTGGTGGCTCCTGGGACTCCCACACTTGTAAACAGGAAAGTGCTGGGTGATTTTCTGTCGTACTCTCTTCTCTTGTGAATGATTAGCATTCAGGGTCAATGCTTGAACCTCCATTGTGTGTCTGATTATGGGGAACATGGATGACTGTCAGCTTGGGAGGCATGTAGTGGTAAAAATATGCCTAGTTGACTTGAAACTGGCTGCCCTTAAACTGCCCTATGTAAAAGGTGAGTGTTTATGTAAAGGCTAATGTTCCTCAAGTGTTTTTCAAACCACTTAGCTTAGTTAGCAATTGTGGCTTTTATGCAGTCTGACAAATTACTACAGCATAGACTAAATTTTAGTTCCTTGTAGGCATTTATCCTTAAATCTTACTTCTGTGGTATATTGATTTCAGTGCCATTTAAATTGGTAAAACCAGAAGGATCAATAGTTACTTAGGGAAATTCAGACATCAACCCAAGAATAATTGTAATGGGAGTCATGTGATGTGGGTATGGAACCATTGCTTGAGGAAAATTGGAGTCATTTTAAAGTTATTTTCTGGTTCACTGCTACAGTGTCTATCAATATCCAATTAAAATAAACATGTATTTTTTTCCTTAATGAACATAAAATGCCACATAATGCTTTTATTATTGGTGTATTTATGATAAGGAACAAAGTTGAGTATTATATCCTATCATAATCTGCTCATCAGGACCTAATACCTGTGCTAAGTGAAATGAGAGAAGGTCATATCTGGATACTGTGGCCTTCTGTGTGTCACACTGTACCTCAAAGAAGAATTCTGTTAAGTTCACAAATGGAACAAGAAGTCATGAAGACAAATGAGAATGATCTGGGAGCAGGGATCAGTTCTGAAGGACATTTTTGATCTAAATGCAGTTTTTACCATGGAGATGGCATTAAAAAAAAACGTAGCCTGTATAGCAGGGGTGGAGGAGGGGTCTCACAGCAGGGGGGTGGAGACAAGGGTGGGGGGAGTAATTTGCTGAGCTGGGGAGGTGGGGTTCTTTGTAAATTGTTGCAAATTTTGTGTGATTGTCTATTATCAAAAGGGGCACTCAGTAAAAATTTGCCGCCATTGTGTGTGTGTGGGGGGGGGGGGTCGGGTCCCCTGATTAATTTTACAGTGGGCCCCCTGCTATGATGCATGGATGCCCCTCGGCCCCTTTGTTTCTTGCCTTAATGCTACATTGTTTTTTTCCCTCAATCAAAACATTTTGCCACGGACTCATTTGTCTGTGAACCTGCAAGCTGATGATCCTTGACCAGCAGTTTGTGTGGCCTGCTGCACATTAAAGGGCTTCACCTATTAAATGCCTTCTGTGCTTTAATGGGCATAGAGCACATCTTTCTTTTCCTCAGTATGGTAGTTTAGGTTACGAAATTGCGATGTGAATCACCTTACATTACATTTATGCTTCCATCAATTTCCTGTTAGTTTCTGTTATTCAAAAAACAAATTACAAGCATAAACATCCATGTCATGTACACAGAGGGCCTTTTGGAAATAACTGATATTAGTGAATACAAGTCCAGTAAAAGACTGATCTGTCTCCTGCCTTCCATAAGCAGCTCATCAAATACCAGGTGAGATTGAGCGCTTATGGGAAATGGATGTATAGATAAATGTCACCTGTGGTATTTCACACTGCCTAAAGTCAGATCAGTGCTTTACTGATATCTTTTTGTCCCAAAGAAGGGACAAAGAGTCTTCATATATGGACTGTGTATCCATGGTTTGGTTTTTGAATAAAACACATCATTGTAATGTATTCATTAAATAATAATATTGTCGGAACTAGGAAGTGCATTCCCACACAACATTTTTATGATATCTTGTATTCTTTTATGATAGTGGAATGTTAATCAAATTTTTATATAATTTATTCATTTGTGGAAGAGCATCCTCAATATCTGCCACTAGCTCAGGGTTATGTATAACAAATAAAATAGTCGTATATGAGGGGAGCAAATATATAAAAACTTAAGATGGGTTTGGCTTTGGTAATCCTGTTGCATATTAGCAGGACAACATGATTTATATCCGAGGAGGGAGAATTCTTTGATTGCGTTGATTTTATTTTGAGTTGCTTAAAGCAAATGTCTGCCAGTCTCTGTCTCTGTTTTTTGAAAATTCCAAAAACACAAGCTGCTATAGCATTGCCACAAGAAATATCATTAGCGTCGCTCCCTTGCTAATTTTGATTCCATGTTCTTTGACATTTGGCTCCTGCAGCTCTTCCGTGTGGCGTTTCAGGGGGTTTGTGACAAAGCGGCAGTGTGAGGTGTGTTATGGCTCTATTTGAATTAGCTCCTTTGAAGATGTCCCTCTCACACCCCCCCACCAAAGCAACAGAGGAACGGAAGGCCTCAGAGGGCCTCTCGGCGGGGGGGGAACGCAGCCAGATTATCTCTTCAGCTGGTGATGGACGGCAATCCATCCAGTGTTTTGCTTCAAGCCACGTGGAGACAATACATTTAGAAATGGGATTTGTGAGAAGTTAGCGAGACCAAAGTAGGTGAGGAATAAGACCCAGCAGAATCAAGGTGAACCTCTGCTGCAATTCTGCTGATCCTATAGTCAAAGCCCCTCATCCCAGACGGCACCCCCACCACTGTCTGCTGTGTGTTTATGCATTTGTCCTGCTGAGGGTGCCTCAGGTGGACCACAGCAAAACACGCATGCAGTTAATGTCACTTAATGGTGTTTCACATTACGTCATTACTGAAAACACTTTAGTGATCTATGTAGGGCAATTGTTTGGTCACTTTTTGTGGTAGGATATATACCAGGAAAAGATGCACATTATAATGAAATGTCTCTCTTTAAATTTTAAGTTGCTGCATTATCTGAAAATTTGTAGCAATGCAGGCAGTCCCCAGGTTAAGTATGTCCGACGCACAGACAGTACGTACTTATGAATGGACTACCATAAAATCAATTATGCTAAAAGTTCGGGTTAAATTTGATGTTTCATTATAATGAATGCACACACTGCTTTGTGACGCTTGTGAAAGCATTGCACAGCTTTAGCAATACGTTGGCTCGAGGTACAGTACCATATGCAGTCACTTTTATTATTGCTGTAATTATATTTATGTACTGTACTATTTTTCCAACATACCTACAAATTCAATTTTAAGAACGGATAGGGAATGGATCTTGTTCGTAACCTTGGGAGTGCCTATAATTGAATGACATTTGAGATTCTTTTCAGATATAATGAAATGGTGACTGCTACTGGTACCATATCTGAATGTTCATGTAACATGAATTCCCTCCTGTTTGAATGTGACTCGATTTGTGTGATAGGAATTAGAAATGTAATACTATATAGCAGCTTTCCATGTTTGGATAGATTTTTAAAAAGCTGTCTAGAAACAAATTGTGAAAACACTGAAGAAAGGTCAAAAGCCTGTATACAAAAATCTTTTTATTTGAGGAACATATGGGTATAGTTCCTTAAAAACAAAATCAACCTGTCTCTTTCAAGCCACAAAAAATGACTTCTGACTGAAAATAATAGCTGAAAATAAGAATGGGTAAGTCTAAAACTCATGCGCTATGTTTCAGGACTTGAAATTAAAGATATATATCAAAACATAAATTAGAATCTTATTTGAGGAACATATGGGTATTATTTAGGGCTGGGAATTACCCCAGACCCATCCATCCATCCATTTTCCAACCCGCTTTATCCTATTGGGTCGCGGGGGGTCCGGAGCCTATCCAGGAAGCAACGGGCACAACCCTGGATGGGGGGCCAGCCCATCGCAGGGCACACTCACACACCAATCACTCACACATGCACACCTACGGGCAATTTAGCAACTCCAAGTAGCCTCAGCATGTCTTTCGACTGCGGGGGTTAACCGGAGTATCCGGAGGAAACCCCACGATGACACGGGGAGAACATGCAAACTCCACACACGTAACCCAGGCGGAGATTCGAACCCAGGTCCCAGAGGTGTGAGGCGACAGTGCTAACCACTGCACCACCACGTCACCCTTGCCCCAGACCTCCCAATTCAATTTGATTTTGATTCAGAAGTGCTCAATTGGATTCTATTCCAGCTCTATTTAATCTAAGTTTAAGACACAACTACTAATGTGCGATTACACACATGAATGAAAAAACACATTCACTAATGTGCAATCAAACCAGATTTGTTATAAAAATAAGGACAACAGGTACAGCATTGTGGCAATAACATTACAAAGGAACGTAATTGTTTGTTACCCTGACATAACAAAAATTAGATAATTCACATACTTACTAGTGAATACACCAAAATACTTCATTTCCCTCTGCAGTTCTTGTAGCCAGCCAAAAATACATTGTACCTGCAGACTTTTAGTCACTTTCATTTACTTCACTGTTACCCACAATGTTTGAAAATCAGATAATAATTAACAATATTTTCACAACTGTCATCAGGTCACATCCTGATTTCTCTTTAAATGATTTGCTTTTGTTATGTTTTATTTATTTTGCTTTTATATAGCTTTATTTTGCATCATCATAAGGAATATATTGAATATGACTCGTGTGAGGAGAAAGCCCTACTTGACTTGACTTGTTTGCATTCACGTGCTCGGAGCACTTGATTTCCCTTTACTGACAATGCACCAAAATGTAAGAGCGAGTCAATTGCTCAATACAGTTGCAACCCTATAGGTGAGAGAGAATTTATCACCTTACTAGCATACAATAACAGGACCGATACAAATAGAATTTAGCAAAAATATTTTCAAAGTCATGGAGAAAAGGTATAAATTAACTGGATTGATATTGGGATTTTGTGAAATGGTATATTCATCCATCCATCGTCCAACCCGCTTATCCAACTGGGTTGCGGGGGGTCCGGAACCTATCCTGGAAGCAATGGGCACGAGGCAGGAAACAACCCTGGACAGGGGGCCAGCCCATCGCAGGGCACACTCACACACCCGTCACTCACGGGCAGTTTAGTAACTCCAATTAACCTCAGCATGTCTTTGGACTGTGGGGGGAAACTGGAGTACCCGAAGGAAACCCCGCGACGACACGGGGAGAACATGCAAACTCCACACACATGTAACCCAGGCAGAGACTCGAACCCAGTTCCCAGAGGTGTGAGGCAACAGTGCTAACCACTGCAGCACCACGCCATCCCTGAAATGGTATAGAATTGTCAAAACCCTGATTGCAATTAATTATAAAATCGATATTTTTTTCCCACCCTTGTGATTCGTTATCAAAGGCAGGAGGCTCTGGAAGGTTCTGGTTTATGGCAAACATTCAGAGTGAGTGTTTTCCAAACAAAATGAATCATCGGGGAGTAACACACTGCGAGTGATGCCTGTGATCACAGCTGGAAACAGCTGTGTGTACCATATGCGTGCTGGGACAGATGGGAATGACTGAACTGGGGCTAAATTCCTGATCCACATCCCTCACCTTTCTTTTAGGGTCTAAATCTGCCGTCAGACAGTGTGGTCTTTGCTCCCTCCCACGTGTCATGCTTGTGTTCGCAGCCATTCATAGCAGGAATTCCGGGCCTGCTTGGTAGAACTTGTTGAGAACTCTCCCCCTGATGTGCCCGTCCGCCTCAGGAGCATTCCTCCACCGCATTAGCCGGCAGCGTTATTTGCTGTCCTACATTCAGGAAGCCTGAAGAGCTTCGACATAAACTCTTTCAGTAACAGTTTCTATAAATGCCATGTCTATAAGAATCTATGAACACATTGATAGCACATAATGCATTCATAAAGCATTATTAATATGGCTATAAATATTTATAAAAAAATCCATTTTTTATAAATCTACTAAAATCCCTAATTACATTAGGAAGGCCTAACATATTTTGTCATTTGGTAGAATAAAAAAAAACTTAATAATCACTAAATAATAAACAAGGGCTGGTGTGTTAGTGCTTAGAGCATGTGCTTCACTCACAGGTCCCTCCATCTTTCCCTGCAGTCTCCTTGTCTCTTGGTCGGGTGACATCACCTTTTCAGCTAAGTGTTCCTATAAATAGCATGTACACAGTAGCAGTTGTAATTGATCCATCACCTATACTGTGCATGAAATAATTATACTCGGCATTACTGTGGAAAAGCTTTGTGTTGTTCTGGATGATGAAAAGACCCATCAGTCTCGACGGCTGGAGGGTGGAAGTGAGGATTAGAACAGCATGCAGGTTACATAATTGACAAAATAGTTGTTTGTGTACGAATTATTCAGCAGTAACTTGGGATATTTACCTAAACAGATCCTAATATGTGAATGATGTTATGAACACAGAGTTGCTAGCTAATGTAGGTTCAATTAATAAAACACTGAGTTCACAGACCACATCGGTTTAACTACTTTTATAGACCTCTTAGATCTTCATAGACTGCTGGGTGGTTACTTTCATAGACCAATGAATACTGAGAGCTCTGTGTAAAACTCCACGACGTAGAATATGTATGAGAATGTCTACTGAAAAGCAAAGTCCAGCATAGTGGAATTCAGTGTGATTCAATGCAAGACTTACAGGTCAATTTTCCCCATCTCAGGTAAACGCACTGTGAGGCATTCACTCTTATTTTTCATATCAAATAAACCTACCACAAGACTCCCCAAGACCACTTCAAAGTGTTGAGCTGATTTTGAGGATTCAGAATGGGACCCCTTAATCGCTTCCTTATCCTGTTATTCCATGGAACAGGCATCCTTCCTTGACACTCGTAACGGCCTTTATTCTGGAGCTGCACTCTAAGAAGGTCACAAGGGTTCATTAGGTCCTCTTGGAACCTCACGGTAGAGTCGGACTACAAGAATATGTTCTGCGAAATGCCTGCAATTAATCTGTGTGGGAGTAACACAATTTTGTTTTATGCAGAAAGCTACATTTTTATTTCTTTAACATATTAGCCGCCATTCTGCCTTTTTTGATTTAATCTTCTGACATCTCTTCTAGATGGAGATACCGATGTCTCTATATATGATGCTATAATAATGAAGAAAACAGATGTTTTTCTTTTTTGTAGAAAAGCAACAAAAGTTATGAATGGGCATACTTCTGCCTCTTAATGTTTGATAATGTGATTGTTAAGCTAAGGTTAAAGTTGCTGAACGACAGTGTGGATTTAGAGAGCAAACTGAAATAATGTGCATCTCCATGGAGATACAGCCATCTTCCAGCCACATATTTTGGGCATGGTCTCAGGGGGGCTTGAAGCCTACCCCAAGCATAAGGGGCACAAGACTGGGGTACCACCCTGCCAGTCTCTCTCTGTTATTGCGATCACTGTTTAACTCATACTGAACAGCACATGTCATTTGGGTTTATCATTTCACTGATGATCTGAGCTCTCTATGGAACAGATCTTATGCTTGTGTCTACTGCTGAGTTGAATGAACCTTTGATGCATCAGGAATTTGAGGCACATATAAAAAAACAAGGTGTCATTTCTTGAAAGGGGTTCTTTATGGAATTCTGTGAACCAAACCCTGGATGAACATCCTAGCTATGGCAGAAAAATTTGTGCTGTTTCCAATAATCAGTGGCTGAGCCTCTGTGGCCACAATATTAATTATCTTTTATAAATGGTTGCCTACTGTGTGTGTGCGGACGTGCACACACACGTGTGTGTGTGCGTTGGTTTGTTAAGGTTTTGACCACTAACCCAAGAATGCTAAATGCCTGTAATTGCTCCGGGTCTTTTCTCCCTTGTTACAAACACCTCTTGATATTGATGTTGGGTCATGTGTGACTTACGGGGCCTCTTATCTGAAGCATTTTGCTTTATATAGCTTTTCTCTTATGTATGTCCTCTATCACCTTACTGTAGAATTTGCTTATCAGTAACCATTGCTGAATCTTTATTGAATAAATGTATGGTTTAGTGCTGAGAATGCCCAACCAAATTTAGTTACCTTTCCTCCCTGGCATGCATGATCTGTTCCCCTAAGCCTGTAGCGAAAGGGACATTAGTAGATAAGTTGTCTTAACAATGGACAGGTCTGTGCTTAGCCCCTTGCTCTGGGCTACCAGAACGCCCGCCTACTTCGTTCACAGCATTTTTGCCTCCATGTCCTGAAGGAATGGGGGTAGCTTCCAACTTGGCAGATGAGAGAAAAGAACAAAAGCCTCGTTTTGAGATGCAAGACAAAAGTAAACGAGTTGATTCATACCTTCATTAAAGGTAGCCATATCTCTCTGACAATGAGAAATTAATCTTTCAGAAAGGCAATAACCAACAAGTCCAAACCCAGTGACCATGTTCTTTGGCTTGTCATGCATTTGTTTATAAAAAGAAGATAATCTTCTTAATCATCCTAGTGGAGCAAAATGATGTGAGAAGTCAATTGCATCTCTCTGTGTCCAAATATTCTTGTGTTGAGACAGTCATATGCTTTTTATATTGTTCTCCGAACCTGTATGTTTTGGACAGCTGATGAAAGCAAAGCTGTGTGGCAAAAAATAGGCGAAACAGTGTAAGGTGATGCTTAAAGGGTCAGTGTTGGATGATATCATCCAGTGTTGATAGCGTTGAGAGAAAATGACCCAGGAATGACAGTCTGTGAAACAATTTGGAGTGTAAAGCTTTAAGTATGAAACTCTTGCATTGAACAGGTTAAACCTTCATCTGTCATCGAGTTCAGCTGTTCTCGTGATGACAGCTGTACGTCTGGGTAAACTCTGAATCTGTTTTAAATCTGGTGCTGACTTGTAATGTCTGAACTTCCTCCATCTGGGCGGTCTGGGTTTCTAAACTAATAAATAGCTTTTTAGACCAGTGACCTGTACTACAAAGCGGGGTTACTGGCTTATTGGGGTAACTTTGAGAGTAACTTGATGATGTGTGGTGTAACTTCGCGATTAACCTGTACCGTGAAAGGTGGGTAGGTTTTACTGGAGGCATGCTGCTATGGCAAATTACACTAAGTCTCAAACCTGCTCCAAGCAATTTTGTTCTTGTTCTTGTTTTCTGCGGAATAAAGAAGGGTTTCATGCAATCGCAGGTAAATCGCAGCATTAAAATATTCAATTCCTTAGAGAAATTGCCTTTACTGAACACAATATCTCATAGGATTCCTAAGGTTCACAGGAATCATTGATTACACACACATCCCAATTAGTGCACCCCTGGGAGAGCATGAGGGCGATTATGTGAATCGCAAATCTTTTCACAGCATCAGTGTACAGGTATTTTTTTCTCATAATATGCTTTTAGATATGATATATGGGCTAGTGACTACATGCAGTGCTTGAAGTGGGCCGGAACTTCTGTATTTTCGTCTTTTGGGTTCCGCCACTTTTTTCTGCGTTCCGGTACTTACTGAAACTGATCCGAC
>JAODJU010000113.1:135811-152731 GCA_026776725.1 Gnathonemus echidnorhynchus
ACGCCCCCTCGTTAACCCCGTGTGGAATCCCCGTGTCATCAGCTGTTTCTGGTTGTTGTCATTAGTCCTCTGTATTTCGCCCGCGTTTCAGTTTGTTTCTCCAGTCCGGTCGTTGTATTGTCCGTCTCCGTTTTGCCTGCCTTACCTGTAATTAAACCCTGTATTCCCCAATACCCTGACGTCTGCGCCTTTGTCTCCGTTCGGTCCCCGTTCAGCACAACAATATTATTATAATTAAATGTATTAATGGTTTATTATTAATATTAAAATAATAAGAACTCTTTCTTTTTAAATGTATTTTATTATATAATAATAATAATTACTGTTACTGTCTATCATTGTCTATATATATTCAGTTAGTGCAGCAACCTGCGGCTCCTGAGCCACATGCGGCTATTTCTTTAGCTATATGTAAACTGGGCAGTCCGTGGCACGCTTCTGTTACGTCTTAACTGCATAATTTACATCTTCCTCAAAGTAATTCGCTAAAACGAGATTACGTCTCTGCTTAAAAGGTATGCTTTTGGGGTTTCCTTGAGCACCTGAGATTGGATGTACACTTCAACGTTCATTGGGATTCCTAATTCTTTGTGCTGCCGAACGTGCTCCATTTATGTGAACATACACAAACTCCATTGCAGTTAACACCGATGTAACAAATCAACTTAACTGGCGTCGTAGTACTGATTAGCGCCGATTGAGACAACCTGGTTTTGTCAACCACGCATTCGCAAATTGACTCCAGGTTAAATCTGATTTGGTTAAACTCCCTTCATAGTACAGGCCACAGATTTGTAACATCTGTTCAAACAAACTAAAACAGGCCTGTCTTTTGATTTCATTACAGCTAATAAAAAGGTAACGACTCTGGTCACAGAGCAGCTGTTTTCATTCAGTAGATCCATGCTTTTGTTCACAAGCTATTTAAGAGCAATAGTTCATTTCCTAATGCAGGCTTCATCTTCTCTGAGAAGTTAGATGCATAACTTTTTAGTTCACTCAAGAAGTAAAGCCCACAGCTGGCTTGTTAGCCACCCAGTGTTTTATGGTAGGCGGACAGAAGCTGTGTTTCTTTAAAGCTGTCCTCACTGTGCCTTTAGCATACTGCTATTGTTATGTTGTTCTGGTTTTGATCTATCAGTAAGGCATTGACTGCATCTTAGCTGAAGGATCAGGTATATTTATCACAGTTTATCTATATTAACCTGAAGGAATTTATCTGTATTAACCTGAAATCCTGTATTAATTTGCATGCAAATGGGCCTCAAACAGTTGTCTTAAAATTTGGGTTTTGGCTTGGACCACTGTACACATCAGACTAATGTTGTTTTTGCTCTCCATGCCTTTACGCCATTCATCAAACTGTTATTTGCTTTTTGTGTTTTTATTACCAAATATTTGGTTTTTCTACCTCATGAGGTCACGTAATGCATGGTTTCGTTTTTAGAGATGATAAACAAATGTAGATGTTTTTAATGTCCCATAAACTGAGGTTTCTGTTCTTGGTCCCTGGCAGTGGGTTAGGTAAGGAGGTCTAACACCCTCCAGGCCGTAGATTTCTGTGACTGGAATTTTTTTCTCCGGTACTTTTACCATGGTGCCTAATAAGACCAATTCTTGCACTTCTGTGGTCTGTGAAGGTGTTGCACACAGTGTTTCTGCTAATGGTAACTAGGGGGTCCATTTAATGTTTTTCTTCTTTTTGATTTTTCCTTTTTTTTTTTTTTTTTTTTTTTTTTTTTTTTTTTTTTAATTGGATAAGGTTAAAGTAAAAAAAAAAATTTAGTCAAATTGCTGCTTCCTGAAAAATATTCACACATTTTATCTCTCATCATTCTCTTTTGATGCGATGAACTCTACTACTGAATGCAGGGGCCCTTGGTCCTCTGAAATGTTGTAGGAGTTGACGTTAGATTGTGTAGTTTCTGAAATTGCATAAAACTACTGGGCATGTCTGTTCTTATTGATTATGAATACATCATTTGTGAATTGGTAGAAAACTATGGCTGTTCTTGCAGCACAATTCAAAAAGTTCTGAATGAGATATATGCACTCTGAGGGGAACATTAAGTGGTATAGCCCGAAATGTAGGAAATGAAACACTGGAAAATGCTCATTTTTGCCATGCAAAAACTAGTTCTCTATATATTCTTTTTTGTTGCAAATAAACACACTCTAAGAAAGTATTGCAACTTTTCATCTTGGGCAATAAAAACACAAAATTCAAAATAAGCATTATATGGACCAAAGGTGTAACTGAATGCTGATGCCCTGTGGCAGTGGGGGCTACCGCGTCTCGCGGCAGACTGATATATGGCTGTGTGCCTCACTGTAAATGTAATTGAATTTATCAGGAAAATGAACTGTGTCACTGTCCTATTGTCCTGCTCGATATTGTGTCAGACCCTCTGCACTGTACTGATTTTTAGCTTTTCTGGAAGCTCTGAATCACCTGCTTGGCTCTGATCTCAATAACCCAGAGTAGCAGAATTTCATGTCCTGTCTCTTTGCTACAATCTTCAGACATCTTTGGGTCTGCGTGAGCCTCCACAGTTGAATCCCCCCTGTGCTGCCCTCACCCCGTTGTCTTCCTGGCCCTTATCACAGCTCTGTGATATAACTCAAGCTTTCAAGTCCTTCCCTCGCACAGTCCAGACAGGTTTAAGAAGACTGACAAAATAAAAATGATCTCACCCCTGACCCCACACCCCTCGGCCGTGGATCTCCATGGTGTCTGCTGAAAGCCTTTCATGTTTAAACATGAGTCTGATGAAGGCAAGGTTATACAGTTTCTGTGTCTGTTAGCTGTACACTTTAAAAGTCTGCATATTTGCATGTTTCTGTGTCACTTCGTATGCATTTCAACCGTTCCTCCTTTCAAGAAAGGAAGAAGATCCCGGTCAAACCATGCCAGGTCAAACGGTAAAACAGGTACTCATCCTCACAACCAGGGCACTAACTAACCATGAATCTGAGACACACAGTTTTATTTGCACTTTCATTCTCTTTGTTCAACAGTTTTGGTGTAAATAACTGATGGTTGCTTCCATTCACAGCATGCACAGATAGATGATAGTTTATGGATTAAATGTATTGCATTTCCACAATTATTAAATGTAATTGCTGCCATGACAGCAAAAATTTTCCAGCAGGCTGCCTTTATAAAAATGCCAAAGTGGCAGGTATGTGCTAGTTATGTTACATTGGTGAATGGTGGGGTTATACAGTCAGACACGCTCTGTGACATTCACAGTCATGATGATGCCGTTAGTGGGCTCTTACATCGCTGGGATTTAGGCATCCCGGGCCAACCCAGACATTCCCCTTCACAGGCCTGTACCTCGAAGCTATTTAGAAACTCAGAGAGCCTGGTCCGGTCGGGTGGAGGCGAAGGTGCCCCAGGCTGCAGCCTGACAGCTGTGCAATGCAGCATGGGAAGGCAGACCGCACGACAGAGCAGCGAATGCTCTTGAGGACTTTCTCAGCCCACTGGAAACCATGCCCACTTCGCTCAGTGCCTCCCTCCCTCGTTCATGCACTCATCCCTTCATTTTCAAGACAATCACTGCATCTGTTGTATGCAACACCGGTTCGTCAGACCCCTTCAAGACTGGCACCTAATGAGCACATTTCACATTTTATTTTACCAGTGAAGCATAGTGAGAAGGAATGAGACTGATGTCATTTAAAATGTTTTAAAAAGAAGTTTCTCTCCACCCAGTCATGAGACAGATCATATTTGAAGTTGAGGGTGGCCGCCCATCAAAGGGCACACGCACGGATTCGCACGCTAAAGCCAATCTAGAGCAAACACACAGCCGGTGTAGGATTTGAACTCCCCACCCTTTAGGCGCCATTTTGCCGCCTCCATTTCGCTTGATATTTAAGTGCCTATTGTCGTCATATTTCACTCTATTCCTGTAAAAGCAAATGAAGCTTCTTCTTTGGGCTTCAGATGCAGAGTCACCCTTTGCCTGAATTCCTACACACTGTCTCTATACTCGGCATGCAAGCAATCATATAATAGTCCACAGATGTTTCATGTCATGCAACCCGTCAGTCCATTTTCTTTGAAATACCCCTTTTCTTTTTACATTTTGCGGCTTTAAATTGCACCCATTACATGTAACTAAATGTCATTCCACTTGAAGCCAGAATCAGAATGTACACATTTAAGAAGGCTGGTTTTTACCATACATACTGTCTGAGCTAACATTTATGTATTACACATAGTAACTTGTCATTGAGCCACAAGCAGTTAATCATTATGCCCCCCCCAGGCTGCTGGGTGTACCTGAAACCTGGATACGGTCCATTCCACATTACATGGACATCTACTTTACAAAATGAAGAACATCCCCAAGGAAGATAAGGAAGATTCCTGTCCATATGGTTGAGAAATGGTTGCTTACCACACTGGAGCGTCAAACGCCTGAATATTTTTTTTCATCATTCTCTCTTGTTCCCTACCATTCCATAGAGCATCCCCCAGTCCTTGGGAACCCCCAGATGGTCCAGGTGTTTTCTCCCTCTCAGATCCTGGTAGGAACAAAACACTTAGGCTGGCTCAGCAACGCTGCTTCAGAGTAAAAGCTTTCGCTCTAGGATCCATTGTAGGGGTCCCCGGAAATTGTTTGCATAATTTGGTTAAATGCTTCGTCGATCCTCTCATGATCACTCTACCGATGGTGTTATTAGCCACCATGTCATCTCCACATCATCCTACTGTCTTATATTTCGCTAATCAAAATTTAAATTCTCTTCCTCATAGTCTACCTTATAGTCACTGACACCATGCATGAACATATAACAAAAACAAATGACGGAAACTCTGGATTCAGATTCCCATAGAGATTATAACTAATGCAGTCTTCACACATCTGTGTGTCGGGATGATTTTATCATAAATTGAACTGTCAACCTTAATGTTTGCAAATGTGTGTGTTCTTATTTGTAAAATCACACAGTTGTTTTTTTCTGTTATGGTATGGCTTGTCTGTAAGGCAAGAACATCAGAGGTTTCTGACTGCACAATCACATGTTGCCCTAAGTATAGCTTCAAAATGGTGTCTGCAGGTTCCCATCACACATTGGTGGGCAGTGAATCAGACTTCTCTGTTAGATGCCCATTTCAGTTACGACATCTTTTTTTAACCAGCAGTCTGGGGAGATACGAGGAGCGAAATCCGATGTTTTAATCATGACAGAAGAAGGCAGCAGTGCAGGGTGGTAATGGGTGTGGTATGACCTGAGGGTGGCCAGCTAAGCTTTCTGCGGGGGGGGGGGGGCTGATGTGTCTGAATTACTCCTATTTGATGAGCAGGCTTGTAGGCGCAATATATTTTTGGATAATTAAGGTAAAAATGAAAAAGCACAGGTAGAGCCTCTGGCGGCTGAGGAAATAGATTGTCGACTAAAGGTTGCTGGTTCAGCTCCCAGAAAGGGCCCTGAAGCTGTAAGCAGGCACCACTTTGACTGGAGCCCTGCTGGACATTAAAGTGACGTATGGAGAGCACTTTACTGGGTGGGTCTTTTTGGGAAGGTTTAGGTAGAAATTACATTTTTGATTTTTCCCTCCGTCTTCTAATGTTATCCTGGACAGACTGCTGGGGAAGGGGCCTGGAGTCTATTCCAGTCAGCACAGGCCACAATGCTGAGTGCACCTGGATGGGATCCCAGTCAATCATTGGGCAAAAACAAATTCCAATTAGTCTAAATGCATTTAAATGCAATTAATTTTATATAAAGGAGAAGCAGAAACGCACAGAAACACACAGACTTGACACGTTCACTTATACTTCTGCTTGTACTGCACAAATGTACTCTACAAACGGCTCCATAGATGACAAAGAACATCATCATCCTTCTGTCAGCTGTGTTTGGGGTGCGTGGGGAAGGCTGGGAGGTCCTGACATGGCCGCCTGCCAGCCTTATGGTGGCAGAAGATGATTTGGGGGGTTTGACAGGTTCTGATGAAAAGTTTTGTTGGTGTTTTTGTTTCTATTGGTCCATGAATGGAATTCATGTTCAACGGAGCCTGACTGAAGAGCCATAAAGCCGGAGTAGAAAATGAAGCTCTGAACATAAACATAGAACATAGACAGTGATGTCCTTGCTGGAAACCAAAGTATGCCTGTACAGTGTATAGTGTTTTTTTTTTTGTTTTTTTTGGAGGTTTTTTTTGGATGATTCTTGCATTAAGTAAGTTTAAAGATGAACACACCAGAACAGATTTATCCTGGATTAGCTAGCAGGAAATGAACAAAGAATGGTCATGTCTGACACTCCAGAGCAGTGAGGTGATTCGCTTATGCGAGATCTTTCAGAATGAGAGACAGGCTTCCATGCAAGACCGAACATGCAGCTCCACTGCCGGAGAGCTCAGACATCCCTCGTGTTGTGCAGTGTATAAATTAGGATGCATTCATAGCCATTGTCTATGGATGGCTCCGAGGGATTATGTTACAATAATAAGAAAGTAGACATATAGTATATAAGCTGAACCTCTGGGAATTTTTCAGTCATCATATACAAAAAGCCTGTCGAGCACTGATGTGATACTGTTTGTTTGAAAGCCTACCAAGAATTTTTTCTGTCAGAGGAATGACTAAGGCTTGAAAGAAAAAAAAAATGCTGCCAAACCCATGTGCCCAAATAATTACCCAGAATCCACCTCGCAGGGACAGCTCCAGTGAAACCCTACAGAAAGTAGTGTGCGAAGGGAGCTAAATGGGTAAATGGGTAAAGGGGTGGGGATTAGGAATCATCAGCTGCCAGTCGGTGACGGTGTCTAGTCTGCAGCTAGAGCCTGGGGTGGCACAGCTCTCATCCACAGAAGTTAATGTTTGTTTGTTTTGATCCTGCTGCTCTACTTGAATGACTACTCCATAATGAAATCACTGAAACTCTAAGATCCCATCATTGAAAATCTCAGTATACTGAGTATACAGTATTTATCTGCGGCGTCTTAAGTGGGACGTCCAGGCATTAGTAAAACTTCAGTTTGTCCATAGATGAGTCACTAAGTAAGTCGGTGACTCTGACTCCCTCCTATCTTTAACATGTCCCTCATTTGCTTCCTGGAGGAGGGGATTTAGAGCTGACAGACTGAGAGGGGTAAGTCTGATTGCATGGAAAGGGCTCTGTGTTGTAACAGTGATGAGATGTTGACTGTTTCAGTCTAATCAGCTGAGTCACATGAAAGCCACTATAGTGTAATGGTGCATTTCCCTGGTCTGCCTGATGGCGTAAGATCATGGACACTGTTGGCCAGAGACAGCGCACTGTTTGTTTGGGTCGGTGGTCAGGGTGGGGTGATAGATCTCACAGACAGCTGAGAAAGATGCAGAGGGGAGGGCCCTCCAGGGTCTTAATGGGTTTAGTAGACTGCTGCTAATTAAAAGGTTGCAATTAACAGATAATCCCCAGAAAATACTCCGCAGGTATATAGCTGAGAGAAACGTGAAGACGTAATTATCCCAGAAACGTAAAGTTGCCAGTGATCAAATTTTTCTGTCAATCCATTCCTTGACCTAAAATGTGCATGTTATTGTTCAAATCAGCATAAGAAATAAACCATGATTAAGATAAGATAATCCTTTATTAGTCCCACAAGTGGGAAATTTGCATTGTCATGGCAGAAAGTGGACAGCACAAGAACAGAGCAGCAAAAATGAAAAACAATAGGATAAAAACTATATATATGTACAGAGTGGAAGAAAAAAAAATATTTTATATATATATTTTTATATATATAAAATATGTGGAATTGCACATAAGAAAACAGTATGGTGTATTGGATGCGTGTGTTTTGTTAGTCTATGTGTGTGTGTGGTCAGCTGCAAGGACTTTGTTATAGAGTCTGACAGCGGATAGAAGGAAGGACCCTCTGAATCTCTCCTTCCCACATCGTGGATGCAGAAGTCTGGCAATGAAGGAGCTGCTCAGTGCTGTCAGAGTTTCCTTCATGGGGTGGGAGATGTTATCTAAGAGGGATGACAGCTTAGCCAACATTCTCTTGTCACTCACAACCTCCACCGGGTCCAGAGGGCATCCTAGAACAGAGCTGGCCCTCCAGACCAGCCGGTTCAGTCTCTTTCTGTCCCCTAATTAATCATTAATCAGATGAAAGGACAGGCCACAGGTTATTAAAATAGTTGTGATACATGATTCGTTAGAGTTCTCAGGCTTAATTTTCCTAACAGCTGCCTTAGGTCATGTGCAAGTGCACTTAATGTGTCATCAAAATGTCACCATCTTGGGGTTGTTCAGCTCGGGGGGGGATTTTTGTTTTTATTTTAGCTCCTTTATGTCTAAATCACAGGAGATTTAAGAAGAATTTGTAGGTCTCTCTCTGGTGGTGTTTGTTCGTGTTCCTTAACAATGGACTTTCCTTTGTGTTACGTTGCATTACAGTATTGCAGGCTTTTGAAAATGTAGGGATTGTGTGTCCAGGGTTATCCGGAGTCTTTTTCATTCAGTTTCACTCACTTTGGCAATATAACAGCAGGATGTTATAAAGATAGCAGTGGAAGCTCAAGTAAGTAAACTAGCTCTAAACTGCCTCCTGAAAATGTTTAGCTGAGCTGCCTTTACAGACCAGTTGCCTAACACACACACTTTGGTAATAAGTGGCATGTTTAGATTTTTTTTTTTTCGTGTTCCTAAAAAAAGGCTTGAATATGAAAGATGGAATTTTAATTGCACACTGTACCAAGGAATGGAGGATTGGGAAGGCTTGGAACTACTAATTAAATGCATCTGATTTTCACTGTGGGGTGGCACGGTGGTGCAGTGCTTGGCACTATTGCCTCACACCTCTCTGAGTCTCCACCAGGGTTCCATGTGTGTGGAGTTTGCATGTTCTCCCCGTGTCAGCGTACGGTTTCCTGAGTACAGTGATCGCCCGCTATATAGCGGTTCAGCTGTCGCGCCCCCGATATATCTCGGGTTTTTCCCCGACGCGTCACAGTTCTCTGTGTATCGCGTACCTTGCTTGTGGTCCGATTGTTTTCGTTTTGTTTTAAGCTCTACGATGGCTCCCAAGCATCCTGCATCTTCAAAGCCACGGGTGTCAAACTCCAGTCCTGGAGGGCCGGAGCTCTGCATATTTTTGGGTTTCCCCTCATTTAAAACACCTGATTTAACTGCTTGTGCTAATTACCACATAGCTCCTGAGCTTAATCATTTGTGGTGGAACAGGGAAAGAACTAAGCTACACAGGGCTCCGGCCCTCCAGGACTGCAGTTTGATACCCCTGTTCTAAGCCTTCTGGTAGTAGTGAGCCTAAGCGCCAGAGGAAGACTTTGACCATTCAGGAGAAGGTAAAACTCCTGGATATGCTTCGGGAAGGAAAGCGTTACGTGGACGTCACTCACCATTATGGCTTGAATGAATCGACGGTACGATGCATCAAGAAGGATGAAAAGAATATAAGAGCCACCGCATCACTTTCCTTTAGTCAAAAGGGAATTAAGAGGGTGGCAACTCCTCGGAATAAAGTTATCATTAAAATGGAATCACATACGTATACATTACATATTATTATTATTGTTATTTTTATTATTATTATGTTATATCCTTAGCCCGACATCCACATATCATATGTGTTTTAATAAGTTTACATGTGTTTAAAGTGTGTGGGAGGCATATTTTAAGGCTTAAACTATATTTAAAAACGTTTATTTATACGGTCTTTCTATATCACAGATTTTCACCTATCGCTGATGGGTGTGGAACTCATCTTCCGCGATAGGCGGGGGATCGCTATACTCCGGTTTCCCCCACAGTCCAAGATCAGGCTGAGCCTAATCAGACTTACCAAATTACCCACAGGTGTGCATGTGTGACTGTACCCTGCGATGGCTTGTTGCCAATCCTGGGTTGTTCCCTGCCTTGCGCCGGTAGCCTCTGAGATAGGCTTTGGACCACCCGCGACCCTGAATAGAGTATAGTTGTTTCAGAAACAGCATAGGTGGATGTATGGATGCATTTCCACTGTCTGGTTTTAAAGTTAAGTTCTCCTGGGTTTTGTTTGTGTTGGACGCAGCGTCGTCTCTTCAGTTGGTGTGAATGCTTTCCAGGTGGTCCGTTGTATTGAATTAAATTGAATGTTATAATATTGGGTCTCACGGCAATAGCCAGCAGAGACATGTCAGTGTGCTGTGTGATTCTCCCTTCCTTTGAAGGCTTTATTTTCCCCAGTTATAATAAAAGGAGAGCTTCACAGACAAAGCCTGGCTTTGGTTCGGGGAAGAGGGTCTGTGGGGCACTGCGAGGTCATGTTACTCTGTCTGGACAGCCCCCCTGACTGGGCCGGCTAGGGCCCAGCTACTGGCAGTCATGGGGTCGTAACTCTATTCATGCCTTTAAACTTCCCTTTCTTCTTTTCATAGTGATCTGTCCCCAGCTGGCCTTCATCCAGACTTAGTCCATAACGATCACCAAGTTTAAAAATTTGTCTGCTGCTGAGCATCACAAGGCTGAGGTTGTCTTTGGAAACAGAATTACCGGATGTTTGACCTTGCTGAGGTGACCTCCGCAGCTTCAGTGCTGACAAAGCATGTCCAGCCACTGGCCTAGACCCTTTCCCTGGGTTTGCTGGCTGAGCTTGCTGTGCCGTGAAGCCTAATCGCTTTAGTGAGCTGTGGGAATGGCTGCGTGGGAGTTTCCCTGCAGTGCCGCGTTTCCTAGCAAAGTGTGAAATTTGGAGGCATTGTTGTCGTCTAGGGTTGCTCTGAGGCGCAGTATCACTCCTAGTGAATGAGAATATGAGGAGGCAGATGGATCTGTTATACTTTAGGGTAGCCCTATGATACTGGGTTAAGGTTTTGTTGAACTGTAAAGTGTTCTTGAGTGTATGAAAAATGCTATATAAGTAAAACATTTTTATTAGTATTATTATTCTAATATTGGGTTCTGGACGCAGGATTGATATAACTTAAAAAAAACATGACATTTTTTGCTTCCAAAGAGCCCTGGCATGCCCTGCACTCACGTGAGGAATGTGTCACTGTTTATCTCCCCGCTGGGGAGGTGGCCTGAGGGTCACCCTGGAAATCCGTGTCCCCCAGGAGTAATTCCAAGCTATATGAGAAGCCAAGACCTGTCATTCTAAAGGGTGCAGCACAAAGGGCCTCCTGTGTTTGGGATTGTGAAATGCCTGGGGGCGACGGGCTCTGTTTTCTGCGCTACTCCTCTTCTTGACTTGATGCGGATTAAACGAGCATCAGCACACTTGTAGCTTTGTGCAGTAGTGCAGGTCTGTGCTGTGCCTCAGCTTCTGCTGCATAGCAGTGCCACATCCACTAGGATTCCCCTTCTGACTTGGCTCCTTTAAACATACCTGAGGCAGTTCATGGGACAAAATAGTGTCTCACAGGCATAAACATGCCAAGCAAATGCGGTCCCTTAGCAGACATCAATCTTACACTTATCAGATCAGTAAGATCTTGTCCCCTGAGGAGTGTCTTATCCAGGCCTGTGACCCCCCCCCCCCCCCCAAAAAAAAGAAATGTAACATTAACCTTTTGGTTAATTAAACAGACTATACCTCTGATGCAAGTAAATACAGACTAATAGTATGAAAAATAATGTTTTTAGCTATGAGATTGCAGAGCTTGGTTGAAATACCATATAAAGCAATTTAAAAAATGGAGATTAATAGAATGAGACTGTGTGATTAGTCATTTGATAATTTAATACTCCTAACTTATAATATTTTAATGCAAATGTGTACATTTAAAAACACCATAAAAACGCTTTGAACATCTGTAGGATGTGAGACAAAGTGTCTGAACAACAAAGAGTGAGCAAATTAATTAAGATTAATCTGATCTAGCTGACTGCCTGCTGACTATCAGAATTTTAAAGGATGTTCATCACATATTTGGTTACAAAATGTTACAAAAAGCATGTATTTCTTTAGACTTTCAAAATGTTTTTATAAAAGTTCTATTCGAAGGATTATCCATAGTGAAGCAGCCTTCTATAACCTTGCCCAGAGTGCGGAGCGTAACTGGTTGTCTATCAAAGGCAGGTCATCACCGACTGTTGACCTTACCATTTCCTTTGAAAACTTTATTATTGTCCCCTCAAAAACAGTAAGTCTCGGTGTCCTTCTGGATGATGAATTGTCATTCTCGTCACACATTAACAACCTGTCCAGGTCCTGCAGATACCTTCTTTACAACATTAGAAGGATTTGAGATTGGTCATCTCCAAGTTGGACTATTTCAACTCCCTTATGGCTGCTCTTTCATTGAAGGCAACAAGGTCACTTCAGCTGATCCAGAATGCAGCTGCAAGACTCAAGATCTTTAATGTCTCTAGATTCTCGCACATCACACCTCTTCTACGGAACCTGCACTGGCTCCCTATGGCTGCCCGCATCAGGTTCTAATTCCTAACACTTGCCTTTAAAGCCAAGACTGGAACAGCTCCTCCTTAGTTGGCAACACTAATCAAGAATCGTGTCACTTCTCGTCCACTCAGAGCATCAAACGCTGCTCGTCTCGAACCACCAACACTTAAAAGAGGACGACATGCATCAAGACTTTTTGTAATGTTGGCTCCTCAGTGGTGGAACAAACTTTCTCTTGCCATAAGAACGACAGTCGCTTCCCGTCTTCAAGCGTCATCTGAAGACACACCTTTTCAAGGAGTACCTTGGAGACTAATACCACCCTTACTGTCCACTCTCTCCATTTAAATAAATATATAAATAAAATATACCACTAACAATCTTTGCCTGTGCACTTTTTTTCCTAACAAGGTTTTTTATGCAACGTTCTTTGTGGTAATTTGAATAACGTGTTTCTAGGCCACATTTGAAGGAGCCTTTGAATCCTGAAAAACAGAATTGTATGGAATATTAACACAATGGATAAATTAAGATTCTTAAGGAGGCAGTGGAAGGTGCTGATGAAAGCACTCCTGAATTTTTTTAGCAGTGTGTGAAGCTCATTGGTCGGCCACAGTGCCGCCGCATCGCCAAGGGCTCGCCGCTGCTCTCTGTCAGTGCTGCAGTTATCCTCCCCGGTCATGTTTGCCTTGTCCTGCTGTCATCTGGGAAGGCAGAGCATGATGGATTAGGCAGAGGTTACGAAAGGTCTGTAAAGGGCTCATCCGGTTTGTTTTTGGTAAAAGAGAGGCAAAAAAGGTTGTGTAAATGTGATGGTTAAAATGAGCACATTGAATGAATTTCCCTTCACACTGTTTGAATCCTAAGCGATCTCCCATCGAATTACTTCTATTGAAACCTCAGGAGCTATTTTACTGACTGACGCTACAGCAGCCACCTTGTGGTGATGATATACACATGGAGTCAGCACTGTTTTGTGTTGGTGATGTTTATTAACTCACAGTAAAATCACCAACTTATTTGAACACTTTATTGCTAGATAATATCAAGTTCAATTTGGCTATATTTTATTCTGGGTAACTTAATCTCCTTTTTGTTTTATAAATGTCACAGTATTACACGGATATTTCACACACTGTGATGTGATATCTTCCGGCCCGATTTAAAATACTGTACTTGGTTAGGCTGCTTTTCATTTCAGTAATATACCCACCTGTTTTATGAATTTATTGTATTTATCTGTTGGTATTTTGAGGATGTCTTCTGCTCCACCATCTTAATTAGCTCTTCAGCATATGATTAGTCTCCTTTAACTACGTTAACACCTCTGATTTCCCAGTCCCTGTTCATGGTCATAAATGAGAAGCAGGTGTTGCTTCATTTGACCACGTTCAACCTCAATATGTGGGGCTGAACAATATCAAAGTGATCTATGAATCCTTGTTTACATGTTATGTTTGTACGGCCCGGTCTTTGTGGTTAACCGGGGACTCCACAAGGTAAATTTTCCACAATGATTCACCTGAACTTCATATTCTCACACATTAATGGTTTGTTTGCTGGGGAGACTGATGGAGCTGTGGCATATATTCTGGCTGTATGTTTCATCAGTGTAATGATTGTTCCTCCTATACTTCTTATGTTTATAATGGTGATCTTGTGGTTATTGGCAGTGTCTTTTTTTGGTGTTTTACAGTGATAATAGTGCCAGCTCTCCTTACGTTTTACCCCTGAATGAGCCAGCATTTTACTTCAGTCATAGGTATGTTAGAGGGTAGGTTCTTCATTAAAGGGGACTCAGGAAATTCACTATTGCCATACAGCAAAGGCTTGGCATGCTGATGCTGTGGTTGCTATGGCTATTCTCAGGGACGATCTTCCCAGGGTTCAAAGCGGTGTTTGGCAGATCTGTGCGTCTGCGCATGTGCAAAGCTGTACAGGATTTCCAACAGGGGCGGGAGCAACTGTGTCAGCTTGGGAGTTCATGAAACAAGGAATTCAGTTAATAACGCTAAGCAATCATAAGCACCAGATAATTAAAACAAACAGTCCTTTGACAAGCTATGATTCAGTGTGATGTGGCTCCTAGGCTCTGCAGGTGAGCTGTACTGGGGGAGGAATTCACTGTAGCCTCTACATTTTTCCCCCCATGAGCAATGTCAAGGCCTCTGCTCCTGTCTCTATAAAAGGGGTCCGTGTAACACAGGGGTGGCCAATCTTACCCGCAAAGGGCCTGTGTGTATGCAGGTTTTTGGGGTAACCTTTAGGTTCAGCTGTTCAAGCCCAGGTGTGAGGACTCTTCAGCCAATCAGTCCTCTAATTAGTAATCTAATTAGGGAGTTGCAGCAAAAACCCGCATACACACCGGCCCTTTGCGGATAAGACTGGCCACCCCTGGTGTAACATGTCTACTGAGCCGCAAACCATAAAGTGTTTTCATTTTTCACCATCTGAAAGCTGATCTGAAAGCACTGTGTCACCTGCGACTTCACTATGTGGATCGGTGGGCCTTTTGCCATTTCAGGAATTAAACATTTCCCACAAGAATCAGACGCGTCATGACCCAATGAAAGGCGTGGCTGTTTGACATGTGAGCTGGAGCAGGAGGAGTAGGAGGGCAATGCCGCTCCCAGCCTCTGTATGAGCTGGGGTCCTGTTTGCCTTACATAGGGACCTGGTGAATTCTGCAGTAAGCCTGCATGTGAGCCAGGGGATGTCCCATCCTGCACTCCCTGTCTGTCTCTGTCCCTCCTCCCCCCTCTCCTTACACCATTAAGTCCAGGCTGGGGCACAGCTATAAAAAGCACAGCTTCCCTTTTCTATTTATAGGGCCCTCACATTTAGATGTGTTCATGCAGTGGGATTGAAGCAAAGAGCAGATTAATTTATTATAAGCACAAGCTGATGTGTATTACTATTTTCGCAAAGCAACTTACAAATGCATGCAGGCAGGCTGGCAGATGCATTAAACAACATATAAGGGTCAGTAACACAAACATGCAGTGCAGCTCATTGGCATGGTAAACAAGCTGCTCATCTGGAGTGCTAAAATCACAGCTCAGGTTAGCTAGTACCTTATGTCTTTTAGTGCAGTGCGTTTGATTATCCGCAAAATTCTTAGTTTTGCTTTCAAGTATAATGAAATCTATGGGCTGATATTTGTGCCACTAGAAACTGAATATGAATTTTGTATATTTGAATCTGCAGTTATCCGCATTACAAAACTGAATCTGAATTTAATAGTTTGAATCTGAATTCCAGTAACTCGAAATAGCATTTATCCTACCTCAAAAAATTCAGTTCACAAATTCAATTTCAATCTAGTGTGACACACATCCGGGTCCTTGAGAAAAAGTAATCGACCGCAGGTTCACAACGCAACTCGTTTCCACGTTTACGACAGTTCTGCAGGTCGGGGTAAAGAGGAGGCGTGTGCTGGGGTGTAACAAGCGCAAATGTGGATTCATATACGTAATAAAAATTAAGCAGAACAGGTGTTCTGAAATTTTGGCATACTTTGTCAGAATAGCATACCGGTAGTGCAAATTGATAGCTACGTCTATCGGTTTAGGCTACTTTATCAAAACAACATACCTACGAATGGTATTCCATTCTGATAGGTACATTTACGCTGACAGAATGACATACCTATACTGTAGTATAACACAGTGGTATGGTGTTCGAAATGGGAAATACTTCTCTAAACATCCTAATCATACATTATGTATAAGACATGTATTATATAGAAAATATGCTTTTGTAGGAATATATTAAAATAAAGAAATATAAGTATACTTAATTTGAAACAGTTTAAAATACTAAAATATAAAGTAAGTTTTAAAAGTGTGAAAAGTTTAATGGATATAAGTTAACAAAATAACCATAAAAAAATGCCAACAATGTTTTATATTGTTAAGCAATACTTATCCATAAAATAAGAAACACAAGAAAAACTTGGTCAAGAAGAAATACAAGCTTTAATAGAGCTGGGTTTCAAAAGGCAACTATGATACATATTATACATATTACATATATATACACACACACACACCGTAAAACCAAAACTATAGTAAATATTCACTACTGTACAAATTAAACATTTAACTGGCACTTTTTACATTTAAAAATTGCAGTGAATTGTGTCGCACATTCCATGTTTGTCCATCTGGAACAGAAGTCACGCTGTACCTTTAAAGTGGAAACACACCACATTAGTAAGGCAGGTAGATTGTTTATGAATATGTATAATGTAATGCAAAAGTAGGGTTTCAGTGTACAGTTTATCATTGTCTTTTTACCATTTCAGTTATGCTTTTGTCAGCATCAGATTGCAGCATATTGCAGGAAACACAGTAATCCTCCACAGTATCTGGAATAAAAACAAAGATAGTACAATACATCCATCCATTTTCCAACCCGCTTATCCTACTGGGTCGCGGGGGTTCCGGAGCCTATCCCGGAAGCAACGGGCACGAGGCAGGAAACAACCCTGGATGGGGGGCCAGCCCATCGCAGGGCACACTCACACACTGTTACCATTCACTCACACATGCACACCT
>JAODJU010000114.1:0-11620 GCA_026776725.1 Gnathonemus echidnorhynchus
GTTCATTACTTATTTTATTATCTAAAAATAATCACTTTTGGCAGCTCAGAGACCTCTCCCCTTGCTTAACTCAAAGCTACAACATGCAACATAAATCCCTAATTTAATTATTCACAGCACTGACACTGGGCTACTTAAGGGCTATGAATTATGGGTAAAAGCCCCACCCCCCCCCCACTATGCTCTGACGAGGGTGAGGGTGAGGGTGGGGGCAGCCGCCCCGGAAGGTCAGACACACAGAGAGCAGAGATGTGGGGCTCCACGGGCGAGCGAGGCCGCGGGCAAAACACAGAGGTGTTAATTACTCCCGCACGAAGGCAGCCAGGGAGCCGGAGACAAACAGGCCCATGGAATGTAAACAGGCGAGGCCCCCCCATAGGTGAGTGGGAACACCTGCAAAGGGGGTGGGGCGGAGCTGGCCGTCCACCCCTCACCCAGGGAGGGGCTGGTGTGTTTACCGAAAGTGCCCGCAGCGGGTCGTCCCGGAGATCTACGCTCCCCCCAAGACAGGAAGCTCGGAGTTGGTGTCGGGGGAGGGAGACCCCTGGGTAAGAGCACCCGGAAACTCGACTCCCCAGGGAAGACAGCCCCAGCCCCAGCCCATGTGGTAACATACTGCATCTCGAAATAACTTTAGTACACTTATCTCTTACAGAATAGCAGCCTGAACAATCTTTCCACCAATCAGGTGGTTAAATGTGTCTTTGTCTGTCTTAAACTCAATTCTTAAAATGTCATGTATTATGTTTATATGTCTTCATATTTATATGCTATTCATGATATTTTTTGCTCCACGCATCATGTCTCTGACAACAAAGGATAATTTGCACAGCTACTGGGCCAGGGGTGAACCATTTATGGACAGAGCCATTATCAATCAGAAAGTGTACAATTGGTTTGCCACTAACGACAATCTTTCTATTAGTTAATCTATCAACTCTTTCATCGATTTGTCAATTAAACTAAATGATTAATTTTCCTCCATTTAAGTTCATTTTATTTTGACAACAACAAGCTGTATGTGAGTGTAGGGCTTTAGGTAATGGACGCCATTTAGGCTTTATGCTGTCGTTACATACTTGTCACGCCACATGCAACTGTTCTGTTATACCAAGGAAGCCGCGGTAAAGAAAGGGACAGCTGAGTAACCCTGACATCTTTTAAAAGAGGAGATATTGTGGTTAAACAAGGTAAAAAGACGTTGGTGGTGAGGTGGCAGTTTTTTGCAGTCCAACACTTTTTCTTGTAAATATAGTTTTCATTAGAACTATAATAATAAAAATAATACATAGAAAATTATAGAATTAGAAATAAAAAAGGTAATTTAATTAAAACAATTTAAAAAATGCATCGATTTAAAATACTGATGTTGAAACATTTTAAACGTCGATGTCATGTTGACTAATGGTGGCATCAGCTGAAGCAGCTACTGTGTCCTTAGCATCCGTCGAAATACATAAAAACAGTTCAGCACAATACTGTAGGCTGATGCACCAGTAACAATATCAGAACCAAAAATAGGGGGGAGGAAATAACGACAAGAGACTGAAATTTATTTTATATGATCAAAACCATTGACCTCCATGCGGACTAAATACTTCTGTTGATGGTCACAAGTAGTTACCAGATTTAGCTGAATTTATCTTCATTTGCGTGTGTGTGTGTGTGTGTGTGTGTATAAGCAATATAAACTAGACTATAGAATATTACTTTTTATTGAGTTAGGAAAAAAACACTACAGGGCAATTTTTTTTTTTAAAGCAGTGCACAAACTATCCTGGGAGATAATGGGGGGGCATGCCTCCCCCAGGATAGTTCAGCCATAAAACACCACATGTTGTGGAAATAGCACCTGCAAGACAAAGGCTGGCCAATGCAGCGCCATTTGCAGAAAGTGCTTAGGGAAAGGGCATTTCCTGTTTGCTGATCATTTAACAAACAGCCACTGTAGAGGTGCTAATTGCTGGCCCCGGGGATGCCGGGCCCCCTGCTGGGCAGGACCGGTGTGACAGGGCCCCCTGCTGGGCAGGACCGGTGTGACAGGGCCCAAGCGCGTCATGGCACTCAGGTGTGAGCCGACACAGTAACCAAAGGAAGCACATTCCCGTTTTCCACTTCATTGAGACTTATTGCTAGACTACCTGCCAGCCCAATTTTGGTTCATTAAGCAATCCGGGCATCCCCCCCCCCCCCCGACCCCCCCAAACCTCAGCCCTGCACCCAGCCAAAAGAAATACTACAATGGCGCATGGATCAGCTCAGATTTCTTTGGAAAAATTCAATTTGCGCTCTGTGTATTTTCCTGCAGACCGCAGAGTTGCCTGGAACGGGCCGTCAGCTTGCTTCTCCTCCAGCTCTGAGCCGGTAATAAACGAGGCCGCTTCCACGCTCACTACACCGGTTCACCATAAGCTCCCCTTATTACCTCAAGAATTCTCACAACAAGATGAGGTAATTGCGCATCACTTGGAAGCATCGCCTGTGGTCTGCGCTGTACTGACACTTCGATGTCTCTGCGGGCGTTGCTACAGGGATCGACGCCAAGGAAGCCAATAAAATGCCTTACAGTGTCAACAAACTGACCAACCTGACCACCCGTCTGCCATAACCACCTGGTCAGTACAGGGTCACGGTGAACATGAAGATATCCCGGTCGAGACATCAGTTCAACAAGGGCACAGACAAGATCACACAGTGAGGCAGTTCAGAGTCCCTAAATCACATGAACACATCTCCTTGGACACTGGGTGCAAACTGGAGTGGGAAACCTGTAGATTAGCTCCCTGATAAAGAAGAAAGTGAGTGTAAACAAAGGACTCCCATTTTCTCCAGTATAGGGGAACCTCAAAGTGTTTGAGAGGATTCTGGAAACACTGTAGTTATCATAAGTAAGCAAACTAAACTCCCTCCGTTCCATCAGATGCTGAACAAAATAATGAATGACAATCACTGTCGTTCTTGTGCAGCTGTAAATCTCCAGTGCGAGACATGAGTGTTTCTAACATTCCTCACTCATAGCTGAAAAACACAAACCTGACTGCAGAGCACAGGGTAAAAAGGGGGAGGAGCTTAGCAGGCTAAGCTTCTGTGTCTGTGATCTGAGGGTCGCTGCTTCGAACCCGAACTCGGCAGAATAGTCACATGTCTGTGGGCTTTTTGCTGAGATCCCTAAGCCTGTGTGTGTCTCACAGAGCAGGATGGGGTAGGTGAATAGAGAATTGCCCCACAGGGATCAAGCAAGTATCATTCTTCTTAAGAAAAATTAAAGCAAGCAAACTTTGCTTTATTAAAAACAAATAATAATAAATTCCCCCTTATTCAGCCCTTTATTTTATTTGCTATTAGCATGTTAAGAATCGCTGGCCCCATTTGTCACATGGTTGTGTAAGAAATTACAGAATAACTTTGTTAATCACCTGGAAAGATATAAAACACAAACTCTAGGGGGCCCTGTGTAGACCTACCTCCCTTGCCCTGTGGAGACCTACCTCCCTTGCCCTGTGGAGACCTACCTCCCTTCCCACCAACATCTAGCTGCATGCAGCACTCAGAACTTCAGGGTTATAGATTTGATTCCCACCTCCACTCTCTTTCCCTCTGTGTGTCTGTGGGGGGGGGACAGATATACATTACATTGTGGGGACAAAATGTTCTCATAATGTGATGAAAACCTGTTATTTTGTTATTGTGGGGACCATTTTTTCAGTCCGCACAAGGGGAAATTCAATTTTATAAAAAATCTGTGACCGCATTCAAAAATCTAAAAATGCCAAAAAAAAAAACAAACTTGTATTTTGTTTGGTTACTTATGGTTAAGGTTAGGGCTGGGTAGGAATTAAGGTTGTCATTGTTGGGATTAGGGTTTTGCCCGATCCCCACAAAGATATGAGTACAGGTCGAAGTGTGTGTATGTGTGTGTGCGTGTGTATGTGTGCCCTTTGTACAAATAAGCAAACATCTATATGTCTACAAAAAAAAAACCTTCTGTATAGAAATTAGTCCATTAGAAATATAGAAACAAAGCACTATACACTTTGTGAGCCTGTGCTTTCAGGTGAACAGCAGGACTGAGTCGTCACCACAAACAAGTGTCAAACACACAGGAAGCAGTGCACGGAGATACTGGGCTTCAGGCTCCCTGCTGTATTTACAGACCGACAGCCAGACTCTGGGGGTAAGTGCTGTCGTCCTTTAGCACCTACTGAGAAGGGAAGAGAATTGCTGGAGAAAGGTGTAGAAAATCCAAAATTGGGCCAAAGCACCTCGCCAGAATAACCAAGCTCTAGACGTTCTCTAAACGAGACGAAATAAAGCTGAACGAAGGCTGTCAGGACTGGGGGGAGGGGGGCAGGGAAAGCCTTAATGCATCCAGGAGCGTAGAAGTCCTCATGCAGGTATTTGGGGAAGGGGGGGGGGTTTAAACATGACATCCAGAGGACGCAGAGCAGGTGCCGAGCTGGAGCAGCCAGTGGCCGCCGGTATGTGCAGGTGTTACACGAACCCCCCCCCCACCCCGATAGCTAAGAGAGACATCCGAGGGCTGCAGTCCAAGCTGCCTACATCACTGCATCAGACTGTCTAGAAAGACACACCATCACTTTGTAGTTTGGGGGGGGGGGGGTGGGGGGAGGGCGGCAAGTTCATACAGAACATGCATGCTCATACAGGATTCGGCATGGATCAGTCAGCAGGAGTGGAGACCACGCAGAAAGACACCAATGAGGGGCAAATGAGGGGCAAATGAGGGGCTTGCCCTTCCTAAACAACAAGTCACTTTGGGAAGAGGCCCTGAGTTGATATTAAAAGTTAGGTGTTATGCAACAGTGCACAAGATTAATTACTCAGAAAAATAAGGCATATATAAACACGGCACTAGGTCATTCATTAGAGAAATAATCTGCCCACAAATCTTCCGACCACATATTCAGTACAGGGGCAAGTATGAGGCAACAGTGTTACACACCAATGTAATATTTTTGAGGAAAAAAAAGCCATTCAATAAAAAAACAGGGTTTTTAAATCATCTCCCTTTCATAAATTCCATCATAAAGTTTCTATTTTGCCAAAAGAAAATGCTTAAGAAATGTTTTAAGCAGAAAACGTGGCTCGTTCCTCTGCAGAGAAGGATTTGTAGCTACACACATACGTGTGTTAATCTACAACAGGAAGTGAGCAGAACAAAAGTGCTTTTTTATCCGGATTAGACAGACAGATCCAGGATATGCATAGCAGACCCGGCAGTTAAGTCGAACGTCGATTTTTCTTTTTTTTTTTTTAAATTGGGTATAAACACAGCGATGCACCGAGGCTTCGTAGGCAGGAAGGGACGGCTCTCTGAGCACATCTTTGGAAGTCACTGGTTCATAAATCCTAGGTTTATTCCTGTCAGGGCTTGATCATACGACCGAAAACGAGAAGCATTATCTTCCCCGAGAGCAACCCCTCTTCATGACAACACAATGCAATTACGGTATCAAGTGTTACTTTTTGGACAGACGGAGGAAAGGGATCTTGCCCAGGAAACCAGATGTCGTGGCGAGGCCTGGGCCGCTGCAGAGGAAGAGCCAATTTTAACAAGCTTCTGCCCCGGAGCACATGACAAACTACACCCCCCCCAAAAAAAAATAAAAACATTTAAAATTTCCAAGAATGCAATTTAAATTTGCACCCTAGGTAAGACTCTTGGGGGGCCCATCGCAGCTGGCCCCCTCCCCTCCCCTTCCAGTCTGTCATTCTCCCAATCGAGGTCGCGACACCCCCACATCACAGCCCAAGCAGGCACTGCTGGGATTCCACAGGGTGATCACTCTCCATTCAGAAGGAGAGGCCTTCAAGAAGAGTTAGGCCTCTGTGCCTGCGATCAGAAGGTCGCTGGTTTGAATCCCGTCCTTGGCAAAACAGCCACATCGCCCTTAGGCCCTTGAGCAAGGCCCTTAATCCCCTGAAAAAATGCCCCAGAAGCCCCGGATACAGACGCCAAGCTTCTCTCTTAACTGTATTTACTGTATGTGTGTCTCAAAGAACAGCATGATGGCATGTGTGAAAAGAAGCATCAAAAGGAACTTGTACTCGGACCTAAATGTCAAATAAATCACGTCAAATGTCAAATCAAGCATCATCATATACCCTAACAAATACAAACATGCACATGGACAAAGAAGAGTTCCCGAAAAGGCTACATACTGCGAAGCTCACTCCAGCCTGGTACACGACGTAAGTAAGACGTGGATTCCAGCAGTCCAGGGCTTCTGGAGCTCAGCAAATGGGCTTCCAGTTTCAATAAGAGGGGGCCGAAATTTATGCCAGCTGGTCCGGTTGCAGAGCTCGCAGGCATGGGAATGGCCCGGCGGCCACAGCCTGGATCCAGCGGCGTGTGGAACGACTGATGGCCGAGTAGCCTGCATAAATCCCGAAAGGGGACGTGCTGACCCCACACCAGCACCACATAAGCATTATTACTTACAGATACATTACAAATTAACTGTAATAGTAAAGCAACCACAATAAAACGTGCTTAAAGTACCAGCACTGGAAGTCACGTGTTTTTAGCTCTACCTCCTTTTCCACCTTCCCTGTTAGGCTGAACCTCTTTCCATCTATCAGTAACCAAATAGTAAATTCATACTCACTGCAGTGACACACGGCAACAAAATTAACTTTCCCCTAAGTAAACAGTACGGACACTGCACAACGGTGAAAAAGCTAGTGGGTAAAATGATCGTTACAATAACTCATATTTTGAACCAGGTTTATTCCTTTGCAAATCAGGAATGCCTTTCAGTCGGCAAGGAAACAGCCCTGCAATTCCTTAATGCGACACAGTAAACAACGCGATTCTTAAAGGACTGCACACTCGAAAGCCCTTTGGGGGGAAAAGGTGTGTAAGTCGCTGATTTATGAGATGCTACATCTAAACTGACAAGGCGGCAAATATAACAAAAGATGAAACTTTGAACACAAAGGCGTTGCAATGTGGCTGACATCTTTGGTTTTTACCCTTTTACAAAACAAAAAATGCCAGTGAGATACAAAAAGCAAAACAACAAACTTGAAAACTAACAAATAAAAACGAGTAGAAATTAAAATTCAGTTTTAACTTTTATTTTTTGAGTTAAAAAGCCGGCTTGTAAGCTATCAGATGTCTCTCCTCTAAATAATCGACGCTGAGCCTATGATACGCATCACAAATAGAGAAAATTACATGTGCCTATGCGATATTAAACTGTGTTTCGGGCTAAGAAACTAGACTAAGGATGGGAGATACTTCTGAAAGCACAAAAACTTAAATATACATAATTTATCGGTTAAAATTTCGGTATCGGCCGATATCCATTGATCAAGATATTGGCATTGGTCCAATGTGTTAATCTTAAAAGTTAGCAGCACTAGCGCTTTAACGGAGATACCTGCATCAAACGGTCAGCTATTTTCCGTAATGGTACGTGTGGAATTTCGCCGGCTCATTTACCACTTAGAAGAGGTCACGACATACAAGCCCATGAAATGTTTTTAATTCACTTTGAATTCTGGCCGGCAAACCGATCTTTCATTTTCTAAAGAATAAAAAAAAAAACGATGTACAGTCACTTCGATAATTTGTGCTGGTAAACACAGCAAGTTTGCAAGTTTCATCGCCGGTAACCGTACAACTTAATATGCACCGATCTGTATGTGGCATACCACAAAAAATGTATATGTAAAAAATGGAACAAATTACCCTGGCTTAACATGACATCATAAATATGAAAAATGCAGTGTGAGGTAACGGAGGGTGAATACCCCATACCTTCCAAGCAGGCTGTTTTTAGCTGGACGCCCCCACTGTTTCCTCCACCCCAAAGGTATCAGGTCTGCAGCATGGACCATAACACTGCCCACTAACTTAGAAAGCTGCCAAATGGAAAACAGCAGAGACACTCATACTGCACAGCTTTTTGTTATAAATCCTCGTGTAGGTAAATAAATCATGTAGGCCACCGGGCGGGAGTGCGTTCCAGCACTTAGACAAGGAGCCTCGTGTTGAGTGCGTGTCACGACCAATTAGCACACCCATAACAGTGAGCGCCTCCTACGAATTTCACATGTGAGGAGGGAAACCCAATGACGTTAGTATGGATGGCGTGTTTAACGTCAGCAACCTAATTACCCATGTGGAAAAGCACATGCTTTGTGTAGGCCTACGGGAGCCGGGAATCAGTCATGCTGCATTACGTCTGTGACGTTTGACTCGCATTCATGTGATTTCTACTCCCACAACGGTAAAGTGCTTTGGTTGCAGGCACACGGCACTGTAGATATAGCACTACTCGTGTATCTCAAGCCTGTCCTCGGGGAAGCCCATACAGTCCACGTTTTTGCTGGGAGCTGAGAGGAAACAAAAATATAGACTTTCTGGCAGGGAGCTGGGAGGGAGCAAAAACATGGACTGTCTGGGGGTCCCCAAGGACCGGGTTGGGAGACACTTAGAGAGTTTATACTGCACAAGCGCCCTGAGAAATGCATGACAGCTGCATGTTTACTATGGCATGTTGAAGAGGCAGCCACATGGGACAGTACATCTACTGTCTTCAGAAGATATCAACACTCTTCAACACACACCACAGAATTCCTCTCATGAAAAACTCATCACCCACAATATATGCTGATGCGAACGCAGCCATTCTAACATGTTTGTTAGGCTTGGACAGCATTAAGGTAATAGGCCACCTGCTGTATTTTGAAATCTTGCCGAATTTAATTGCCAAGATTTCAAAATGTCGGAATAGCATTGCTTTCGAAAATACCATCAAAATACCATATACCACGGTAAAATGTTTGGACAGTACGATGGTGTGAAAAAAAGTGTTGGTGTTGCTCTGTTCCTCCCAATTACACAACATTCACAAGTACAAGAGGGCAAAGAAAAGCCCTTGTTGCCATGTGGCAGAGAGAGAGCGACCTTTGACCCCCCATAAAGATGGCAGCCACTGTTTCCTCACACAATGAGGGCCCTGTATTCCAGGCCTCGGACTGGCAAAGATCAGGAAGGACCATGTTGTGGTGTGGGGCCCCACCCAGGCCTACGCGTGGACAAATACAACCGTTCAGTGTCTGCTAGACACCTAGTGCTGCCTCAATCGTTAAGAGTCTCGGTTTAGACCGCAAAAAAGCAAATAGTCCACACATTATCCCAGTGATAATAAAGAAATCAAGTGGTTAGTTATGATATTTATTTTTGCTTGAAATACTATGTCGTAAAAATTCACATGCCATGGGGCAATAACGGAATGTCTTGTATTTCGGTTTCAAAACATTTTTGCTCGTCAACTGCTGCAGGTTGTTCAGGCACAGCTGCTTTCCGACTGACTGGAAAAATGCACGCCAACTCTGGGTTGATCTTTGGTTGGCCACGAAAGTTCTCACCGTACTTGTGTGTTTATTTAAATTCAGAACACTGGAAATTTCTTTGACAAATGCAAAATTACGTTGTGTTGTGAATCACAGAGCACCTGTAGGGGCAGCTCACCTCAGCGCCAGAGTACTTCTTGGTGCGGATCACCAGGTCGTCCAGGCTCACGTCGTTGGCAATGGGCATGCTGCGGAACTGGAGCCTGAAGATCTCTCGTCGTGTGGCTGCGTCCGGCAGCGGGACATAGATGATGCGGTCCAGCCGGCCTGGGCGCATTAGGGCCTGGGGAGAGAAGGGAAGAGAGGAGGGAGGTGAGGTTACTGAGACCTCTGCAGGCTGGGGTGGAGATGGAGCAAAGCACAAGTCTGATTGGTCCAAAACAGCCCGGCACTGCGCCCACCACGTTCCTCAACACTAAATGCCCTCATTTAAGTACAGAAAAACTGATGCAGGAAAAAGGCTATTTCAAACAATGGTTTATGTTTAAATTGTGTCTTCTCAAGGTAGGAGCATAGAGGAGAACACCGTTAGACAGGAAGAGCTGACTATCCCCCAATCAGTGCAGTATCAAAACAAAAATGGATTCTGTTTTGGTCTGAGCCAGACATTTCAGGTATTTGAAAGAATATGACCATCGAGTAACAATCAAACAAACACAAGGAATGTAGATGACAGGAGTTAAAAGCATTTTTTAGACTGTACAACATCTTTATATGTCAATCACAGCATACTGCCAAAAGGCACCTGGGAGGTTTTAGGTTAAACTCAATTTTTAATTGACTAGGACAAGAACAACAAAAAAGGACAGAGCAAGTTACCTAGCTGAGTGAAGTAAGTAACCTGCCGATGTGTAGCTCAGCCTGTAAGGCCCCTGTGTCTGCAGTCAGAAGGCTATTGGTTTGAATGTCGTGCTCAGCAGGTAATCACATCTCCGTTGGGCCCTTGAGCAAGGCCCTTAACTCCCCCCCAAAACACACCAGGGGCTGCCAGATAAATAACCTGACCCTGTGTGTGGATCCCAAGCTCCCGAGATTGTGCATGTCTCAAAGGAGAGCATGATGGGATATGCAAAAACGAAATAATTCCAATGTACTTGTGCAAATGGCAAATAAAGCATCATTTTATTTGATCACAGGCCTCCTCCGGATTCAACAGCATCCCCACATAAAACAAAACAGAAAGAGTAGAACCAAACCTACTCCTCTCCCCACCAGACTGGGGCTTGGTGGTGGTGGTGGTGGGGGGATGCTGGAGCCTATTCCAGACTACATGGGGCACAAAGCAAGGGAGACCCTGGGCGGGGATGCCAGTCCATCAGGGCAAAGCCACCAAACTGCACAAACAGAGTGGAGGCGGGATTCAACCCTCCCCCCCCCATGAGGATGTGGGAAACAGCAGTGCCAACCCATCGTGCTACGAATATCAAAACAGCCCAGTGTGACCTGCAATGGCACCAAGTCGAACAAAAAAAGAAAGTCATTTCCTAAAACGGGGAGTTAAAGCCGTGCACTTCATGCGATTTTTTTTCTTTCTTTTTTTGTTTTGCAAAAGCAGGGCCGGGTGACGTGGAAACACGGCCTCTGTCATCCCCGTCCCCGCCGGGGACGAGCCTGGGACACTTCCCGTGCTGCTCTCGCGGGTACGTGCGTGTGACACACACTGCCACAGACCCCATGACCCTGCGCATATTTTCCCACTCATCCTGAGGTCTCAAGTGTGCGACTAAATGGCTCCTAAACACCGGAAAATGGAGAAAATTTCAACATCGCCAGCTGTTTCAAAGCCTCTATCATGATCACATTTAATAAACAGTGTAGGGAAAATTAAATATTATGGGACTATTTCATGTATTTGAAATTTTCTTGTGAGGGGAGCATATTTAATTACAACATATACTTGCACCATGCTTCTGCCTATCAGTCTGAATAATGTAGATTACACCACAATGCCCCAGAAATGCTCTTCGTGAAAACATACATCCATAACTTAGAGAGAGGCACTGACATCGGCCAGCGACCTGGGGATAAAAAAACAAAAGAAGCCCGCATTGTTGAAGGAAAACCAAGACGAGAAGAGTAATAAGAAAGGCTGTAGGGCAAGCAAGTAATCCTCCTGTTCACATTAATCATAAGACAGCCCATAATTGCACGGGGCTTATGAGCTGGGTGGAGCCCGTTGCAGAAACCGTACTATCTGCCTGGACTCGCTCTCTGAAGACAGGAAGTTTCTAAT
>JAODJU010000114.1:32530-43651 GCA_026776725.1 Gnathonemus echidnorhynchus
CCCCGTCCCACCCCAAAACCAGGCCCCGCAGGTGTACGTCAACTGACCCAAACCGTGCCCTTCTCCAAACAAACAGGATGTCTGAAATTAGGACATCCTCCTGGCGCGACAGGCCAGAACGGGGCCCAGGGAAGATGAGGCCGTCGCTGGTCCATCTGGCACACAGGGTGCCGCGCTCCCGGCAGGAATGTTCCCTCCTTGCCGTTTAAACAAAAGCTGTAAAAGACCTTCTGGACTTGCTCCAACAGGAAGTGTCAGTTTTGCGTCAGAAGGGACAGCCAGAGAGCATCTGCCGCACCTCATTTAAACACTGGAACATAAAAAAAAAACTGGAATAAACAATATTTTCACGCTTCCGTATGGTGGGTAGAGGACGACCGCAGGAAGAGAGTGGAATTAAAACATGGAGCAGGCTTATGTGACGACCCTGAATTACTATCGGAAATGAAAATGCCGGGAAGCTGAAAGTCTCCTCAAACAAAAGAAAACAAGGCAATAAAACCAATGCAGCGGCAGTTATAAAATCATAAAATAAACACCAGCGTCTTCGTCAGGGACGCCGCTCACTTTTTATTTCCTCTGCGCCAAACCCCGTCCTGTAACGCTTTTGACGGCAGCAGCATCAAGGGACATGAGATTCTGCCAGCCAAAAGGGGGCTCCACTGCGGCCCCATGAACTTCTGGACTGAGGACGGCCTACGCATCACTCCCAGGTGGAACAGAAGATAAAGGACACTTCGGGTCTCGCGGCACAAAGATGGCAGCAGACAGAGAGAACGGGGGCGGACCCTGGCAAATTAATCACAGGATTCACAGCTGGGAAAACACTGTCCCAAAATAAATGCCACACAAAAAATGAGGAGGCAACAAAAAATAAACCACGAGTGCGATAGGGCAAACAATGATTAACAGCGTAGGCACTCTGCAGGGAGGAAGACACCTGGCTAACATCTGTCTCGCCTAGCAACACTGCACTGGTGTGCAGAAATCAGAGGCTGGCCATCTCCAGGCTGTGATACAGATACGTGACTGGCGCAGGAAGCTGGCCACACAGTACTGACCGGATAAATAAGAACAGGCAATACGAAGGGAAGTCTGAGCAACTTTTCCATTGACGCTTGTCCCAACCTTTGGGTCAAGGGCAAATCATAACAGCTGGGATTTATTTTATCATGCCTGATTTCATTATAAGCATATAACGCATTCAATATAGTAAAAACATTGAAGGATAGAAAATTTATTTAAGGCTCAGGATAGGAAATGCATCGAAGGCTCAGGAGAGATAATGAATTTAAGGCTCAGGATAGAAATGTACTTAACGCTCAGAATAGGAAACACATTGAAGGCTCAGAATAGAACAGGCAAGTTTAGGAAGTGTTAAAGAACACTGGTATACAGAGACTTGAGCCCAAGACGTCTGTTGCTTCTACAGATCATACAGCCAAGATAATTTACAGTACGAGTCACCAGAGCTTGCCGAAATAACACAATCTGCAGGCTGCTGCTGCTTCCAGGGCCAGGCTCATGCCCGGAATCGAGCAGAGGAAGGGGCCCAAGGGGGTGTGGGGTGCAGAGAGAATCTGGATGGAGCAGCCAAGCCATCTGTAAAACTACACCGTCCAGGAAGAACAGAGTTGGAGATACCATCAGAGCTTAAGAACGAGAGCAAGATACAGAATGTAAAGAAAAAACATCAGTTCTTGAAATTCCTTCTCTTTGCGAACCACAAAGACATTAGTGGAAGGTAACCATCGTTAGCCACTGAGAACATCATGAGAAAAAGGCTGTAGGACCTAATAATCTGACGAGGCCACACCCTGTCGGGAGGCTAAAAGGTCTTGACTCACCAGCCCGAGGCTGCGGAGAGGTGAAGACTGGGCAGTCGCATTCTGTCAAGGCCTGACCTCATCCTCACTGTTCTGGAGTCAAGTATCTTATCCCGGGGTGCTTGCAGTCACTCCACGGTGATCAGAGGCTATTGAAGGCTAATCCGAGCACCGTCATTACCAAGCTCTTTGAAGCCCCTGCCGTTTCTGACATTAGCCTCTCGGGACCCTGGAGGGATCAATAACGAGAAAGTGTCGAGTCCGGTCAAATCGAGCCGGAGCACTCCCTTGTTTCTGTGCACTTCATATGGATGACACCTACTTATCTTCTGGAAACACAACAGAAAATATAAGCCTGTCTGCTCGGACAAAGTGGAGACACTCAGCAGGCTACCACAACAACCAATTCTCTTTAAGTAACTGGCAGTTTTGCGGTGCTCAAATCACACATATACAGCATCGGATCCCATTTATTGTGGTCACGCTGTCCATTGAATAGGCCATCAATAACATGTTGAATCCGAAGAAAAACTGGCAGCTCAAACACATTCAGAAGTTTAGTTATAAAGACAACTTCTTCTTTCGGCTGCTCCTATTAGGTATTGCCACAGTGGATCATCGGCTTCCATTTCATCCTGTCCTTTGCATCTTCCTCTTTCACACCAACCACCTGCATGTCCTCTCTCACCACATCCATAAACCTCCTCTTAAGCTTTCCTCTTTTCTGCTTGCTTGGCAGCTCTATCTTCAGCATCCTTCTCCCAACAAACCCAACATCTCTCCTCTGTTCATGTCCAAACCAGCACAATCTCACCTCTTTGGCTTTGTCTCCAAACCGTTCGCCTAATGTACTCGTTCCTAATCTGGTCCATCCCCGCCACTCCCAACACAACTCTTAACATATAACTGGGTTAGAAAGACTCCTTCTTGGACAAATGTAAAACATTCATATTTACAATTAGACTCCTGGCAAGGTCAAATCCATCTTCTACCACTGTAATAATATGATATTGCGTCAAAGTATTGGGGGGGGCAGAGGCCAGGTTAGAGTCCCCGAGGGTTAGGTGACCATCACAAAGCATGCTCAGATAGGTGGAGGAGGAATGCTGACAGCAAAAGAGCACAATTCCTAAGCAGTCATTCAGTGTGTGAGCTCCATCGTTAGAAGCCACATTCACAAGGATGATCTGGTAACAAGGAACGTGGGACACATCACTTTCCCCTATCATCTACAATGCAAGCCTTTTAAAGGTGAATCATACAGTAAACCCAGCCAAGTTTTCAGATAGAAGAGGTATAATGACTACAACGATAAATGTTTGGTCTGGTCTACTGTTTCATTCCACAAAAAAAAAAAAAAAAAAAAAAAAAAAATTGAACCGTGCCCTATTTCTTTTTGCATCATAGACGTTGTAAGTGGTCACGCGGCAAAACCCATCATGCCCTGAGTCAACAGTGATTTTCCTGTCAGGCGGAGGAGACGTTAGCCTCAAAGTTTGGGTGATCCGCAATAAGAAGGCCAGTCTACATTAAATGCACTTGAATGTGACACTGTGGTTAGCTCCTCGGTGAGGAGGATCACGCCATGCCGTATGCAGGCAAAGGCAATGGCACCTAATTGGCCCGGAGACTGAGCGATCTACCCAGATAGCGTCGCCGGCCAATCTGAAGATGCCGGCTTTATCTGAATGAGTGATTACCCACATGGGCAACCAGGCAGCTGATTTACCGCAATGTCCCACAGCCGAGGAGGGCTGAGGAGGTGACAAACGCTCACAGGCCGTGCCAGATTAGGACACATATCTATACCTCAAGCCAGACTCAACACTTCCACAGGCTTCCGATCGGGAAAGGAAAGGCTCCTTCGTAGACAAAAGCCAGACGTTTTAAGGGAAGAAAAGAGGAAGAAAAAGACATCAGCGAACTGACTCGAACTTCAGATGGAAAAGGAATTTCGGGCTTCACAGCGCCTTACAGTTTCATTAGCCTGGCAGAAACCCTATCCTGAGGCAAGAGCAGCAAGCCTAACATTTATTTGTCAGAATACGGGTTTGCAAACTTGAGATGTAGCTCATTAAATTCTGGGAAGACCAAGGCATTGAAAGAAAAAAAAAAAACAAACAAACAGGCCTGAAATGACATACTGAGAAATAAATAAAAACTGATGAGACCTGTGATTTCAGATTCTGTCAACTGACCATAGCTAGAAACACAATCACCCCTACCTCTATTCTGTCATTTCTGACCCTTAAAGTCAGAAATTTGTGTGAATATATCCCTGCCATCCTCCATTTCTTTCACCATTTGTAAGTTCAGAAAACAAAAGTTTAAATTTGATCACCAGACCTGGCAATTACTTTGTTGAGCTACCTACTTGAAAAGATCACGGACCTTCAGGGAGGTTAATCAATACGGCCAATGCTGAGCACTTAGCCTCCTTGTTAAAGTAATCTGGATACATCCTACATCTGTTTTCCAACCACAGACAGATATGGCAGCACATTTCCTGCAGCCTACCAGCGCTGGCAAGAGACACGATTTTTATTTATTAGCTTTGATGTACGATGGAAAAACACTGGAAGAGAACATTCTAGGAGTGGAGATCGTGACATGATATACTGGAGAAGCCTGGCTTCACTGATATGGCTGGTTTCAAGAACTTATTTCAGAGGGAATCTAAAATTATCCAGAGTTGCATAGTTTTCAACAAAAAAATGCAGAATTATATATTTATGTGCTTTTAATAAAGTTAACTATGCATTTTATTACCCACCCAGCACTGAAAAATTCGGCACGTAAAAATGCTGATTAGTGTGAATTCTGAATGAGTTTTTCCGAACATTTGTGGTTCCTACAGTCTGCCCTTTTTGGCACCCAAAAATGTTCATATCATAACTCAATAAATTACCGTTTTGTAACCACATACTGAATATATCTTCTGAATGGTAACTTTCCCAAGGCAAATTCACACACTTCATCGTGTCAGTCGAACTGAAACGTAGAAGCAAGTAGACATGTCACATGTTCATATGAAATCAGGTGGCAGCATAAAGACGGTCACATGTTTGTATGAAACCGCTGGCAATGGAAAGAGACAATGACATGTTCATATAAAACCGCGTGGCAGCGAAGAGATGGTCACATGTTCATATCAAACCACGTGGTCACATGGTCATATGAAATCACGTGGCAGCAACGTGATGGTCACATGTACATGTGAAATTGCATGGCAGTGGAGAGACGGTCACATGTTCATACGAAATTGCATGGTAGTGGAGCGAAGGTCACATGTTCCTATTTAATTGTAGGCTAGCGTAGTGACGGTCATATGTTCATGAGAAACTGCAGGGTAGTGGAGAGACGGTCACATGTTCATATGAAACCAGATGGAGGTATAGAGACAGGTCACATGTTCATATGAAATCATATAGATGTGTACTGAAATTTTCCTGCTGCCTGGTACAAGAGTTACAAATTATTTCTTGACTTTCCCAATAATATCACTCCATCATCAGGACTAGATGCCTGAGATTCATGCAAAGCCAGCAACCCACTGGTAATACTGCCCAAAATAAGTGACCTGCATGAGGCCAGAAGGGTGTGCTGCATGAGGCCAGAAGGGTGTGCTGCATGAGGCCAGAAGGGTGTGCTGCATGAGGCCAGAAGGGTGTGGCGCATGAGGCCAGAAGGGTTTGCTGCATGAGGCCTACCTAAATGGAACAACACACACCTGCCATACTCAGCTGGCCCAAGGACAGATGGATAACATGCTTAGGCAGGGAGGGGCGTGTATTGCTAAGTCTATTCCCTGCTCTTGTGGAATTGACAGCTGTCCAAATGCCTGGCACAGCCCCCCCACCCCCACCCCAAACCCCGGCTCCCTGCTGACACTGCTCTTCTGTAGCACTGCCAGTTCCCCGATGCCACATTCATTAAAGCGCATTTTTAGTTTTTTTTTTTTTTTTATGAAAAAAGAAAAAAAAAAAACCTCCGTAAAATTTTTACAAACAAACAAGAGAACAGAAAGAATGGAAACAAGAGTAGCGATTTTTTTTTTTTTTGGGTTTGGCCGAAAGTACGATTGCTGGAGGCATTCCATTGAGAACCATTACAATGCAGTGGGGGGGTGGGGGGGACTTTGAGAATGTCACAGGGGCCAGCCGAACATGCTCACACACTCCACTGTGTGCCGCTGCGTCACACAGGACGCACAAAGCGGACATGGCTGACTGTAGGGCGTAGTGCCCAAGTTCAGCATTTCACAAAGGATGAGGGTGTGAGATAAACAAAGGCACTACTGCACCGGACTGAAGACATCCTTGCCAGAAAAAGGCCAAAGCTGGACGGTACCGAGAAATGCTGTAATGAAAATAAACATTTTAGCTATTGATCCCCCTGTGCCCTGCAGCAAGCGAACAGATGGTTTCATATGCAGAATAGAAGAAGCATCCTGCAAATGACAGCAAATGAGCAAATGATTTTTGAGAATAACATTTTCCCCCTTCTGTTTTGGATATATATATGGTGTTATACAAAGTGTCACTAACAGAAAAGCCCAGCTCAAGCAAGACACCACTCAGTAGTCCAATATGGGAAAGACATCAGCGAGATGAAAGGGAAGTTAGAGGGGTTTTTTTTTCCCTCCCCCTCATTCTCGCTCCCTTTCTCCTCCTTCTCTTTTTCCTTAGTGTGCTGCCACCACCGTTCCAGGGAAGGAAGATGATGACAGGGGCCTCAGCTGCCCTCAGGGTAGATATCAAGGTTACGCCCATCTAGATATGCAAGCTCACCATTGGTCACCAAATCCAAGGAGGCATGGCCTGAGAGCAACAGCGGGGAGCTGCGGGCTCAAACTGAACCCCCTGATTGGCTGACTTGGGGTAGGCGACCTCTATCACATCCCTAAATAAGGTGAGAGGGTGCAAAGTTGCAGTTTGTTCTGAGGGGTCAACAAAATCATCCAGAGGCATCTTTCCTCTCGACACCCAGCTCCTGATCAGTGGGTGGAAGAGATTTCCCTGGCCAGAGGCATCTCCACCCTCACACCAGAATGCTTGTCAGGGCTTGAGTTCACTCCGGTGTCACATGAAAGGGAGACAGCCAAAGTGGACTGACAGACAGGTCAGGCTCAGAGGACACTGTGCCCAGCAAACGCTATAGCAGGCTGCTGTTACCTCCCATCAGCATCAGGCTAGAAAGCCGCCCGGCCAGGTCTCCTAAACCCTGCCCCTGACCAGCTAACCATCACCTCTAAAAAGTCATTACCTTTTGTACCATCTCAAACATCTCGTCTACCCATTACAGCAGAGCTGGAGATAATTCCAGTATCAGTTCTCCGACTGCCCTATCAAGTGTGCATCACACGCTACTTAGATCAGAAGCAGATTACTGTAGACAGAGATCGTGTTCCCAGTAGGGTTTCAATGTGAGCATCTTGGTTAACCACCACATCCCTGGAGCATAAAGTGATCCGGGTCATCCAAAGTCAAAACACACGTATGCATATGCAAATAAATCAAAAGCTGACAAGCGGATAATGCAAAGAGATATCCATAAGCACCTACGTCAAGCATCTGGGAGCACCACAGACGTCAGGGCCGTCAAAATGGGCCGGATGCAAAAAGGCAGCATTGGGAATACACGCACATTTTTTTGTACGTTTGCTAATTTTGAAGCATATAAGCAAAAAAACAAAATGGCAACCTTCCCCACTACATTTAATCAAAAGAACGTGGAATGGCCCAAAACCAAAATGACAACCCAACCAGTCACAAAGAAAATAAAACTGATGCAATCTGTAGAGCATGTAGCTTTTAATTAGTGGTTTCCGTCCCCTAATTGGCTTCATTTCCCCCCCTCTCAAAATGCGGGAGCTTTTCGAATCGGCCATATTTAGAGGGTTCTGTTTGTCTTTACAGAAACCGTACACCATAATCAGCGGACAAAATGAACGTCTGCGGGGTGGTGTAAGCAGTATCTGTAATGCACTCGAGTTCTTCCCCCTTTTTTGTTGTTTTTGTCGTTATTTCCCCCACCGAAAGCCAAGGAAGAAACGAGATTCTACAAAACAAAAATATGAATTCTTCAAGGTGGGCCAGAAAGACAGATGGATAGACAAACTTGGGGGATTTGGGGGGGTAAAGGGACTTCCCAAAATAAAACAAAAAAATGAAACAAAATCTCTAGTTGGTCAGCAGAAGTGAATGTGGTTGATCCTGCACCGCACTCAAAGTTTGGGACAAATAGCCGGTCTTATCAGACGCAGAAATAAATGCACCAAGAATCATGCTAACACTTAGATGTTTCATCCCTGGGGGGCTGATTTTCTGCCCATTGTATATAAATGGAAATTTCACTGGAGCAATTCGACCACAATACTCAAGGGTATTACAGCAATGTGTCTCTAAGCACCGAACCCAGTAACCTTCCGGTTTAAAGCCTATGTCCCATGACCACTATCTATCGCTATCTGCTCTGGACAGCAGTGCCAGGAATTGTTTTTGAAGTTTATTTTGAGTTAAAAAAAAATTTTTTCCAAAACTTGATGGATAATCCATCATCTGATATAATTTGAACAAAAGTATAAACATCAAGGTATATCAAATAAGATTAAAAAAAAACAAAAAAAAAAAAAAAAACACACCATTATTCATTCAAAACAAAAGTATTCGGCGCATCGGAACTGGGCAAGCTCTGAAGCTGCCATTAACTGGGAAAAACATGATTTATCTAAACTAAAACAAAACAGTCATGTTATACACATACAAAAAGGGATGTAAACAACCCATAAAATAACAGGATACTGCAGTTGTAAACGACCGTAATATGTTTATATTCGTCTGCAGCACAAAAGTTTCCAGTGGCTGAGACAACAAGGACTATTCCTACATTTCCATTACGTTTCCACTCCCGAAATGCGAACACACTAAAAGGTCACTCTCTAAATAATCGAAATGCCTAAATGTACAGAATTCGCACCCCTGGACTGCCGCAAACAGCACCGCGATTTTCCAGCTTTCCTTTTTTGGTGTTGGGAGGACGCCGATTGCAGTGATGCCTGTTTACCTACAAACAAACCGGCACGTAAAAAGGGGTGGGGACAGGCCTACAGGGACTCGGTAAACAGCCACAGGGGAGGGCCATTGTAGTCACGGGATGGAACCCAGGGAAGGTCTGGCACTCCCCAACAACACTGAAGCTTGGCAACCAACTCCACCAAGTGTCCCTGTGATACTCATCAATCACTGTAAGCTGTAGCAGGGATTTAACAAAATGGCTTCGACAGAACTGAGACTACTTAGAAATCTGATTAATCGCTGAAATCCAAATCTATTGAAAACAGCTGATAAAGCAATAAGTATCACACAAAGATAATCCCCAGCATTAAACAAACCGTGACTTCTGATTCGTTTGGTGGCACACGTGTACAGCAGTGATTCATAAAATCAAATCAATAAATTGATATCTCTCTCTCTCTCTCTCTCTCTCTCACAGACACACACACAAATGAGCCTGAAGGAATAAAGCCGGGTGTTTGAATCCTGCAAATCATCATGTGCAATCTGAAATCAGTTGGCGTGCATCCATATCCTGTAAATATCCCGGCACACAACGCATTTGAAGCACTTTTGGGACATGGCTGGCCTTGTGCACGGACCGGCTACGGGACTCCTAATAAGGGCCTAGTTTGGGAAGGAGGCCTGACTTCATGCCTTGTCGAATCATAAGACATTTTATAATCGGGCCACTGGGGGATGCGCCTGGGTCACAGGCAGCTGGTCATGCCCCTCTTTGCAGGGAGACCTCACCCTCATCCTCTCCCCACCCTCCCTGCCAATCAGCCAGCATTACGGCACGACACAAAGGGGCCACCTACGTGCTGATGAAGGGGCACTTGCAAGTGCTACCTTCCCCTAAGAAAAGAACACTTTTAAGTTGGCATGAGGGATGCGTCGCAACTGAGAGCCTGCAGTCCGCTTTTAATCCATGCGGGCGAATCACATTACAGAAGGAAGCACGGCACGAGTCAGTGGACCAATCGGGATGCGGACAGAACAAATGGCCGCAAATGGCTGACAAATGGCGAAGCCAAGTGCGTATCCTCTCCGGCTGTGAGAGCGTGAGCTGCCCCCTTTCCCGCCACCCCCCTCCCCCAGCGTTCGCGGCCACATGGCCCCGGGCGAGAGAGCCGTACTGGGCCCTTGTCTGTTTACAATTACTGCAGCCTGCCTTCTAATGAATCTTCCCCAACTGCTGCTGCCTGGCAGCCACTGCTGCGCAGGAACAAGGGAGCCATTAGTGAAGGAACGAAGGAAGGAAGGAAAAGAGAAAGCTAAGGGGGGGGCAGGGGGGGTTGGAGGCAGAAGAGAACAGCAGGTTTCAGCTAAATCCCCTCAAGGTCATCTGCTTCAGAGGCGGCTCTTGGTGGGCGGCTTGGGGGGTGGGGGGGCCGTCTTCCCTCCCAAATGCTGGAGTTATATGGCCGGCCAGGAGGAGAGTGGCTGGGACATCAGAAACAGTCCCCGAGGGGCAGACGGAGCCCCGCTAGCCTCCACGAGAGCTGATGGCCTGTGCAGAGGTCTGCGTGCCAACTTCCTGCTCCAACTGACATGCCGGACCTCCTCTCGAAATTTCCGCTACTCCGAAATCTGCAGAGAACGAGGCTACAGGCGCGAGTTCAGAGAGTTAGCGGAAACCCTCCTACGGAGCAATGGGTCGACTCTTCTGCAACTATAAAAGCCCTTTGCTCAACCCAAAAAGCAGACAAAATAAAACATATACAGGCTCCCATCAGGGCACAAGATGTTAGTGATGCAAAATGTGGGATACAAGATGACCGCAGGGCGCTTATAAATGGCAAACAGCATACTGTCCCCCTTCATGAAGTTATACCGTGCAGGAGTTTACTGTCCTTATGCCGCCACGTTTCCAAACGGTTATAAGACATTTGTTCTGGACCCCGACTGATGTGTAACTTATTACAGTAAAAGCATTTCTGACATCTGACATTCCGCCCTCGGCCGCGAGCTTACCGCCGGAAAACCCTGCTTCATGGTTTACCACCGTTCCTACAGTTCGACCCTTGACCGGACACTGCCCGAGAACCAGAGTTCAGGATGATTCAACTCTCACAAGCTGCTGCCAAAAGCAAATAGCACTAAATTGCGGTTTTTGGACAATTCCTTTTTCTAACCCCCCCCACAGGAAGTCTTTAAAATTCATCACACATAATAGAGGAGTCTCCTCCATAAAGTCATCTATTAATTTTCTGAGACCACTCAGGGTAGTAGAGAAA
>JAODJU010000114.1:50664-67524 GCA_026776725.1 Gnathonemus echidnorhynchus
TTCCTCCCCCCTCTACCCCCGCCACCCCCCCGTCGAGCAAATAAACACTGCTCCACCAGCCTGGGCGAGCTTCGGTCTGGCCACAATGAGCCCAGTGACACCAAAATGTCCCATTAATCTTCATTTGTCCGCACATATTCCAGCATTCTCATGGTAATGGGCTCAATGGCCGGTGAAGCGGGGAGCTCAGACGGAGCTGACAGTCCTCTTCATGGGGATGGGGACACGGACAGAGAGTAAGTGGGGCAGCTAGTAACACCGTCGCTCTGTTGGGGCGACTTGTGTTTCCCATCACGGCTAATGCGTTTGACATTCAAATCAGGGCCCGGCAGGAGGGCAGACTAATTTGATTTCTCAGCTGCCAGGGCCGCTTCCTGTGCCGGGGCCCCGGGTGGGATCCCTGGGGCCCGACACGTCTTCCCGGGGCAGTCGGCCCCGCCTAATGGGTCTCGGAGCGCCGTTGGCGGCGGAAATGACACTGGCCCGTGAGGCCTCCGCTGTCAAACCTCCTGGAGAGGCATGTTTTCATTGCCCCAGGTGGTGATAGTGCAGGGAGGGGAGTGGGCCATTTGCGGATTGACAGCTGGCGTCGGCCCGCGAGGTGGGGCTCCCAGCTAGTCCACGCGGCCTTTAGGCTGGTGGGGTGGCCCCCGGCAACACAGCCCCCTGTCCATGCCCAAAGGCTGTAAGCCCTGACCTTCTGAAAGCGGAGGTCCACCTAACTGCTGCAAGAACAATTCCTATTTTGGGCTTCTCTCCTCATGACGCAACAAATCAGGAAGCAAAAGTGATGGAGGAGGATGATTAATAAGCTCCACATTCATATCTCTGTCGCTTGGCCCCCTCCCCAACACAGATTCTGCAATCCTTTTTCAAGAACTCTTTTGACAGAATGAGGGTGTTCTTTGATCACGGCGCAGGATGTTTCACTAGGAGATGTCGGATAAGCGGGCAGGGATTAGATGGGGTGGGAGGACGCTAGACCCTACCTTATCTATCATATCCGGACGGTTGGTGGCTGCCAGGACCGTGACGTCTCGGAGCTGCTCAATTCCGTCCATCTCCGTCAGCAGCTGGGCCAGAACCCGGTCAGCCACGCCTCCGGACGCCGCAGAGCTGTGGAGGAGAGAGAACAAGACGTCAGGCTCTCCCGATTTGCCGGACGCATGCGGCGTCGTCCGCCTGCCAAATACCAGCACTTTCACGTTTTAAAAAATTTTGTTGGAAGTACCAAACCATGCACCACAACCCGCATACGGCATTATTTATTTCTCATCCTTCATGTGGCGCATCGTTAAAGTACGTTTAGGGTTCTCCGAAACTTCTCTTGGCCAAACTACAGAAGCAGCTTGATTTCCCCTTGCTACGTACTTTATGTACCCATTTTGCATGAAGTTAAAGCAAAGCCGCAAACTGTACAGCAAACGCACTGAGGGCAGGAAAATTCTTCATCAGATCGAAACCTGAGCCTAATTAGCTACTGAGAGCACAACAAAGATGTTCTTAATCTAACATCCTTATTAAAACCGCGTGACCGGAACAAGCCGCAGAAAAACAGGGGTCGCGTTGCCTCAACATGGCTCCTCCCTGCTCATGTTAAATCTTGAAACGGCCCATAATCCCTGTTTAGAGGTATCGGATTTGAAAGGAAATCACTCCCCTGGCTCCCACTGGCTACAACAGAAAAAAACACCCTAAAACCGCCAGTGGGTCGCAGCTTCCCACCCCCAGCCCCCTGCTGCTTTTTGAGCTTGCTAATTACTCCCCTCAAAGCCGACCAGTCACTCTGGTTTGGGAGGGGTGAAAGCCAGCACGCTCCCCCTAAAGAAAATACACTTTTAGCCATATATTTTTAAGTAAACATGCTTATTGGCTACTTGGGCACCGCGGCTTAGGAATCTGTGCTCGTGTACAGATGGTTGCTGGTTTGAATCCCATACCCGGCAGAATAATATCATGGTCAGGGCCTTAAACCCAAAATCTGCCATGGTGGGGTCAAGATAAATGGCTGCCTCCAAGCTTTGCTCTCACCCGTATAAACCCAACCAGATAACATGGGGCAGCCAATCGGATTCCTCTGACAAACAGAGATGGGTAGTTTTGGTACACAGAGTAAAAGTCCAGACCAAGATTTCGTTTCAACCAACCAGTTGACACAGAGTACTCAACTGGTTAGTTGAAAGAAAATCTTGGTCTGGACTTAACTCTCTGTACCAGAGCTACCCACCTCTGCCTGTCAGAGGGAATCCGATTGGCTGCCCCATGTTATCTGACAGACGAGTCACTGAGGTCTCCCACAAAAACACCAGCGACACAGACTACATACCATAAAGTTTGAAGGTCTAACTGATGTCAGGAGTTCAACTCATCTAACAAACAGATGGGAGGAGTCAACTCCAGGCCACGAAGAATCCCATGCATTATAAAGAAAAACCTCAAGCAAATCCGCAGGAGAAGCAGTGACGGCATCCACCAGCACATTCAAAACATAACCGCTGTAATTTTATAGTTCATTAGAACCAACGCTCTGTCAGTGATGATTTTTCTGTTTATTTTAGACATGTTTTAAGCAACTGATCACATTACAATTACCAAAAGTTTCCAGCATTCACAAATAATGTCATCATTTCTCATTGGTCTCCTGCAGACACAAGCCCGGTGGAGTACATGGACGGGTCAGTCATTTAAGATTGGACTTTGGTCCCCTAACACAGGAAATGGAGAATAAACACATACAGCACATCTGTAGATCCTGGGCCGTGTCCAGTCGGGTTGAGGAGCGAGGCGGTGCTGATATCTGTTTTGTCTGCGTTCCCACACCATTCCGTTTCTGTGGGGTTTACTGGGAGCCACGCTCCACAGTCCACTTCCCCATCTGCCCCCCGTCAGCACAATGGAGCCCTTGTGCCCCCACCCCACCCCCCACCACTGTTTGGTCCCTCATGGATTCCCCGTGCAGATGTTCCGTAGCGTTCCGTAGCGTTCCCCCCCCACCCCCCCACCACCAATCTTCCTGCCTCTGCCAGATCAGAAAGCCACAGAGTCATATGTTGGGGGTTGACACCCCTGGAGAAACAAATGATGGCCTGATCCATTTTGCACCTTTTAAACTAGACACCCAATGGGGGGGGGGGGGGGGGAGAGGTACTAACAGAATCTGTACATCATGCATGTCACTGGGTGCAGACCCCCAAGGATGATGCCTTACCTTCCTCTCTCAACGGCGAGGGCGTCAATCTCGTCAAAGAACACGATAGAGGGGGCCACAGCTCTGGCCTTCCTGAAGACCTGCAATTGGAGATACGGCGCTGGTGGGAAGCAGAGACCAAAACTATCTCCAAGCAACTGAGTCACACCAGTGTTTAACCCTGATGCTCACAATAGGAATGACTTTCCACAGACAAACAACTACATCAATATTGTTTTTCTGACATCCGTACTACAGCTGACTGGGGAATGGACCAGGTGCGCCTCCCTTACTTCTCTCACTGCTCTCTCAGACTCGCCCACATACTTGCTAAGCAATTCAGGACCCTGGGAAAAAAAAAGAAAGAAAGAAATTTATCAGATTCAGAAAATGTAAACAATTGAACTTCAGCTGAGATCTTTGTTCTCCCATTAGATCATCCCAGTCCAATACAGGATAATTTTGCTGGTCCTACTGACTCATGCAATCTGACCAAGGGATGGCAACCTCCAGTAGGTGGCATAGTAGTTAAGGGAGTCACAGTTTTACCAAATAAATAAATGCGTAAACAGCCAGCAACAAAGAGAACGACTCGGAGTAACAGCTGAAGTACTGCAAAGAAATTGTAATACAATTAGAGGCTGGTTATTTCAGAGATATAGTGGGCTGGGAGTAGAGGTTAATGCAAAGGACAATGGAGGAGAGGTGGCTGTTTGGGGGGGGGGGACTCAAGGGGGCTCTTTCCATCAAGGAGGATAAGCACTCAGGCACCAGCGTCCAGCATGCCGCGTCTCCCGCGCTACTCTTTTCAGCACCTTGGAGGAGGGCACTGAAATAACAGGCTCTCTCGTCTCCTTGAAAAAGCCGGGGGGGTACCTAACGGTCAAGCCCCCCCCCCCCCCCCACATACCCCCCCTTTCCCATTAAGCTGCTCTTCAGCGACTGTGTGGAAGGCCTGAGCTTCACACGACACTCCCACAAGTGCTTGTCAGACTCCAAGTCAATGCAGCGCCCCAACCGATGCACCAACGCAGGCTATGTTGCACATATTCTCTAAAAAAATATTTTCCGATAATTAATTGACAGGGTGATTAAAACAAAGTTTACAGCTGTATATTTTTGAGGCAAAGTAATTAAACTTTATTTTTAATCTAACATCAAAACTGGTGGCAATTCAATGTGAAACGCAGATGTTTACCAGGAGAAGGTCGAATGATTTTGTAGTCGTAAATATCATTGGCATGTGGGACCAGAGGCTCCAAGGACACTGTACTCCCCACTGGGCCGTCCCTCGTCCCAATCAGAGCCCCGCTGAGCGAATCTGTCACAGGTATGTCACCCTCAACTCTCACCCAGAGGTCCAGGCCAGAGCTCAAAAGGATTCCGAGAGGAGCAAGGCTTTTGGGGTGATGAAGGGTGCCACCGGTCCGAGGTCGAAGGGGACGGGTGGGTCAAGAGGGAGGGCCTGTGAATCCGAGAGCGACAGCTCCAGGGACACTGGGAACCCAAGCGTAAAACTACCCAGTGACTGTCTGACAGCTTAGAGGCCGATAAACAGAGCCATGCTAACCACTGCTAATGAACAAACACAAAGAGATGTGAATTACCGGCTGCAATAAACATTCCTATTGAAATATTTCAGACGTTTTGAATGGGGTCATGTTGAACTCAATTTTCTGCTTGCAAAGTCTTGTATCTTTCACATCAAAAGGAGGAGCACAGTCCTGTAGAGTCTAATGTTACTAAAACTGACAGTTCCTTTGCACGTTAATCCCTATGACCGCAAATGATACACACAGGGGACACGTTACCTTGATGGCCAGAAAGTTGAGTCCACTCTCATTGGCCAGAGCCTTGGCGATCATGGTTTTTGAGCACCCAGGGGGTCCGTAGAGAAGGACTCCCTTAGGAGGCTGGATGCCCATGCGGGAAAAGGCCTCGGGGTGCCTCAGGGGCCAGTCCACGGCCTGCTTCAGTTTCAACTTCACGTCGTCCATTCCGCCGATGTCCAACCATTGTACCTGTGAAGCAGAGTCATCAGCGACAAGACCGCGATGTGTATTGGTATTCCTTTTAGAACAAATTCCAGAAATAGATGACTATAAGACTACAGAACAAGTTTAGAGTTAGAAAGAGAAGAATAAAACTTCTCGAGAAAGCTTCTGCTCAAGAAGGCCTCATGAGGACCTCAGGAGACAAAGCCTCCCGGGATGCTAGGGGACCTGAGGTCCCCATGTGACAGGACAGACAGGGCCTCAAGTTCCGGTACGGAAACATCAGCACCCATCCTGCCCAGCAGGACTGCACAGCCGCAGCGGGTGCAGATTACATACACCCCCACAATGCCAGAGAAGTTGCCTACCGCAGACAGACAGGAAACCTATAGCTCAGACCTAATAAAAGTCTATCTGGGAAAGGCTAGTCAGGACACTTTGACAGGGGAAATGTGGAGGGGGGGGGTGGAGGAACTCCCACAAGCACAGACTTGAGAAACAGCAGGGGAATCCGACAAGTCTAACAGGGGAGGCACAGTCCTGATAACAGCAAGGGAGGGGACACCCACTGTGAGTGATCGTTTTGATGGACGAACCCCAGCACTCTGCCCGACGCATAAAACCCAGAAAGGGTACCACCACAACCGTCTACAATCATTTAAACATGGTTACGACCCCCCTCCCCCCATCTCTGTAACACAGTGACCCATCGCAGGCCACGGGGGGGGCATCTTGATTGCAAAGAGTGCCTCGCGGAAACCTGGCGTGCAGCCACGTGCCGTAAATACCACACGGCGAACACGGAGCGGCAGACTGCCGGCGACTGGCGCTGCCGGTACCTGCTCGCTGTAAATCCGTCAGCCTACAGGAACGGCCCAAACAGGTGTGCAGATGTGCTGCAGAAAGAAGCGTCAAGCTGCATACATCTGCATTTCTACTGGGCGGGGGCTTAGGGGCCAAAGATCAAACAAAAGATTATGGCTCCTCTGTCAAAACTACAGACTAAAGGAAAAGGGGCCACAGCATTAAGTCACACCTCACAGTCCCTATTTTTCAATGACAAGATGTGGACTTTTTAAACCAGAGAGGATCCAAGAGCCCCCGAGGATGGAAAAAAAAAATGCAGGCATCCATAAGAGCGCCTGACAAAAATATCAAAAGGTCCACTTCCTAAGGCTTGTCCAGCTTCATTAGCTCTAAACAAATGGTTCAGAAATAAATGTCTCGCTCTCGTGTGGATATACTCCAGGTGTCTTTTGCAGCTGACCCATCGGCTGGGTTCAGCCCCAGGCTTTGATTGGTCGAGTGCCATGTTCTGTATTTTCATGCATCTGTGTGTTGATATCTATTGTGTTGCAACTAAATAAACAAGATGAAAGCACAGAAACAAAGTAAGAACAATCCACTGATGTAAATGGTAGCTTAAGCGCCTCCGAATACACATGTATAGTTGATATTTTAGGTACCCAAACTACTTAAAAGCTTTCAGAAAGCAAGTAAATAAACATAACCACCTCTACTTTTTGATTACACCAGCCATCTGAATAATAGGAAAGAACTATCTCCTTCCCTGGCACAAACCCAACACACACCTTGGGCACGTCGATGGCCACTTCTCTCATGGCGCTGGGCTTCACCACTGACATAGCCAGCTGGAGGTCCTCTAGGGTGATGGTCACCGCATCCATCACATGGTCATCTAGCAGATGGGGGTTGGCGCCCAGCACTCGACGCAGAGCATGCATACCTGACACAGAAGGAAGGCATCACCCAGAGATCGGCATTATTCACGGTCATGGTCTGCCAAACCAACATGCACCACTACTTAACTCTATTTGCTACCCAGATGGTTACCAGCATCAAAGAAAACCCTATAATTAAATAAGCTATTTATCATTCGTTCAAAACATAAATGAAGATATGACCTTCTAGAGCATTAAAATCAACCTGTCAAAAAAAAATACTGCTCTGGCATTGTGGGATAAAGAGCTGACCCTGTCACTCTCACATGCAGTACTCATAGAACGCATTGGGACGCCAGATTAATTCAGTAAAAATATTGCAAATGTGCTGGTTTTGTAACAAAAATGATTACTTAATTCATTTGTTTACGAAAAAATATATATCACATTAGAAACAACCAGAAATTTTAAAGTAAAACATAAATTTCAAGCACTAATAAATTGAAACCCAAATTATAGTTCTAAAAGGGCTGTTCTGACTGAAAAAGTTAACTGGATGCTTTTTAATTAGTAACACCTGTGCAATAACATAAAACTCCAAAGATTTGTGTTTAGTATCCCTTTGGGAGCCAATGACTACAATTGGATGGAATTAATAGTAAAATGGCAAGAAGGGAACGGAATGAGTCACTCAAACAAATTATGACACTTAAAAAGAAAATGTCTGTAAGACGTGTAGATACATTAAACATTGCTTGTCAATGGACTTTCGTTATGAAAAAGTAAATGTGTGACATCATTACAGAATTAAGCAAGACTTTCTGTGAGCAATGTATATCGTCGCTGACCATTGCCCGTGTATTTTGATAATTGTGATTTTTTTTTTTTTTTTTTACAATAAATAGAATACGCCCATCCTCCTCTGTCTACTGATAGGCTGACATTTGACCAATGAAACGATGTTTTATGTTGTCTAACTATTCTATTTAATTAGTGTTTATGTTAGTACTAGTTAACATTTGTATTCCTGTTAGTCATTTGAATGGATTACTTTAACAAGGCTGATAGCTAAATAACTAACATCATTGTTAATTGTGAATAAAAAGCAAGATGACTTTGTATCTTGTTGACAACGACATATTTGCCTTACTGACTACAATCCATGTAAGTCCATTTAAAACCTTAAACCGTTCACTGACAGCTCTGTAAAGAAAGGTTTCTATTAATGGTACCAAGGGCGTCACATTGCTATATATTTACTTTGTAAATGTAGTTTCTGAGAAAATGCATTTTTTTCCCACGTTCCTGAAATAATGGATTTTGGCAAATGCGTATTTTTCATCGTACAGCAACGTTGTGTGTGTGCGCATGTCTCAAGAAAGATCTAAATGGGATACACAAACACAAAAGAATCCCAAGGTACCTCTAGTCGTACTTGTGCAGATGGCAAATAAACTGTTTCATTTAATTTCAAACATCAACTCCGGCTTTGTCGTACCGACGTTGTCCCAGGCGGTAGACTGGGGCTTTAAGGCCCTCCTTCATGGGCTCGTGGCGCACTGTGTGCGTAGCAGATCATCGTCTGTGTGGAGTTTGCTCTGACTCACGCAGTTTAAGCGCTGACTCGCAGGCTGTGACGGATCCTGCCCGCGTAAAAGATGCAGAAATCCAGCTTAACCTAAACACTACGCAGAGAGACAAAGACCAAATCTCTCCTCTTCGTCTTTTGTCCTCTGTATATAATTATCCGCCACATGAAAGAATAGTAATCTAAAAAAAAAAAAAAAATCAATCCAGTTTGCCAAAGAGCCGCCCCAACCTGCTCCGACGGAGGCAATTAACGCTAATTCACGGACGATTTCCGTTTTGTTAAACGCCTGGCATGACTACTAATGCTTGTCCTTTGTCAGCAGAGATTTGCGAGTCCAACAAAGGATTTATAATGACAGATCAATGCTTATTATTACTTCTGTAGTTGTTGTGGGCCTTGTCACAAAAGGAAATTTACTCCATTATTCACTGGTCCTGTTTATAAGCACTAAACACCAAAGAAATGCAGGTAAGTACTTCAGGATGTGGGTTCCCCTCTGGGCTTGAACGAATAAAAACTGACAGAACTGTCCTTAAGCATCGCGCGACCCACTGAGCACTGTCGACACTACAGTAATGTGCTCAGAATTAAGACAATGCATGCAGAACATTCCGAGACAGACAGGCCTCATTTCCTCTCAGAAACAGATTAACACTAAAAAAAAAAAAAAAAAAAAAAAAAAAAAAAAACAGAATTCTGCTAAACTTGGTTATATAAGGTAGATTCTTAAGTAAATTACCAGCAGGTTTATCGCAATCGAGAACCTCAGCTCCAGCCCACCCCTACCATTGCCCAGATCTGCAACCTTTCATGCCCCAATCTTGGCACTGCGGCACAATTCCCCTCCCACCACCCCAGTCTCCAAGACAAAATGCACATAATGCCCCCCACGCTTCCCTCAGATGGCCAGGCGGAGGCAGACAGGAGGGATTTACCGTCAGACAAAGCTGCATCCTGTTTATATTTTCAGAGGATCCAAGCGAGACTTTCAACAACACAATTAATGGCGTGGCCAAGGCGCGAGGTCAGCGTGTTCCAGCTGGGGGGCTCCCCGCATCCCTGGAGCCCCATGTGGCTGCGCCTCGCAGCCGGATGAGACGGCCATCGCTTTGAATCAATGCCCCGGGGCAGCACAGAAACATCTGCTATGATCCACGTCAAAGTGGCCGAACCATATCAGCGTTACAACTCCCGGCCTGAGGCTTGGAAACCGTTTCCTCGGCACGGTCTGCATGAGCCGTGGACCATCCCACAAATAGGTGTTATGACGTGGACTGAGAAAAATACCATGAGATTTATGGCCCACTCGTAACACAGAAAAGATGGACAGGGGCGAAATGCACAGTTGTGTGTGCACATATGAACATGTTTGTCTGATGGAGTCAGAGCACAGTTGGGCTGAGTGTTTCGCCACATGCTGAACAAAGCCCCGCTGGGGGAGGTCGAACAGAGATCAATGCTATGAGCTAACCCTACTATGCTTGAAACCCCAGCAACGAGAAACAGCTTTGTTTCCCCATTTACGACAAAGTTGAGGGGAACAACAACAACCATAGCAAACTATCCCAAAAGTGAAATACAATTCTCATGATATATGGACTCATGATAAATTTCTTAAGTTTCCCTCTGGGGATTGATGTTAGTTATGTTACGTGGACTTTTTACACAATGTTGGCAAAAGAGAGTTACTAAAATGGTGTCTTCACCTAAGGGAGTTAAAAGAATGAGAACATACAATTTGTTTTGGTGTCAATTTTAGCGATGTTCCTTCATTAACCAAGGCATGAAAAGGTCACCAGATTGCTGACCTGAGCTGTTTCGTGAAAAGCTGTAGCTGTTGAAGTAACAAGGCTAATAAGACCACAATGAAACACATAAACTGTAAAAATGATACTGTACTGGGGGTCGGGAAGTTGGGGCTTTATCAGATTCCAGATCTTAGTGTCCAGGACTGAGGCCAGGGAACAAAGGTCACAAATGTAAATATATATATATATATTTAAAAAAAAAAAAAAAAAAAAACGAAACATAACAAAAAAACCACAACCTGAGATAGTTGTGCAAGTTGTTGTACTTTAAAGTCTCCCTTCAAATTTAATAATGTAGACCAAGCAAAAAAAAAAAAAAAGTGCATAAAAACATTTGTGACTACACCTTGGCCCAGTTTATCACTAAGGAGCAGCTCCTTGGAGGTCAATGTTAAGACTGGTCCATGACAGTACCTGGGATTTCAGTGGCCAGTACCTCACAGATTTCAGAATGCTAAACTCCTGCACAGACACAATGTGAAATGAGAGGTTTACTTCCACAACTGATCAGAGGTTTCATTGCAAAATTACCAGTGTCAAGTATACCAATCCCAGACCAATGTGAGTATGCAGCCTCACCAGAAGATCATGGAGACCCAGAAGATTGCAGGACACAGAGGTCAGGATGCGCAGAACAACTTCTCTGGCCCAATCTATCCAACTTGGAGAGCACATGTGGTTTAGTTAATAAAACATCCGCTGCATTGTTTAGCGCAAAAGGGGGGGGGGGGGATAAAGTCAAAACATAAAAACCAAAACCGTATGTGGATTCTTGCTCCCCCACCCCATTTTCGTTCCCCTGAATGTTTTGAATTCGCCAGCAATCTGGAGGGAATCGAGGCTGGAGGCCCTCTCCTCGAGAGCACCAGTTTGAAAACTCAGTGCTACAAAGCATTCGCAGGCCTAAAGAGTTAAATGCCAAGGCATACTTTTAATGATTAGGAAATTATTCAAGAGCGGGTAAGAACAGCCTGGAACCAGCCATTTTGTGGTCTTTGGCCACGCATGTTCTTAATTATGACGTCCCGAAATAGCATCCCTTGGGCAGTGAGCACACACCAGAGGGTCATCCCCAGCAAACCGCTGTCATCATGGCCAAGAGAACGGAAAGCAAAACGCTTCAAAGATGTCAAAAAAGCATTTTGAGGGAAAGCCTACACTCATCCGGAGAGTTCCAAAGCAAACATGCTAGAGGTAGGCTCGCACTGGAAAGTGCAGACTTGCCGCTCGTCTGCTCATCACAGGCAGCCGGGGCAGCAGCCACGTTCCCCGAAATGTGCGCTGAGGAGCCCTCAGCACGTCTCCCAGCTGCCTGAGGAACCAGAGATGATTCCTCACCCCTCCCCGTTATTCCTCTGACCCTGAAGACAACCTCAATTTTAATGTAAACATTTACAGTAAGGACATCTGTCTCTAAACAGAAAAAAACAGATCCAAGAATAAGCATTTACTGGAAAAAAAGAAAAACAATTCCTATCAACGGAAAGACGTGAACTGAGGGATCGGTCTGAAGCCACCTGCAAAAGGGCGCGGTAGGACAGGGGCCTAAAAGCGGTCACAATCAAGGCAGGAAAAAACAAAAACACCGCGTACCCTAGACCTCCCGGCAGAACATCTTAAAAGACGCGATACCCCCCCACCGGGCACCGTGCCATTACGAAAGCTAAATATACATTTTTTTTAAAAAAAAAAAAAAAAAAAAAAGAAGAAGAAGAAAATAAATAGGCGGCTGCCTTCACCGCGCGGCGTGCTTCCGGTCGGCTCGCGGCACCTGTATTTATAACAACCGACAAGTGTTACTGCGCGCTGACGCGCGTGGCCGAACGCACGCACTGCCACCGGGCGAGCCGCGCGGGCCGAAGGCGGAGAACATTTCCGGATTTTATAAACACGTGGGCTGAAGTGAACCTCGCGCGCCGCTCCGCCAATATTTATGTTGGTCGGGACCGAAATGTCACACAAAGCCTTAGAAGGCGAGGAGGGCTGGTGGAAACCACTATATAAGGAAGGCAGCCTTTCTAAACATCATCTAGCATTTAGCTGTGTTTATGTCGTTCACGTCTTTACTTAGGGATTTATATCAAATACTGCGTTGCGGCTCGTTTTTTATTAATTTAAATAAACATTTCAATGCAATATGAAATTCAGAAACTGCCCCCCCCAGTAACATCGAACTCCTTTAATTAGATTAATTAAAGCCGGGACACAGATGATATGGTGATATCGATTCATTCTTTTCGTTTTTGATAACCAAAGAAAATCACTCAGTAGGACACAAGCAAACGTGAAAGATAACACTCATATATTTTAATAAAAAAATAAGCTTTTCGTAAATATAAGCTTTTCTTTAAAAAAATACATGCACAAAATACAGAAGCGATGTGATGACGGGAGGGCCGGTTAATTTGATCGCTGCGTGATTAAAACATACAAGCAGCGGTCTTTCTGCACACACCCCCTGCGTTTCTTCCCTGGTTGTTTAGGAATATCCGCAAGCGTAAACAACCAGGCTGCACGCTCATTCATACTGTTTGGACAGAAGGAGTGATTCATCTACCCCAAAAGACGCCAAAATCATCCATCCACCAGTTCACCGCTGAAAGAGGAACCAAAACCAAATCAACAAGAGAAACAAGACGAGCGCTGCGCGAAACAAGTCCATCCATCCATCCATCTTCTGAAACCGCTTAATCCCAACTGGGGTCGCTTGGGGGACCGGAACCCATCCCGGGAACAATGGGCGCAGGCGGGAACTAACCCCGGGCAGTCGCCAACACACCACAGGGCACACACACACTCACACAACTACAGGGCCAATTGAGACTCACCAATCAAACTATCCTGCACGCTTTTGGACCGTGGGAGGAAACCGGAGTCTCCGGTGAAAACCCAGGCGAACACTAGGAGAACGTTTCGAACTCCGCAAAGAAAGGAGCCAGAACCGAACCCAGGACCTTCCTGCTGTGAGGCAGCAGCGCTAACCACTGCGTCACTGCGCCGCCCGGAAACAAGTTCAGTGCAGAAAATGAATTTTAAAAAATACTTGGAATCATTCAGGATTCGTCGCTGAACCGTTTTTTGACATATCATCTTAAAACCACAGCAAAGGCCATAGTTATACACCAAATTCAAGCAGTACCAAGAGTCTCCACAAGAGGTCATCAATTAGACACGCATTTACCGATTAGAAGAGAGTACAGTAAGCCAAGGCAACGTTTTTCAAAATATTATATGTCTAATGGCTGTTTTGCTTTGGCTATTAATATTCAAAACCTGTACTGCCATAAATAGTAGAGACACGTATCGTAGTGGGGATCCTGGTATTACTGTGGTCCTTCTCTAAGTAAATGTGGAACTTCAGCGTGCATTTCTGCAGCCACCATGGTCACTTTGAGTCTATCTTGGCGGCCGTCTTGCTTTGTTTGGGGAGTGGCACGCCCCCGCAAGCTTAGTGGGGCATAAAAATAGAGAGGGGGATTTGCATGGATGTGGTGAGGAGATAAATTAAGCTGGGTACTATTGTGAGGGGAGAAGGATGTGGAGCTGGCTCAATCTTGAGGGTAAGCAGCTGGACAAGGTCACGCAACATGAAGCAGTGCTTCCAAACGCCCCAGGAAGGGAGGGGGGTGCTAGGCATGTTCCTTTTGCTGGTCATTGTTACCTGAAGAAGGGAAACAACTGCAGCCCCTTGTAATGTGTTTTACAAAAAAAAACCTTACATCTTTCCTCCTGACATGTTAAGAGGAAAAAATACTGATAATGCTAGACTGGACTGGTCATGAAGCCCAGTAGGGAGCAAGGCCGGAAAGCAGGGAGACCTTAAAAGAAACCTGCAGACTTTCCGGAAGCATCACTCTTTCTCTACCGTAGTTTCTCATTCTGAATCATGGTTCGCATTTCCGGATTTGCAACTTAGCCATCTATTCATGGTACGGTGGTCCACAGTGGGTTTACGGTATTATCTGTTATGCCCCGTGTGTTGTCTTATATTGTTCATACTACTTGTTTGTGTACAATGACAATGAAGGATCTGAATCTTAATCTGAATCTTTAAATCAATTTGGTGATGTTTACTTGCCATATATGTAGTCTAGGTGAAGTTCAGCTCCTTGTTTTAAGTTGGTCTGTCGAACATGTTAAGCTTCCATGTTTTAGGCCCCCCGTATGGTCATTTCAGTTAATCATCACACCCTTAGTGACTGGTCTGGTTGGTCTGAATTGACTGCAAGACATGGTTCTGAGTATGTGCCACATGAAGGCACAGGCTTGGGCCGGCCGATGCGGACCTACTGTTAGACACAGGAACCCCATCAATGAGTCACGGGCAATTCCAGGGGAGGGCCATTAAAGCTCTCTGTTACAGCTAGACCATTTACCATCGAGGTTCAAGCCATCTAACCAAAAAAGCCGGATATGGGATAGACATGCTCTGCTCATCTGCGAGGGTTATCATCTTCTGGACTTGGGCTTGGATCATGTATGTCTAGGTCTGTCGCTCTACCGGGGGTGAGAGCGAAAACCATCCCCCACTGCGAGACCGGGGGCTTTTGAAAAAACACCGCAGAGGAGTCGGGCCTCCTCCACACAGGCGGTAAATCGGACTGCCGGCCGGCACGCGTCCACTCAAGCCCAGCTGGTAATGCAATAGGCCGGGTCGCCAGGACCACCCAGGGTCCTCCGGCAAGAGTGCCGGAAGGAACATTCCTGGGACGTACCGGCGGGTCCGACTTCCCGTCTCTTCAACGTGCAGCAACAGACTGCGCGATTCCTCCCCTCCAAGGGCTGCGGTGTTCCGATGCCAAAGAAACCATGGAAGGTAACAGGCTCTGAAGCAGCCGAAGCAGCTCCAGAAAGGGCTCTTAATGGGATCATACGGAACATTTTATCCGGAACATATAAAAAAGACAAATATCGAAGAGGACCTAAACCAGGGGTGGAAAATCTACTAGTATCCTGTCCAGGGTGTTCCCCTGAGACAGACTCCAGGCTCAGGGCACCCCCATGCTAGATACAGCAGTTATGGAAAAGGGATGCCTGAATGGGAAACAGGAGCTATGAAGAGGGATGCATGAATGGAATACAGGAGCTATGAAGAGGGATGCATAAATGGGATAGAGGAGCTATAAAGATGGATGCATGAATGAAATACAGAAGCTATGAAAGAGGGATGCATGAATAGACAAAATGCTCCATCTGCCTCACTTGTAAATCTGTCCCAGTTCTGGTGGGCTGCAGGTTCAGTCAGCTTCCAGTCCTGTACTTACCTACTTAAGCAGCGATTGACGCTAATGCATCTAGCCTTCTGTACCGGTATGGAGCTCATTAGCGGTTCCATAGCACTCACCTGCCTCCTTGCAGATGGCGGCCAGGTCCGCCCCCACGTAGCCATGAGCAGCATCAGCCAGCGCGGTCAGCTCTTCCTCAGTCAGCCGGCACGGCACAGAGCTCAGCTGCTTCCGCAGAATGTCTGCCCTCCCAGCCGACCCAGGCACCCCCACCTCCAGCTCCTTGTCGAAGCGACCGGGCCTCCTCAGAGCAGGGTCCAGGGCATGCGGACGGTTGGTAGCCCCCAGGACCAGCAGCTGCCCATTATGGTCCTCCTGAAAGGGGGAGGGGGGCAATAAGTTAGTACTTTCACACTGAAGTTCTGGAACCTGGTCCCAGTTTACAAGTCTTGACCTGGAAGTTTTGTAGCTCCAGGCCACTCTGGTGTGTTCTTTCACACACACAACAGGAACAGGAACCTTCATAATAAATAAGCATGGTAGACACAAAAGGTTTGTAGGTTAAGCTTCACACACAATTACATCTGAAACTTAGAGCTGAGCACCAGTAAAAAAATGTTCAATATCAGTACCAGAACAGAAACTTGATTTTGATACTAGTTCCTGTACAATACTTTTTTAAAATGTAAGTTTTTAAATCAATTTTAACAACAACAATACATTAAACATTACAGCACTAATCTTTTATTTGAACAAGGCGTTTTGTTAGTTATTGGTTAGTTACTGTGGGGATCAATCTCAATCATAACGGGACACAGCCTTTTTACCAGGGTTCTCAATTTTTACCAAAGGTTTGGAGTAAGATTACATCTGTTAGGGACGCAACGTGTGTCACGGTCTTTGCACAACACTTCAGAGCCCTGCCTACTGCATTCCTCATATCCAGATAAACAAATCTGGCCAGCAGATCGATCTTTCATTATTCACAGAATAAAAAAAACGATGTAAAGTTATCCCGCTAACAAGCGCTGGCATATTTCACCGCCAGCTTTGGCTGGAGACACAGGCAAAAGATATTCAATCTTATTGAGGTACAGAAATAATTCCATCTACTCTGTCTTTTTTTCTGCGCTTCCGTTTAACTTCCATGTTAGCGCCGGTGCTTGTGGACAAGCCATCAAAAAGTTAATCGCTGCAAGCACCTCTTCAGTACTGGCTCCGAGGAACTGAATCGGCCCGAGTTCAGATGATTTCGCTCACACACACACGCATACACAAACACACCAATTTTCACTCTCTCCAGGGGCCTGTTTCACAAAGCAGGATTACTTGCTTAGCCAGATAACTTGCCAGATTTAAGGTAGTCTGGGCTA
>JAODJU010000114.1:78152-107995 GCA_026776725.1 Gnathonemus echidnorhynchus
CTAGGCAGCCACCTGTGCCATTTATAGGATCGATTGGCTCTGGCTGGGGTGTCTGTGGTCCACTGGGGGTCAACACAAGGATGCAGATGCAGTTACAGCCACATTTCCTTAAAACTTCCCTCATTCGCCTCCAGTGAATTCACCACAAACCGCACCCCCAGCACTGGCCATCTCAGGCCGTGCCCAGAAACAGTGTTTCTCTTTGATGCTGTTGGTGCTTATCAAGGGTGCCACATTCCAGTGTGAATGAAATAGCTGCCTTTTCATCAGGATGTCTTAATTGATTTTAATTGGGTAGCTCCAATTTTCCCTCGGCATTCCTTCTTATTAGCCTAATCTAATTTATACTCCTTTTACATTTGATGAAATTTTACAACAGAATCCAGACTCAACGGTTTTACAGTGCAGATATAAAAACCTGCTATGTTAAAGTTAGCTCAAAATTAACATTCCTACCTGTTATCCAGGTTGTGGAAGAGTTCTTTCCTTGAATGTGTCTAAATGTCATCTTGATGCTGTATAGGTTTCTAAGTATTAGCTATAACATAAATATTGCTGACCATAATATTTAAATGGGCTTCCATTATATATACATCCTCAAATTTTATGCATTTCAAGAACAGTTTTTTTTTTTGTACCAAATACAGTTTAAATCCAGCTGCTCATCATTGGTCCCTTATGAATAATGTTTCCAAAAACCTGCCTTAAACCAAGTATGATCTACATCTTCTGGCACATGTGCAGGTATTGGACTAGCACCGAGAGTCGATTTGAAGGTCGTCTTCAAAATCCCTCGGTCGCTGACAAGAAAGCCTAGCATAGGAGCCTTATCTGGCCTGAGGGATTGCTGTGGGGTTGTCAATTCACCAGCAGATGTGCATAGTTTCCAAAGCGAAAGCTCTGTATTTTGTCGGGGGGGGGGGGGGGGGGGCGGGAGGTCAGGGCTTGTGGAAAGAATCATTTTCTGTCTTAGTGGCATAGCCTTTATGTGTAAAAAAACAAAAAAAAAAACAAGTGACACACTGTGACCCAATCAGCACCCCCAGGTCTGTTACACCTTGGAGTAGATCGCTGACATAGCTGTCTGTGTTGTGCCCTCAAAGGTCACATTAAAAACAGGAACACATTAGAGACGTTAAATGCATATCGTAGCCGATATCGTAGCTGAGTGTTCAAAAAGGCAATCAAGTAAGTTGGCTTCAGTTAGTATGCTAGTATACACAATATTAAAGTTCCTTTTGTCATAAGTTTCTGTCAAACGGCTAAATAATTGTAACTTTGCAGATATGACAATAGCAGGTGTTTAGGTTTTTAATTATTTTGTTATCCATGCCAAACAATCTAGCTGTTTACAAGGGAGCACGTTCTTTAAATCCTGTTATAGCTGCCGAATGTATATAACGTGTTGACTCCGGTTCATCCCACCCGAAAGGCAAAGGAAGTCACACCAACATCAGATTAAGGTCTGCACGGTCAGCCAGGAGCGGCCAGCACCTTCCAGAGGCCTGTAATTCCTCTCCGTCGACCGCTCGGCCCCTTACCTCATGCCGCGTCTTGCAAATTGCGGTTTCGGAAACTGCTCTTCCTACACACTACACATAATGACAGCCCGAGGGCACCCCACCCTGGTATGGGCGCCCTCGCTCATCCGCCCGCTCGCATGGCATGACGTGAGTTTCCGCTCGGTAGATGAAAAGCCCTGCCCGCTTGCCCGCCTGCGCCTGCCAGCTGGGGGGGGGGGAATCACCAGCATGGGAGAGGCAGGATGGAAAGAGCCCCCGTCCTCCAGCCTCTGAAGCCCACATCTGTAGAAAAGCAGCCTGTTATCAGCCGCTGACCCCCAGAGAGTCCACATTTTGCTCCCTTCCAGCTCACAGCCAATCAAGAACACAGAGTACCTGGTACAAGCGTGCTGGGAGCTGGGAGGGAGCAAAATTGTTGACTGTCCTGGGCTCCCTGAGGACTGGGTGGGGAAACACTGGTCTAAAGGAAAGTCCTTAACAGAGTTCCTAAATTTCCTTTGAGATCAATAGAGCGTCTGTCTGTCACTAGCAAAAGATAACATGTAGCAAATACATCACATGTCCTTCTTAAAGCCTCTTGTTATGGAGTTCGCCAGGCTAATGTGCATTTTACAGTTTGTGTCATGAGCTACTCTGCAAAAATAACTGACCAAATTTACACGAATCCATATTTTCAGTGGTTCGCTCGAATGGATTCTTCTCTTTGTAAATACTCCAGTGTGTTACCACCGTTAAAGTATTTGTACTGCTCTGATGTTGAGCTGTGCCCAAAATGGCGAATGAATGAACTGACAAGTAACTCAACTTTGTGTCCCGTCAAGGTGCCGTCCTAGATGACGCCAGCGGAAAAGTCCTTGTCGTTCAAGACAAAAACAAGGTTTGCCTGCCCATCTGTTACAGGCCTTTCTGTCCAGTTCTCATATCTGATGGCATGTTTCTTTTATGACTTAAAATTCTATCCCAGACAGTTGTGCATTTTTAATGCAGGAAAATCAGTGGGACCCCATATTAGTGGTTTCAGTAACTGCAGTTTCAGTTATCCACGGTCTGGAAAAAAAAATGTGAAAAATTCCCGAAATAAACAGTTCATAAGTTTCAAACCATCTATAGGCTGTGAGTCAGTAAATTCCCACAATAGGCTAAGATATTTTTTAACAAATCTAAAATTATAAATTTTCTCGTTACAGGTTATGTTCTGGTACATGATATGATATTTTTTGCTGTAGGATGTGTAACAGTATGCTTTTTTCCACTGTTCCTTGTCCTTTGACAGATCTAAGAAGTATCATTTTTATTGCTTTGTCATCCCATGACGCATCATATTTTTTCATTGCTCTATTGTCTCTTGAGAATTAGGCAAAAACGTCAAAATTTCATTTGCGAGAGAGAGTTCAGTACTGTATAATAACGTACAATCTACTCTATTATTCCTGTATGTAGGTAATGTCTTACTGTGTGTAATACATCAATTAAACGTTATTGGCCAGTTTCCCGGTCAAGAATTAAGCCTAAGCCTAGACTAGCTTTGAGTTACAATGGTGAATCTCCATTGAAACGGCAATTTAGTCCAAGACTAGTCTTAATCCTTGTTCGGGATACCGACCCTATATGTGTACACACAAATCACGTTATATTTGGGGTCTGTGAATGGTTCGCTCTTATCCGCAGTCTCGACCATCCGCGGTAGGTCTTGGAACCCACGAATATGGGGAACAGTTGTATTTATAATGACCTTAAAATCACACTGTTTACCATGAACATAGATTTGGGTATGGACCGTAGTGGGTACGGAGTAATATTGTGGGAGTAGCATGCATGTTTATGGGGACGGGGGGTTCGGGACTGATTTGGTCTCTATCAGTGTTGTAACCAGCCTTATACCCTTACTATTCATAATGACCTTATTCTGTATCAGGGTTCTTCAAATCTGGACCTCGATTCCAAATCCAGGCCATGTTTACAGTTCTCCCAGGTAGTTAGTTTAATAATTACTGATTCTGATTGGTCAGAGCCTTCACACCTGACTGACAGGTAAAGGAAGGCTGGAAAACCAGCAGTGCTCTGACCTCAAGGACTAATAACCCTGTTCTATATAGATATGAAAATTAGCAGGCAGAACTAAAAATGTATAAAACATACATCATAACAGATTCTGATCAATGTCTAAAGGCTTCTGCTGTAGTGATTTGGGTATTCAAGAGTTTCTGCATACTGTGCTGTTATTGTATGCCGAAAGGTGACTGGCCCCCATTACCAACTCCCCCACTGCTAAAAATGGCTGCTCTTAATGGGTTTTATTTAAGGAGCTTTTCCTGGATCCAGGCTCTGTGACGCCTTTGAAAGGGTTTCTCCTCGTTCGCTCTACTCCCTGGCTAGCACAGAGCTGAGAAACATACAGTCTGTACTTCAGTTTGTCCACTAAAAGGAGACTGGCATCCGTACTGCAGTGAATATTTGTCATGGTGCCTTTCTCAGTTTTTCTGAAGTGCTCATATCCTCAGCCTGGATAAACTTAATGGGCCAGCAGAGGAAGTGGAGGAATGATGGTTAGGGCTCTCCCAGCATGCAATGGGCTACCTCCAAATGTAGGCCTGGCTTGTTCAGGAACTAGCCCGTCATTTGAATTTACATTCATTTAGCAGGGACTTTTGCCAAAGTGAGGAAATCCTAGGGTTAGAGCTTGGGGTCAACCAGCATACCAGGAGCAGATGAGGTTGAAGGTGTAGCACAAGTGCCTAATGGTAAAATGATTACTCTGCTGGCCATGGGATTTAACCCAATGACCTTCTGGATACAGACACCTAACCCACCGAGCTTCTAGATTGGGCCAAGCTGTAAGAAGTAAAGCACCCTTTCCTGTCACCTGTACCAAATGCAGATCCACAGTGTACTGATGGCTGACAGGGATGACTGACAGCAGGCAGACTCAGAATCTGTGGCTGGATGCCTCTCTTGTGTCGTTAGCGTGGAGGCTGGTGGTTGTGAAATACAGAAGAAGACTTTTTGCATGTCGACTCCACATGCCCATTTTTAAAGGGAGCAGGAAACAGATCTGTTGAAAGCCCAGTTCTTTGGGACAGAGAGCAGACCCAGAGAACATGGAAACTGCAGGATGGAGCGGGCCTTATTGGCACCCTCAAGTTATTTCATGCGGGTGAACTGAGCACCTTGCATTTCTCAGTCTACTCCTCGAGGACCCGCAACCGGTTTGCGTTTCTGCTCCTACCGGGAGCTGGGAGGGAGCAAAAATTTGGACTGCTTGGCAGGGAGCTGGGAGGCAGCAAAAACACGGCCCGTCTGTCGGCCCCCAAGGACCGGGTTGGGAAACACTGGTGTAAGTAAAACCACAAGAGCTTCCACAAGAGCAGGGTCATTGCTGCCAGTCTCTCCCATCTCTCTGACATGCAGTGAACTTGTCTTATATTTAATACACTTAGTTACAGTGGTATAGAGGCACCTATCCCCCAACGACACCCTCTCCCTGAAACATCTACCCATCTCTCCATATTTTAAGATCTGACTTGTTTTTGTAACTGTTCAATGGCCTATTCTAAAACAAGACTTTAGCACTTTCAGAAGTGGGGTCTGGGCTGATACATGACATTGGATGTAAGAGTTTGGCAGGGAGTAAAGCCAGGCTGTGATTTACACTGTTTCTTCATTGCTGGACTACTGCAGATGCAGTCTATGCAAGCTGCATACTGGACCTTTTCAAGTTAATTCAAGCTAAGTATCACTCATAGAGGTACAAGAACAGTCCTCCGCCCTGGACTTGAACCCGTGTCCTCCTGGTCACGAGGGCCAGCATCCTAAGCTCCATGCCGTCCCCGATGCTAACCCTGCAGATGGCCTGGCCTGCTGCCACTGGCCAGCATATCTTGGCAGGCGGATGCTGGCCAGAGTGGTTCCAGTTTATATTCCTTGCTGGAGAAGCCTGGAAGGTGTCCGCGGCCGTGACGTCAGCGCGGGAGTGAAACGACATGCGGCTAGGCGTCTTAAATCTCTGTTTTCCGTGTGGAGAATGTGGTCCGTGTGCACAGCTGGATACAAGATTTCCCATCATCTTCTTAAATTGCACTGTAAATCACTTTTCTTTTCCCAATGCGTAAGAGTAGCAAAGTTTTAATATGCACATAAATAGTGTTTAAGGCACAAATCATATTTTGCATATTGACATTGCACAAAGTACAGTTTTGCACAGCTGTGTCCATCTTCCAGTATTGCAATTAGGTTTATGTTTTCTGTATACGTGGTGGGGGCCGACCGGCAGTGATCAGATCTGCACACCACAGAGCTTTCACTTCCAAAATATATTTTATTGATAATAGTATAAGTTTCCTCAAAAAGCAAAACCTTACATTAAAGATGCAGCATGTTACAGCGATATGTAGTGTTTCTCAGTAATGAAGGTATTACACAAGACTAAACATGGCTGGATTTTTGGAACATAGCAATTGGCTCTAATCTTAGATACATATATTCAGTATGACGACACGTATATAACAGCAACATCATAATTTATCCAGCAGCATATTTTATTTTCTTAAATACAAGATAAGACGTATAATCAGTAGAACACAATTTTTTCCATCTCATCCTCAGAGACAAATATTACCTTAGAATCACATTATAATTACAGACTCACTCACTTGTGATACTGATGATACCAAATACTCCATCCTAGTGAAATCAGCAGAGTTGCAGCGCAGTGTCCATTATGGAGTAAGGCCTTTGTAAATGTACTTTGCTGATTTTCATTACAGACTAAAAATGCGTGGAAGTTCCCTGGTGGTCTCTCAAATCTGGGTGAGAATATTGGTAAGTAACATATTTGTTTCGTTTATCCGCCAGCAGCATTTGCCCTGACGCTCTGCACACAGGCCTTTGTTATACAGTGACATACTTGTAACGCATACTGTCTGTAGATCACAAAACTGGCTTTGAAAAAACTGTACTCATATTACACCCAACACTTGAATTCACTCACACACTGATAAAATATACTGAAACCTACATTGCACAATATTATTCAGTTCTTTTAAATCGATTTTAAAAGCAGCTTTGGACTCCATAGAAATACTAAGATAAATATGTTTTGATACTAAGCTATTAACAAGTATTAATAAGCTGAACTGTTTGCTGTTAAAAAAACATCACCTGGTATTTGGTGGAAGAATAATCTAAATGTCATGAAAGTTAATTCTTTATTCAGTTAACAATAAAATGAATATGAATAACAATAAATTAGCTTTTGCTCTACTATAAGAAAATATCTTTAAAGCATTTTGCCCAAATATTCAAAACTATTTTCCAACATTACTATTTTGCAAATAATTACTTAAATGTAAGAATATAACTAATACTAAATCTCATTATAGACAACATTCTGCAGGACTACCATCTGTACTTGGCACCATCTGTATTTAAGAGTCAACACTGATTTGACATCATGTAATAATAGTATCTCATTATATATTTTCTGACAAGTTCACAAGATGTTTAATAAGACACCTGCTGGACTGACATAAGTCACCATCATTTCTCATTAACATATTTTGCTTTGATATATAAAAATAGATGTTAAAAACTTAAAATACAGGACTGATATCCTTCATCCTGGATATAAACAAATCCTAGAAAAGTGAGAATTCATATATTCAACAATACATTCTGTGTTACCCCAACAAAAAAATCAATACCAGTTGTAATAGGCTATTCAAAATTATTGCTTGATTCATTTTTTTTAATATACATGGCCAACATATTATCCGTCTGAATGATCTTATTATTTTTTAATGTGCTATGTCCAGACATTTCCAAGATTATTAAATGATTTTTTTTCAAGCTCATGTAACACAACTACTTATGTTGTTTATTTATATAGCAGACACATTTATCCAAAGTGATGTTCATTTTCGAGAAACCATGGTCAGTCCTTGGCTAAGTTTTCACGGCCTTGCTCAAGGACCCAACGGTGAAATCACTCAGCCGACCTCGGGCTTTGAACTGGCAACCTTCTGATCACAGGCACAGTGTTTTAACCCTCTGAGCCAGGTGCTGGTTTGAAAAATGTAACCCAGGAAGTATTTAATGTACAAATACTTCCTGTTTCCTTTTATTTCTCTGACTGGGTACAGAATACATGAGTAAGATCAAAAACAGTTTTATGTGGTTCTGGAACAAAACTCTTCCCGAAATATTTAAAAGCCCTGCTTCAGAGAGAGGGTCAATCTCCAAAATGGGGATATAACGAATCCGTTCCAGTGGGCCATTCTTGAGCGCGTTCTGAGAACCTGTCTCCACGCCCTGCAGGTGCCACGGCGGTCCGCGAGGTCTTTGAGGAGACGGGGGTCCGGTCAGAGTTCCAGTCCCTCCTGAGCGTGCGGCAGCAGCATAAGCACCCGGGAGCCTTCGGCATGTCTGACATGTACCTCATCTGCCGGCTCAGGCCCCTGTCCTATGACATCCACTTCTGCACCCAGGAGTGCCTCCGCTGTGACTGGATGGAGTTGGCCGAGTTGGCACAGACCGACGCCACCACGCCCATCACCAGCAGGATAGCCAAACTCCTCCTCTATGGCTACCGGGAAGGGTTCGACAAGATTGACCTCTCCGTGGAGGAGATGCCAGCTGTCTACTCGGGGCTGTTCTATCAGCTGTATCACAGGGAGCTGCCCGCGTCTTACAAGCAGCCATGAGCACCTCATCAAGCTCGCAAACTCAAACTGTACGGTGGAAACTTTGAGTACTGCCTGGAGCCCATCATGTGATGAACAACTTGGGAACTCCGTGGACCGATGTAGCAATTCTTACATTATTCATGATCGTTTCTAATGTGTAACACACAAATAATTATTAACTGCAAAGTTCAAGTTTGCAAAAAGGGCACATTGGTTCTGTGGACCCAAAAATGGACCAGTTAACTAGTCAAGTGTTATTCTCGGGTATTTGGGATAGTTCTGATATTGAATTGTGAATGGCATTTACACCAGATATTAAAATGGAAACAGAGAAGTACTGATATCTCTCTTTAACTACTTGGGAAGTACTTTAGAAGAAGTCAGAAGATGAGTTTTAATGGTTATGTCTGAATCTTATCTAAATATTTCGCACAATTAATCAAAGATTATGAATAGGTGCTGTCGACTGGCTGCATGTACACTACACATTCAGTTTTTGTTACAGAGATGTCACAAATGTAGATACTTTCTAAATATCAGAAAGTGTAAAATACTTCACATTATGGTCATTTTTACATTATTTTGAAAGTAGTTTCTTAAGAACGTTTGACGAGACTGATGCTGAGTAGGTAGAATCTAGTGGAGTCTATTTTGCATGTTCACATCTCTTTAGTATCTCTTTGGGTTTGAATTCGTTTTGAATGCGGCTCTTCGCTGATGTGTAGAAATCAGCATTTTGCTGACATGGGGAGGAAGAGTATCGCCTTCTGGCCCGGCCCCGTTTTGGACCCTGACTTGTACTGTCCAGTCCTTTTCAGGGCGACATACCAGTTGGGATTCTTTCTTGAGCGGTAGGTGTTGTAGTTATTGGACTCCAGTCTTTCAATAAAATAGCATTCATCTGTAGCACGTCTCTGTAAGAGAAACACAAAGAAAAACAGTATTACTGCGGCATTTGATATAGTGTTAGAGGGTGTGGCCAATGTTCTTCACATTTAAACAGAAAATTTTTTATCGACAAAAATGTATGAGAAAGAATATAACCAAATGTCCCCACAATGTGATAAAAACCTGTTATTTTTTTTCGGTTCCCACAAGGGGAAATTCAATTTTATAATAATTTGTGACTGCAATCAAAGAACTAAAAATACAAAAATACTTGTATTTTGTTTGGTTACTAAGGTTGTCATTGTTGGGATTAGGGTTTTGCCCATAGAAATGAATGGAAACTCACCACAAAGATATGAGTACAGGTCTGTGCGTGCGTGTGTGTGCTGTGTGTGTGTGTGTGTGTGTGTGTTTGTGCGTGCCTATATAAAGCCCATCACAGTTCTCCATTCCATCATTATACTAATGTACGCCGCTCTTATAAATACAGAACATTTAAAGATAGGCCTTCAAAATAACTGTGTGCTTCCCACATTTCGAAAGGACAATTGGCCAGGAATTTGAGCACTGCATGACACGTAACCCCTCCTACACATAGCCCTAGGAAATGACTTTCTAAATTTAATGATTTCCTGAACTGGAATGTCTGGTGTTTACTTAGGTAAACGTACTCCAGCACCAAGTAACCTAGTAGTTATTTTCCAGTCGTTTGGTATAACTTAACAATCCTCATCCTGCACTGTCACTTTATGTGGTTACACTAACAATTCTACTGGGAGTGTGACTAGTAATCTTTTTTTTTGGTGGGAGGAGGGATCAAAGCCCCAGTTTTGGTAATGGTAATTCAACACATAAGCATTTCTGGTCCGTGAACAATACTATCATTGTTCCCGCAATGTAACCAGAGAGCTTCGACTTTCATTAGATATTCCTCAAGATACATCTCGTTTTTAAACTGGAGGAAAGCAAGTCAAGAAAACAAAGCCATGTCACATTCCTTCATTTTCCATAAAAGTTCAGAAAGGTACCATATTAAAACGACAACTGACCATTCATAAAAATGAGACGGAATCAAGACGAAAAATAAAAGCGACCACAAAAGGATTCTGAGGTCAGAGAAATGTATGGGAGGCTTAATGACCCAAACCCTTGCATCTGGCTCCCATCTCAGTTGCTGGGAGTGACCGAGCTCATAGAAGGCAGGCCGGACAACAAGGCCGCTGTTGTGTCTGAGGCCCTACCTAAGAAGGCCTCCCCTCTGACGGCAGTTACTGAAACCCACTCAAGGTGAATGACTGCAGCCCACGCTAATGAACTGGTAGCCAAAACCCTAAAAGTCCATTAGGAAGCTGTCTAGCGGCCTCGGCACGGTTCACTTAAGTCAATGTGATCCTTCTTTTCCGTGCAACGTTTTTATTTTTAATCTTGTAAACACAGTTTGCGCAAATAAAATAATTTTCTCCTACAACATACATCCTCCTGGAAATTAAACATTCCAAGAGAACACCGGTTCTTATAAAATGTAGAACTGCATGTAATTCCTATTAGTGATTATTAAAACAGAACTCATTCTGCAAATATTGCAGTTAATATCTTGGACTTCAGTTACTAACGTGACAAAATTACATGTAGCATCTGTGCTAGCTACATCCACATTAGCGTCCGCAGCAGGCCGTGTGGCTCCATGCTGCAGAAATATGTGTGAACAGCTCCCAACTCTGACTCCTCTGCTGGAAGCACTGTGTCCACTAACAAGCTTGTCACAAAGTGGCCACAAGGTATTCATTATGCTGGAATGAAATATTCCTGAGGGTTAAGGCAGCGGTGAAGTCGTTCGCTAAACCACAAAACCACTTCCATACTCATACCTCTAGCCCATGCATCTAGTAGTGTAAGTTCCTTCGCAAGAACAATATCTTCACACACTTTGAGGCCAGATGAAGTTTGTCTTGTCAAAGGATTTATTGCATTATTGCCCTGAGTTTTCAGCAAAGCTATTTCACACCTACTAAAAACCTTAATACAAATAATTCTTCGTTTACTGCAATAAAAGCTGATGAATAATCAGCTGATATGACCCTCGCTTATGAATCTCTCAGCAAACACATTAAGCTGTGTTTTCTTCTACACAGTGACAACAAACTCCTAAAATGCCATAACCTTGGCGCTGTAGTTTATCAGACACTTTGGAGAGACTCCACCTGTCATGTCCTGCCCTGCCTGACCCTCCTGTTTCCTCTCTGGTGTGGCCCTAATGAGTCATGGCCACTAATTGTTTATCCTACCTCTCGTTCGAGCCCTCGTGATTCCCTCCAGCTGCCCCTTGTTTGATCCCTTATTAGTCCTGCTTATACGTGCTTCCCTGTGGTGTGTTAGTCAGTTCCGTCAATGATGTTGCAATCTTTGTGTGCCTTAACCGCTCCCATTTTGATCCACCGAGATCTTGCTTGTTTTCAGTTCTGTTAAGTCTTCCCGTTCTGTTAATAAACCCCATTTGTTTGCCTTGAATCCCCACTCCTGCGTTCTCACCTTGCACCGTGACCTCTGACAAAATCAAGGTTTTGAATTGGCCAGGTCAAATACTGACTTGAACCCCATTGTGGTGCTGTGGCACGACCTTAAACAGGCAGTTCATAGTCGAAAACCCTCCAATGTGGCAGGATTACAATAATTCTCTAAATAGAAGTGGGCCAGAATTCCTCCAGAGCAAAGCCATAGACTTATCTCCTGTTATCGTAGGCATTTGATTGCAGATGATGCTGCTAAAGTTGCCACAGCCAAGTATTAAGTTTGAGGGGGGGGGGGGGTCATAATGTTCTCACATGGGTGATACAGGTTTTGGGGAACCTTTTTCATAATCAACAAATTAAATGGTCATTTTAAAAACTGTATTGTGGTTACTCCGATTGTCTTTTGTATTATACTAAATTTGTTTGCGGATCAGTTATGAATAAGTAAAAATAGAGTTAATAGTTTTTCATTGCACTTTATCCACAGGACATGGGTGTAAAAAGAAATACATTTCTAACTTTTAATTAATTCCCTTAAAATATATATGATAGATGCACTGTTAGGCCAAATTAGCTTTTCCATACCCTTTAGAGAGCCTCAGATGGGCCTATGTGTCACTGTGCTGCACTCAAAGTGCTCCAGTTCATGGGTGGAAGCTTTAGAAATTCAGGTCTATTTAACTGTAACCACAACCTTTCCCAGTATGACCAAAGATCTAGGTCAAAGCACAAGAGACTGTCGTCTAGGCAATATCCTCAGCAGCCCTGCCAAACTGCTGGTTATCAGCGTCTGTTCCTGTTCCAGTGTTACAAATTGAATTATTACTTGCGTGTATCAGGTGCAAATTCATCGAAGGAAATTACTAAACATTTTAAGGATATTATTTCAATTTTTCTCTCTCTTACTCATGTTAGACTTCATATATGGATATATCTAAATAAAAATAACAGTGAATACAACTTGTTGTAATTATTGATTATTTAAAATATCTAAATTAGCTATTTTATCATACCCTTGAGCAACACAAATACCTTCATGGTACTAAACACTGAAAACTGACAAAACAGTATCACTCCCATTCATTTTGAGATTTAATCTTCAAAGGACCAGAATTAATAATAATATTTTGCTTCTACGTCAAAATGATGTAGAAATACTGACCCAGGGTGCCAGATGCTGGAAGAAATTTTATACCCTGCAGTAAGTGTTTGAATGATTTAAATCCATCCCCTGTACTCACACCATCTGAGACGTGAGTTTCAATAGGAACGAAATGGTACTGAGACGACTTTCACAAGCACGTCTGCATTTTGCTGGAAAATGACAAAAGCACTGAAGCACGTTAGTGAATGTTTCTGTAGCTTCCTGAAGTTTCCGAGAGGTTCTCGGAACGATGAGTTTGTCTGACTGCACATTAGATTATCCTGATGCCAGCAGCACAGCAGAGTAAGCAGCCCTTAACTAGAAACATGTGTCTTATTGTCCTCTTTGGAAAAGCGATAGGTTCAGAAAGTGTTGCATCACAAAGTTAAGCTCTGAAAGATCTGAGTGATTTGGAGTCAAAATGAAAACTGGATAAAAAAAATGTACATGAATCATGTTGTTGTGTTGGCCGTCTCCAGATACCGCTTTCATGTTCAAACAAAGTTCCAGACCTGGACCACTTACTACGATTACTATTCCCATTTTTAGTTATAAGCACCTAGCAGTAGTGTTTCTTGACAGTTATTCTCAGAATCATTAACCAGCATGAGGAACATTCCAGTATCTCACAAAGCTGGAAATCATGGTGAAATGTGAAAATAACAAGTAAATGAAACATCACTTGATCTACTCAGTTGTATTGTCAGTGAACTACTATTCATACCCACTTCGCAAACAGTAAAGCAGGAGAGTTATGTGCTAAAGAAAGAAAGCAAGTGATAGTGAACAGCACCTAAAACAGGTGAAAATATGGGATGGACATCACTACTCAAATAGTTACTTCACAATATTATGACAAATATGGCCCTTGAAGACCAGGATGGAAAATTTGGTTATAAATGCAGTTATTAGGAATTTAATTTTTTTCTTATAAAAATAAGCAAAACAAAGTTACACATATGCATAGATATATTCACTCTTGGTATGAGGTAGAGACATACATTGGTTTACAAGGTAACAGTAGTAAAATAAATCTGGGAGACGCCTTTAGATGTTACAGACTTTTTGTAACTAATGTTTGCAAGATAATTTTGTGTTTTTATGTGCACAGGTCGGTCTACAGAGGAGCGACAAGCAGAACGACGGCACGATGACAACTGTGCTCCCGTTCACAGTCCCACCCAGAGATGTCCCAGAATGTGACGGTAAGCACTCACCGCGCCAAACAGCCTCCCATCTTCGCTCATCGCAAGGTAGCGGTTTGCTGATACCCCTTTTATCACCACTTCTCCAACTGAGGTCGCCTGGAGCTGCAGTTTAACTGAAATAACAGGAGCAGATGGTATATGAATATGCTATTCTGGCATGTTTCCTCAGTGGGACATCACCTTGTGCCCCCCCCCCCCATCGAAAAAACAAATACCTCTCACGGCAGGCAGGCAGGCAGATAGATAGATAGATAGATAGATAGATAGATAGATAGATAGATAGATAGATAGATAGAGACAGACTAGATAGATAGATAGATAGATAGATAGATAGATAGATAGATAGATAGATAGATAGATAGATAGATGAATGGACAGAGAGACAGACATACAAAACAGATAGACAGACAGTCATCTTCCAGGTAGTGCTTTGTACCTTTTAGGAAGTAACCTTAGATCGACCTTCAGTAACTCTCCAATTTCAACAGCAGAGAAATGTCAACAGTGTAACTTTCCGTCTCTTTTCCTAAGCCAGTTTTATTTTAGAGCACAGGATGCAATTAATGTTTTATCTGGAGGGGTTGAATGACTTTGTCTTACTGTCATGATAACAGCCACCCCGCCCCCCCCCAAGTTTGTCAGGACAACAAGACTTGACACATGCTTTAAAGGGGGGAAAAAGGTTTGTTCAGTTGTTAACATTTCCAGAACTATCTTTCTGCCTTGTTTCATCATGAAAGATTAATGCCTCATTTTTACATTAAATCTGAAACTCTTTTTTGCCTCAGTGCAATGTGGCGCCTCAAATTGGGTATTAGGTAGAAGTGTCAGATCGTTATCGAGCACAAGTTTGTTCATGAAATATTATTTAGAATCTGATATCTTTCACCTGCTGATGGATTTCAAATTATGGTGGCTCACTCCTTAGTCAACACCCAATTCCATCATCATGGCATAACTGTTCCACATGGTTGTGGTCTGTGAAGAGATACTTTTTTCCCCTCCAAATCACTAAGTTTACTAAATAAACATGAGGTTTTGTGTACTCTCTATGTCTACTCCGCAAAAGCACGCTACATTTCAGATCTACTGTACTTGAGCATCCTGGCCCCTATGAGATCTGTTTTTTGGCTTTGCAAACCAAACATTAGAGGTGATTTTTAGAAGCTAAGAAATATTCCAAATTATTTTTGCTATTAATGATTTATTTTCCCTTTACACATGACTGTACATGTGAGGACTTTCCATTCATAAAACAACGCTGCTAAACATACAACATCTTCTGTTACTTATAATTGTCCTCCACAGAACCTTTAAAATCAACAAAAAAAAACATAAAACCAGGACCATTACAAGAGGGAGCTCTGATGGAAGATAGTGTAGCGTAAACATTTCCCCCTGCCAAAAACACTGGCCAATAGAGGTCAGTGCTGACGGTAATGGGATGGAGAAAGATCTTGGAAAATGCTTCTCCATTTGTGGCATTATTTGCCTGAGACATGAGAGAACATGTCGGCAGTCATCCACATGCATGTGGACCCCGGGCCCTTGCAACGCACCTCACACCAACGTTATGGTTTTTATTGACTGATTTCTCTTTCTTTCCAAAAGGCTTACAGTTCATTTAGCTCATCATGGGCAGGTCAAAATGTCCACTGTGCTGGGATCAGCATTGTTTTGTGCTCTCCTGTCACAAATACTCTGTAACAAAAACTCCTTTAACAAATATTCCTCACATAAAAAGTAAATATTAGCCATGTTAATCCAAGATGTTAAAGACTTTAATCCAAGATATGGTAACACTTTATTTGACAGGGCACACATACTTAGTAATAACTCACTTACTACTAAACTACAAATTATGGACAAAATATGAATGAATATAGTTGCTACTTGAGATAAAAGATGTGTCATGATTCATTAATAATAATAATTCATTTTCGTGGCCATAGGTGGAAATTAGCGTGAGAACATTTTAAATTGAATTTGAGAAAACACTTCTTTACACAGAGAGTAGTTAGAGTATGGAATGGTCTTCCTGTTAGTGTAGCGCAGGCTAAAACCCTGGGTTCCTTTAAATCAGAGCTAGATAAGATTTTAACAACTCTGAGCTATTAGTTAAGTTCTCCCCAAACAAGCTTGATGGGCCAAATGGCCTCCTCTCGTTTGTAAATTTCTTATTTTCTTATGAAGAGCAGTATTGAATTTCTGTTATTGAATATTTGTTCCTTCAGTAGTTCACAAAGTTTTGCAGAATTAACAGATATAGTAACAAATATAGTAACTGCTTCAGATAAAACATGCATCACGATTCATTAATGATGATTCAACATGAGATCAGTATATAACTAAGACTTAGTTTGTGGTTAATTAATCCATAAGTAATAGTATAATACTATATTATTTGTCCCCCGTCAAGTAAAGTGTTACCCAAGATGTTAAAGACTGTCATTTTTATCAGTTATGTTAAAAAGTTTTGCAGAGAGGTCTGGAAATTAAAGTTTAATTTAACAAAGGGTGAGTACAGAATTCTGAATTCTATCCTAGTTAAAAAAAATGCATGTTAGACTACATTTTTACTGAGCTAGCCCAGTAAAGAATTGTGTGCGTGTGAATTATGATTCTGTCACAGTTCTCACTGTGAAATTAGAGACACTTTGAGAGGAGTTTGTCTGGCAAAGAAGCCAAACAGCTTAATCACATTGGGTTAATCACATTCACAGCTTTAACAACATTGGGTTAATCACATTGGGTTAATCACATTCTCAGGAATATTAGAGAATCCCCACTCAGAAAAAGGGTCTTTTCCATATTAAGTATTGTTTCAGAATGAAGTCTTATTTGCACAGCTGCATAGATTTCAGACATCGCTTTACAGTGGTGATTCGCACTTGCGTGTCAGCTGCAGTCTCTGGTGCATTCTCCTGCAACCGTGCGATGAGAGAGCCAAGTGACTCAGGGCACCTCTCGCACACTGCTGCCTGCAGTGTGGTCACCACCCGGGCACCACAGGCCAATAAGCCCCCCATGTCCTCTGCACCTGTCTCCCAGTCCCAGGATGCAAAAAATAACAGATGCACAGGGCCTTTAATGCTGCGTGTTTTCTAACGTTCATTTGTGGTACATGTGTGTGATTGAAACACTTCATCAATCCATCCATCCATTCATCTTCCAACTATACATTCCGGTTAGGGTAAGCAGAATGTAGTACTTCATTACATATAAGTCACCTTTCACATTTAACACAATTCCATATTGTAAATGTACCGTGTTAGTGATTTTTTTTTTCAGATCTAAATACAGCAAAGGGAAAGTAAATTATAACTTGAAAACTTTTAGAGTTTTTTCCTTGAAAATTAAACTTTACTTTATTTCTTCCTATGTTTCATTTAGATTTATTTTGCTACTCTAGAACCAAAATGTCATCAGGTTCATTAACAACAAAATAAATGACTAGGTTTGAGGTATCACATAAGATATAAGATATAAGATATAAGATATATAACTCATCATAATCTTTTATGTCTTCATATATCTATTTTGAATGTGCTATTGTTCCCTATATTATATCACTCCCGGTGTACCTCTGAACAGAGCCCCAAACTGATTACAGCTCAGGAACAGGTATCATCTCTCACATGACATGTAAATCTTCAGTTGTTGTTGAATACAATGTTTTGTATTCATGGCAGAGTCAGAAAAGGTGTGTGGCCTGAAACAAGTTAAAATGCTGACATATTATATGGCAATTGATTAAAATTCTCAACCTGAGCTCCTCATCGTACAAACACAGTAAAATGATACAGAATTTGATTTGGAAGTTTGTAACAGATAAAGAATGGGATGCTTTGGGTGAATCACATATCGATTCTGTAGACAAATGCAAAGCAATGTAAGTATGAGTTCATTTAGTCATTTATTGTGATAATAACTATAAGTTCTGCCTCAATACCCGGCAATGATGTGTGGTTTTCCCCTTATAACTGCATTCTTCCCCTAATGATTTACCACGAGACAACAGATTTAAAATGTACTGTTACTCTTACATTTGGGCAAATTGTTTTCAGCATTTTCTTCAGATAAATTTAGTAAGTGTCAGCTAGAAAACACTTCCATTATTTGGGCATAAACTTAGAGGGAAATTTATGTAGGAAAACTGATCTGAGATCCAGGGTCTGTTAGGTCGAGTCTGTGCCATCCTGGAGTCAAACACAGAAGCTTTGTTTCTCATTTCTGAACAACCTTGGAAAAAAAGGCACGTATGGAAGTACTTACTGTGGGGATCGCTCTTCTCCCGGATACCATCCACTCTCCCGTCTGAGTTTATCCTCAGAAAGTAGCCCCCATTTTTACAGTACAGCCTCTTGGGCTCCTTGAAGTTCCCTGGCGGGAAGGCACCACTGCCCCCGTCTTCAGGTATGGCGGGGAGGGTGGTGATCTCCCCCGATGCCATCTCAGAAACGCTGCCTTTCCCGCCCCCCTATCCCAGACGGAGCCGCTGAACCGGCCCGAGGACGCTGCTTTGGGAAGATAGTCACCAGGGGTGGTGGACGCAGAAGAGTTCCCCTCCTACTCCAGGCACACGGGTCAGTTGTTCCAGCCGGGGGGGACGGCCATGGAGATGGGGTGCGTTCCTGAGAGCAGAGGGAGAGGAGCGGGAGCTTTGGGACAGTGCACACTCCCCCTGGAAAGCCGCTCAGCAGAACTCTGGTGTGAGCGGCACTGGATTCTCACACTCATGCTATCACAGATTCACAGGCTCCCCCCATCTCCCCCCACCACCATAACCCCACCCCCTCCGGTCTCGTCCACTCGACTGTTTACGACTGGAATGGGAACAGATCAGAAATCGGTGTAACGTCACCCCTTCAGGCCCCAGAGGACTAGATCCCCCCCCCCCCCCCCCTCCCNNNNCAGCTCACGCCCTCTCACTCCCTACCTTGGCCGGTGCTCCTCTGAGGCAAGGGGCAGGGGCGTGGGCTTATATGGTGAACTCTGTCATACGACCCTCCTGGCAGCCAGGAGGCCCCCGTGACAGGGTAGTGGAAAGGTCTAGAATCATGCGCGCGGGAGTGGGGGGTGGGGGGGCGGGTATGTCGAATGGCATACTAACGCAAGCCAGGTAGCCGAAGACACTGTTCCCATGCTTTACTGCTTTGTGAGACACTGAAATTCACAGTAACATGTCAATACTGGAAATACTACAGTATGCGATATGCATAAGAAAATAGTGGCTTCCTACAACAAACCGAAGAAATGCAATGCCAGTATGCAACAGAGGCTTCATTTTAACATGAACTTTTACCAAGTGGCAAATAATTCATAAATATTGATCCAAAAAAAATTTTGTAAAGTGTTACATTCAGATTCTCATGCTGAAGTTTGTCATACATTTCTCACAGTAAAAACAGCTGCAAAAAAAAAATCACAAAACTGTCCATTCAATTCGAAAAGAGGCACGTAATTTTGGTACAAGTGCAGCACAGAAATAGCACACAGCTGCTTAGGTGGCCAACCTGAGTGCCTCAGGAGCAGGTCCTGGCATTGTTCTTCATTGACCGGTAGTAATCAAGTTTCCCTTCAGCCCATTAATACATCACGTCTGAAAACATTTGTTTCTTCTTTGTTAGAGTATTTTCGCTTAGCCTAGGCTGAAGCACAAGCAACACTGTCTAACGGTAATGTCAATGGAATAGATGGTCAGTGTGAAGTATTTTGTTTATCTGCAGTGACCTCGGCTCCTCTGCTTGTAAATGGACCGATGAATATTCCGGAAAACAAAACAGGCATCTTGTTCCAGTGGGTAATTCCAAAGCAGGTTGAATGCCATAGGTCGTGTTCCAGTTAAGAGATTATAACAAGCACAACTTCAAAAAAACTACAATATTGTGCTTCACTGGAAAAGTAGCCATAGTAACTCATTTCAAAACTCATGTCACTGCATCAAAACAGTGTGGGAGTGAGATCTATTCTGCACGGAACGCCATCTAATGAACCTGTACCACACCAACTTTTATTACAGTCCAAATTTACATTTTGATAAACCGAATTTCTTACCTAAAGAGGGAAATTTAATAGGTCAGACTCCTTTAGTGGTTTTATGGTAATATTAAATCACTATTAATAAATTTCGTAACGACACAGAAAGTTATGCACCGCTGTCACTGGACAAATATAAAACTCAAAATGAAAGACATAGGTCCTGTTAACTTCACCAAGATCAAAACTGCCGCAGGGTCTAAAATTACCACCTGGATCTATCTGGCTACATCCTAACCTTTCATCACTAGTCCAAAAATGCAAAGGGTTTTGTTCAAAATATGACGGTGATGGCATGTTGTTCTCAGGTCATCATTCAACAACATCACCATCTCTCCACCGCGAAAATCAAAGAACATTATTATTAAATATGGCAAAAAAGGTAACAGAGAGCATAAAATAACAGAAGTGGCTTATTGTCTGCTGCGCTGAACACAGTCTCTCTGCCCTTTAAATGGAGGATGTGAGAATACTTCCCAGAACAAATGCAAAAATGGAAATAGTGCTAACTCTGTACAGCATTCATCTTGGTGCATTTAGTCGATCTGAACACATAAACTACGCAACTGACCATAGAGACATGAAAGACAAGATGACAGCAGAAGCAAAGTGAATAAACAGTGTAACAGGCTATTTAGGCCTATCCCAGTGTACTTTCGATTTACAAAACTGCAGTTACTTTTCATATAGAAGCTTTACTGACCATTCAGTTAGATCACATAGGTTTAAGACTTACAAATTATAATGATTCCTCCTTCAATAGAACAGATCAACTGGTGGGGAAAAGCGCTGAAGTTTTAACTGAATAGCTGACAAATGTGGAATCCTGTGTTAACATTGACACTGAAATTAGCTAAATCCATGCCCTTGTTACCTCTGTCTGTATATACACTATTATCTAAAATGCACATTATATATTTTCAAAAAATTACCCTGAATAGTCTTTCTTTTCTAAAAAAAGATACCTTTCTATAGATACCTTTATAATGCATTATAATGGTCGGTATAAGCATTAAGGATGCTTTGTACTGCATTATAAAGGTATCTGTAGTTCATTATAGATGAGATCTTCATAAGGCAGTCATAATGCATAATAAACATGGCTATAATGTGTTATGCCTTTTTATAAATGGTTATAGCTGTGTTTATAATACTCTATGACTGCATTATAATGCATTACGAAGGAATCTATAATGTATGTGATATTTGCCATTAAGGAGAGGCAGACTGGGCACACACCCCTTCAGTGGTGCACTCATCCCCTCTGCCGTCTCGGCCCTGCTGGCACCGTGGGTCTTCTCACCTCAGCCAGTTGACTGTTAACCAGACGATTAAATGCAAACAAACCCTGTGCACGGCATGACCTTCCAGATATACCAGTGGCCCCGTCTCGCTCCGTTTCTCTCAGTCACTCCGTTGTTTTATCGACATCGTGAGCTTATCTTGCTATGTGGTAAGATGACAGGCACTTGCTCTTATCAAGATCAGATTAATGGATACCAGGAAAAAATTCTCTTTCTTACCATGTGAATAGTATTATATATATATATATATATATATATACTAAACAGCAAAGCTCAGACTGTTTAATACATGGGTGTCAGACTCCAGTCCTGGAGGACCAGAGCCCAGCACATTTTTAGGTTCCCCCTCATCAACACCCCTGGTTTAATACATAACAATTATACAAAGACATTCCCAGGTACGTTCTGGTGTAGGTGTTTAAAATGAACAATTCCTGGTTAATTATAAGTATAGCAATATATAAAACCCATAATGTACTCTACAATTCAACACTTCCTGGTGGGTTTCCCCATGCCAGCCCTCTAGCTCTCGGATGGTCTCCTCATGTCCTTGTATATGTAGGTTGTGTTGAATTACTACCGGTCATTCCATGACAAATTGTCCGCGTAACATTGCCTGATGGTGAATACTTGCCAATTCTGGTAAGGAGAGCAATTAGTCATAGGCGGGAGGTAACGTTTCCTCTTTGTACTGCGTCAAATAGGGCTACGTTATCCCGAAGGCCGTTTGCTCAGTAGTTCACAACCTCAAACCGGGTTTCCACACACAAAAGCGAATGAGTCAGGGGAGCGACTGCCGCCCGCCTCCCCCGTCAGTGACGAGGCGAGGCGGTGCGACGGGACGGCCTGTAGACACGACGATAAACACGACGGAGGCGGCCAGCGCAGGTGGGAGGGGGATTGCAGGTTTCGAGAAAAACAAAGCTAAGAGGAACGGGAGTTTGGGCAAGGGCACCGAAACGGACTGCTCAGTGAGGAACCCGGCCTTTAATATAATAGGCACCACACAGCAGCACAATGTACGAGTGCAATCATTACGATTCTTTGAGGGATCTATCGTAAATACAAAAACTGTTCCTCATAGACTTAAAACCCATATATCTTCCAGTCAGAGAAGGATTGTCTTTTATTAAGCTAGCTAGAATGGTACAAACCTACGTATGTTACCTAAATACCACAAAGTAAACAAAAGAAATGTATAGTGCCACATTTTTGCCCTAATTTAGCACGATTTTGGTTTGAATTCTCTGTGACTTAGCTATGTTTGTTTACTTTGTATGCTGGGCTGAAAGAGGTGCTGTTGTTTTGGTCCATTAGGGCCCTATGAATGCTCCAGTGTTCTTTGATCCTGCTACAGTCCGGTACACCTGTCTTTAATAAAGCCTACTGCGTGTGCCTTTCTGACTACCCCAGGGCCTCTTTGTACAGCAGGTACAAAGAAGGCAGCTGGAGTTTATTTGATATATATGTGAATGCATTTATTAACCAGGGCTAACCTCTTGACAAGAATTGCGGGAAATGGAAACATCCTAAATGGTTGCGGCACACTAATATAACAATGTTAAAAGTCACTTAAAAAGCTATATGACTTTTTATTGCTCTTCATGCCTTGTCACAGCTGCACAGCAAGCTGGTCTTGGCAGCCCTCACTTTTCAGAAGGTGAAACAGGAAGTGACCCAGCTGCCCCAGGCTCCTAGTTCCCACCATACCTGTTTGATCTTCAAGTGAAACCAGACAAAACCAGCTTGGTTGTGGGATGGCCTGGGCCACTTCCCGTGAAGATGAGAGCATGCAGTTCTTTATATGGATGGATGGACTTAAAATAGGGTCAAATACTGCCAGCCAATCACCAATTATGAACCTGCTGCGATTAATGTTTACCAGATACACCAGGTTTGAAGGAACAAAGGTTTTTTTTACATTTTGACATTGAGTTTCTATTTACTTGAAACATGTCAGTCCATGATCCATGACATTCAGCTAATACCAGGAGTTGCATAAATGATCATCAAATGGTTTTTTTGACATGGGATTCCTTGTGTACAGTACACTTTCCAGTAAACCAGTTGGGGGAAAAATGTTAATTGAAAACTTGACTTTTTCTGGGTTTTGTTCTGGTTCTGCATATTCTATGAAAATAAATTTTGAATAAGTTTCTGTTTTGGTTCTCCTCCCACTTAAAATCGTTTGTACCACAGGAACATATTTCTCTAGAGATTTTTAACCTATCAGTTATCAGTATTACGTTTAACAGCTCCTTCTAGATCTCTGTGGGCTAAATGCGCTCCTTACATGCTTGTACGTTCTTAATAACTTTTATATGCATATTCAAAAATAAATGACAGTAGCAGTTGTACATCGTTTCACGCGTCACTGCCAGTATCCCTACGATGAACGCTTGCGGATTCTGCGCATGCTCACATATTCACTTTCGGTTTGCTGGCTGATGCTTTTATAAGCAAAATTTCGTCTCCCTCTTGTGGTGGTGGAGAGGTTTGTGGCACAAAAAAAGCACTTACTGCACGGATAAAACTGCTTTGGGGGGAACCCATTAAGATGACACGAACCTCCAGCATAATAAACGGAATACAAATGAATGTAATAGTGTGTACAACACCTCACTGAACAGCAATCCCAAACGGACAGCGAAGACATCCCACCACACCTTTAAAAGGAAAGTAGTGGAGGTATGAGTATGAGTGTGTGTATATATATGTGTAGAGACAGTAACACAAACGGTAATAGAATAACACCCAGGAATCGCAGATGTAAATGGTGAAGGAGCTGTACAGGTCAAAGTGACTTTGGGCACGGTTAATAATTGCTGCTGCAGTACATTATATATATATATATGACAGAATAAGTAAATAAAAATATATGAATATTTTATGAATGAATATATACATATAATATAAAGACCAGAGTCCAGTTTGTACATGCATGCACGGCCGTGTGTATGTCGGTGTTGTTTCCTCGCCAAGTGGGTGTAGGTACGGGTTTGATTTCGAGCGTCACTTCGTCCGCTTGTTGTCGAGGGAGCCTTTTGCGCTCGTACGGCTACTCGGGGTTTCGCGGCTCGTCTACTTTCAGTTTTATGAAGAAGTTGCATAAAGCTTAAGGGCTCCAATACACGGCTTTAAAGTGTCTCTCGGAAAATGGTGAGTGAGCCTCGCAAGATTGATGCCACGGGAAAAAGAAACTCTTTTTTTGAAACAAAAAAGAGTGTTGACTCAGCATTTAATCAGCCACACCGACCCGGAACGGAGACGCATACAGTACATGTCCAAAGCGAAGCAGCCCCAGTAGCGGCGGCGCTATGCCGATTAATGCCCGTAGACGTGCGCCTGCGTTTGCCGGCTCTCCAGCTGGTGCCTGCGTGGCCGATTAACAGCTATAGTTAACGTAACCTATGCTTAACCAACTGCAAGCATAGGTGGCTGTCATACTGTCGATCCGCTCAGATATGGAGGCATGAAGTAGGTAGGACATTTTCATTTCGCCCTCGTTAAATGGTGAAAATATTGAAACTAGTAGAGACGCTACTAGTCTGAAATTACTTTTGCATAGAGCCGGACATGCTGCTTTGTATAGCCGCTCCGCGTTTGCGTTTTTAAAGGCATCCGGCTGCAGGAAAATGGGAACCAAAGCGGGGAGCAAGGCTGAGCTGACGGAGGAGCAAAAGGTCCAAGAGATCAGAGAAGCGTTTGACCTCTTTGACACTGACGGGTCAGGGATCATCGATGTCCGAGAGCTGAAGGTAATTAACGTCTGCGGTGGCGTCCGATTGCCTGTAAATCTCAATATGTTTCATCTGCTATTTTTTTTTTTTTTTTTGGTATTTTATTGAGAGTTTACCCAGCTGTTATGCCTTATAGCCTCTTAAAAACTACTGGGGTTCCACAGCAACCAAAGGGAAAGTTTGATATTTATGTTAGCCATGGATTTAATATTAATGCTGCACATATTTCCATCCATCGAAGTTCTAATTGCTTATCCTGGTCATCGTTGGGTAGGTGGGATCACGTCTATCCCAGGTAACATCAGGCACAAGCCTGGGATATACCCACTCCATCACAGGGCATACCCACAATGGGTAATTTAAAGTCACCAATCAGTCTAACCAGTAAGTGTTTTGACCGGGAACTAAAGGACACCCACATGATTCAGGGAGAACATGCAAACTCCACACACGCTCGGAGAAGTGGGATTTGAACTTCCAACCTTGAAGATGGGAGGTATCAGTACTAGCCACTGAGCTGTCCATAGAAAATTGTTTTGTATACTCGGCCTATACATACACTTTACGAATCAAAGAAGTGTACAGGGATGTATAGTTCTGCCGTCCCTGCGTTATTACTTAAATGGTGATGGTGGTGTGTGCCAGTAATTGGAAGGTTGCCCGTTCAAATCCCAGGGACGGCAGAGGGATTTCACCATTCAGCCCTTGAGCAAGGTCCTTAACCCGAATTGTTCCAGGGACTGGCTGACCGTGCTTTCTCAATAATGTATGTCACTTTGGATAAATTGACCATCCATCTATATTTGCATGCCCAACACAGGCCTTCACTGAGTATGAGGCTGCGGGAACCAAGTATAGGATGCCGGGCATCACAGGGCACATATGCACACAATGGGCAGTATAGTAGCACTAGGTTATCTAACCGAATGTTTTTGGATAAAAAAACTAGAATTCCTGGAGAGCAACTGACACGTCATGGAAAACCAAGCAAACACAGAGGACCAGAGGGGTTTACTATGAAGCGGGTTTATTGGCTGAGCAGTGTTTTTTGAGGCTTACTTCCAAGTTGTTGCATACTACAAATCGTAGCTCAGTTTTAAACCATACATTACCACGATACTGCTGCACTGTTGCCTCACACCTTTGGAACCAGGGTTCGAGTCTCTGCCAGGGTTCCACGTGTGTGGAGTTTGCATGTTCTCCCAGTGTCATCACAGGGTTTCCTCTGGGTACTCCAGTTTCCCCCCCACAGTTCAAAAACATACATGAGGTTAATTGGAGTTACCAAATTGCCCGTAAATGTTGTATGAGTGTGCCCTGTGATGGGTTGGTGCCCCATCCTGGGTTGTTCCCTGACTATGTGTGAATATGCTCATAGGCTCTTGACCTCCTGCGTCCCTGAATAGGATGATGATATTGAAAATGGATGGATGGATGGATTGCCACGATAAATTACACTGTATGCCTGACCTGCTTCGAGTACGTCTTAGTGTAGGTTTTCAGCTTAAAACAAGCGTGAGTTTCATCCTTTCCCCAAAAAACGTATATACGTATATACAAACCGCCCTTTCCCCAAAAAATGTATATACGAATATACAAACTGCCCTTTCGCCAAAAAATGTATATATGTATATACAAACTCTCCTTTCGCCAAAAAACATACATACGAATATACAAACTGCCCTTTCGCCAAAAAACATACATACGAATATACAAACTGCCCTATTGCCAAAAAACGTAGCCTATACAAGAGCCACCCTTTGACTAAAATAGTTGGGATGGGCGATAACACGGCTCTTCTTTAGATTCCAATACAAATTAAATGAAATCAAAAGGTTTTACTCAGATACGATATTCAGTGTCAGTCCCTTTATGGCCTCTTGACAGTGGTAGATTAAATTTGCCATGGTGGGGGGGGATGGAAGTGCTGACTATAAAGTTTACCAAGTGGGGTGGGTATGACTTACCTCCTACCTATCAAAGGGTGGAACAATGATACAATGTATGTGTTCGCTTACATCATTAGTTTACAATGCAGATACAGCCCCCTTCTTTCGAACAGGCAAATCCAGAGTCAACTTGATAACCCAAGTAGTCCCAAGTAGATGACCACCATTGTAGTACCGTTTAAAGCTGATGGCAGCAGTCTGGGTTTGTTGACCCGGTTTTAGCAAGTTAACTCTGTATATATAAAACTCGCTTCATAGTATACCCCACAGGTGCAGAAATTGAACCACAGCCCTGGAGACATCAGGCCACACCCATCTTCTGATTGCTTATTAAGTATGGGGGTGCGGTTGGCCTGGGGCCTAATCAAAGAAGCTTAGGGCATGAGTGAGGGTACACCTGGTACGGAACAGCAGTGCCATGAGGCACATACACAAACAAAAAATGAGCAATTCAGAAATTGTAGTTAACTCAGTGTTTCTCAAACCGGTCCATGGTGGCCCGCCAGGCAGTGGGGGCCCAGGCCTGTCAAGGAGCTGGGAGGGGGCAAGAACGGGGGCCATCTTGGAGTCCCCAAGGACCAGGTTGAGAAACACTGGGTTAACCTATTAGCATGTGGCTCAGTAGGCTAAGCCTGTGTGCCTGTAATCAGAATGTCGCTAGTTCAAACCCAGCCTCAGCACGTCTGCAGGTCCTTCAGCAAGGCCCTTAACCCCTGAGTGCCACTACAGGTGGCTGCCCTTCGCGGACAACTTACTCTATGAGAAAGAGCAAGTTGAGGGAGGCGTAAAGACAATTTCCCCAAGGGGATCAATAAAGTATACATTATTATTGGATTATCCGGAAGAAATCCACACACACAATATTGGGGGAACTGAAATTCCAGCCCTGAAGGTGTGAGTTAACAGTGGCATGTAGAGGGCTTTCCCATTTATTTATGTTCAGGTGCATCCTGTCATTTGAGTGCCTGCAGTGGGTAGACCACTGTCCTGTGGGCAGTAGGGAAGCGCACTTGCAGTTGAAAGATTTCAGGTTCGAATCCCTGACGAGCAAGGCACCACTAAGGTACCGCCTCCAAGCACTGCTCCCTGGGCGCTGAATTAGCTACCCCCTGCTATGTCACATATGGTTTAAATGCAGAGAACACATTTCGTTGTTGTGCACTGTGTGCTGTGGTGCGTCAACAATGACAATCACTAAATTCTAAAAATTCTGATTTCCTGTTTGAATGAAGAAGCATTAATTGATTTTTACCAATCGGGTCTGATTCACGGAGCAGGATTATTTGCTTTGCCATTTAAGGCTTAAGAATAAGCAAGGCATTTAAGTGAACGAAGATAAAGTTAATTTAAAAATGGAGTACCTTAAATCTGACAAGTTATTGGGCTAAGCAAGAAATCCTGGTTTGTGAAACAGACCCCAAGTCGTAACCTTTTTCCCCGCATATGTCAGATCTGTCATATATCGTGTGTCATGGACTGAGACAGTAGACTAAAGGAAGATCATTGTAATTTCCTCAAATGGGATGTTGCATTTAAACACACTTGAGTTGATTTCCAGAAATGGAAGCAATTCAAAACAAATTGAAAACAAACCGTAAACATTAGGCAAGCATCCTCCTAGCAAAACTGTTCGATCACAACATGTTCAATTTTATGACACATTTCCAGGAGACAGTGGTAGAAGACAACATTTGCAAGACCCCCCACCTACTGTCTAATATTCAGAATGGCAGCGGTGTCTAGGAATGTGAAACCAGAATATTTTCAAAGAAGTATAAGTGTATGTTACATAGAGAGATATTACACATCCCTTGTCATTGCAGTTTTGTGAATCTTGTGAGTCAGCTTCTGCTCACAGATGTGAACAGAAGGTGCAGTTAAAAGTACCAGATGAAAGAACATTGTCGGCACTTAGAGAGTTCACACCACATAAAGAAGTCAGCGGAGTCATTTTAATCAGGGGCACGAATGGATGACAATGGCAATTTATTTTTATAGCATGTTTAAAATAACACCAATAGTACTGTAACCAAAGTGCTTTACATTAATCATAGAATAAAATGATAATGCAATAAGACATAATACATCCAACAGAAAAACGAGGACACACAAATAAGTAGCTACAAAAATAAAACACAGAATCACTGATGTTCATGGAAGGCTAGTGAATAAAAATATGTCTTTAATCTGGTTTTAAACAGTTCAGATGAAGTTTACTTCCTGACATAAAAAGGTAAGGAGTTCCATAAACGCAGTGCAGCAGATACAAACACCCTGTCCCCCTTTGTTTTACATTTGGAACGTGGGAGCACCAAGGGCATCCGTCCAGCAGATTTGAGTTCCCTGATTGGCTGGTGTGTCACACAATTCTGCAGTGTACCAGGGAGCACACCCATGTAATGCTTTAAAAAGCAATAGCAGTATTTTAAAATCAATTCTACAACTCATTGGGATCTGCGAATCTAAAACGCTCCCAAATGCTGACACTACAGAGCTAAAATACAAACTGAATTTTAAACTCTTTGGCAGCGAACGTTCAATGAATTGGCTTGTACGAGAGATACAAATGTGACTTTGCATATTTATAAATGTAAATAAAATATATATATAAAATAACCGCCCTCCCCCGGAGCCAGGCCTGGGGGTGGGGCTCGATGGCGAGCGCCTGGTGGCCAGCCCTGCACCCATGGGGCCTGGTCGGGCACAGCTCGAACAAGGCACGTGGGTCCCCCTTCCAATGGGCTCACCACCTGTAGGTGGTGCGAGATTTACGGTGTGGAGGATCGACTTTGTGGTCGTGTCATCGGACTTGCGGCCGCATGTATTGGACACTCGGGTGAGGAGAGGGGCGGAGCTGT